>BMAU01017307.1:0-107181 GCA_019973935.1 Trichonephila clavipes | reverse complement strand
GTTACGTATTGCTCTTGCACGGGGACGAGATTTAAAAGCTTCCCAAGACTACGTGGTTTGCTCACGAGAAGGATGTTTTTAGTTCAGACGAATGGACAGAGTTCGCCAAAAGCTCTTCTGCCTTAGCCCTGACACAATGTTACGGAAATGGAAAGGAAAACTGAATAGCGCAGCAATGTATGTTTTAGTGTGAAATGCAGAAACGTTGCTAAAAAGAACTTGTTTGAATATTAGTTTATAATCAGAATTTATATTGTGGATATTTTTTGTTATATTTTATGTAATGTGTAATTGGACAATAAGTGTGTGTCACGTATTATTCAATCTTTTAATTGTCTAATTTTTCAATTCCTACTATTAGCTTACACTCTCTATATTTATTTATCTTGGTGGAATTTTCAATCGTTAATAAAATACATTTTAAAGCGCTCCATTGAGCTGAAATTTTATAGACATAATTATTTTGGATGAGAATACAATAATTTATTTACAATTAATAAAAATTAATTATTTAAAGAATTCCAAATACAGCCAAGTTGGCATCATTTATGGCGACGTGACAAAAAGGTTTTTTTCTCACATTTTAAAGCGCACATTTGAAATGAAATTTTCTATATACTATTGTTTGGGGTAAAAATACTATAATTTAATTATAATTAATTGACTGAAACTAATTATTTAAAGAGTTACAGATACAGCCACGTTGGTTTCATTTTTAGCGACTTGGGGATCAAAGCTTTAAAAGATTTTTTTTTCTCACGTTTTAAAGCATTCAGTTGAACTGAAATTTTATAGACACGATTGTTTTGGATGACAATACGATACTTTAATGATAATGAATAAAAATTAATGACCACTTAATATTGTGATTCTGTCATATGTATATATACGTATTTATATTAATTGTAACTATTTAATAAAAAGTAGCTAAAATAAAATTTTTCTTTGTTGATCTAAGTAGGAATTAAAAAAAATTTTTTTTATATTACTTGTTTTCCTCAAATACTAATTAATATTACAAAATGTGAATTTACTATGTTTTGTTTAGTTTAATAATTGTATTCCTAGGCTAAGTGTAATATGATTATGGAAATCAGCCAAAACATTTATTGTATACAAGGCAGTGGAGCACACAGGGGGGGTCCGCCTCAAAGCCCTTTGATTTTTCCGATTGATTATAATTCTATATAATTCTAAGTATATAGTACGTAAAATTTAATTCATTACTTGTTATTAATGATTAATTTTCTTAATTAATGCTAATTATTTATTCAAAAATTAGTTTTTTACTGTGTTTTGTTCCCGAAAATCGACAAAATCAAAGGGAGCATGATACAAGAATGGTGAACTTTCAACCCCGGACCCCCCCTTGAAAAGTTCCTGTGTGCGCCACTGATACAAGGCTATATATATTTTTTCTGAATATTAATATTGCCAGAAATAATTGCTCTTAATTGTACGGAAAAAAGTATTTGAAAACTAACTTTAATCCAGATAATGAAGACTATTTTCATATTTATTTTTCATATTCTTTCCTTAAGTATTCAGAATACCTAGACACTCGTATTCAATACGATTCTAAAGTAGTTTGAAAGAGTTTTCCCTTTTTTAGTCAGATTATTGTATTATAATTTGTTATGTTCTGACTGCCTGAAATTTTTTTCATGTAAAACAAATATTTGTTAATGCTTTCTAATTTTTATATTTAAATTGTTGTTTTCAAACACTACAACACACCTATTGAAAGCTAAAAGATGTCTTATATAAACCAGATGTCGTAGTAAAAGGATATATATAGCCCATAGAAACCATAGTTAAATATGTGTGTGATATTATTAATGTATATGGTAAGCTATACAGCTATTCTTGTGATTAAGTACTGTTATAGTTGTCCTAATCTCCTTGTAAATAATGAAAACTGTTTACTGTCTTTAAGTTAAACGTAGATTATCCGTTCCCCCCATGTTAGTACTTTTTAAAGATTTAAAGACAAAATACTCCCCAGAATGATCAAGAATTGTTCTTCTTTCTGAAGTACATGTTCGAATGAAAGATATTTTCTATTTAATTTTTATTCTCCACAAATCAATCAAAAGCATTTATTTCCAGAATGAATGGGTGGCCGTGGTTGCCTATTCACGGATTTGTGGCCGGCGTGTCATGAGTTCGAACCTAGTGTCACTGAAGACCCGCCGTGTCGAGGGGACCAATGCACGTTAAATATGTCCAGGCATTGTATGTATATGTTCAAACGTCCTGGCACTGGTGTGGTTTGGAAGTTAGGAGAACGGGGTGCAAACTCAGGTGTGGTCCTCGCCACTTGACCATGGTTCAAAATTATGAGGTCTGTCACTAAAAGCCGTCGTGTAGCTTTACAGAGAATCGATAATAAACACTTTCTCGCTACAAAACGAATAGTTAGTTTTAAAAAACTTTGTGAGTTTAAACTTTTTCCGAGAACAAAAAAAAAATAATAAATTACGCTGTATATTTAATGGTATTGTAATTGATGTTTTATATGAAATATGTTTTAGACTGGATTCTATACTGAGTTCTTATTTGTCTATTCGAAAGAAAAAAAATCCCATGAGAAATCAAATATTTGATTTAACCAGTACATTAAGGGTCGAATGTTCACCATTTTCGTATCATACCCCAATACGTCACCAAATACATTCTGTTGATTTTTTGCTGCCAATGGCGTAACGTACACCACCCCTACACCGCGGTGGGATAGGGTTCTAGGGGGTCCAAAGCCTACCTACCCTTTGTAAAATCCAACTTGGGGGCCCAAAACTTGACTTTGCAGGGGTGTCCAAATGATCTCCGTTACGTCTCTGACTGTTGCGAACTCAAAACAGTAAAAAATAAATTATTCAACAAATAATTAGCATTAATAAAATTATTAATAAAAATTGAATTACCAGAAAGCACACAAATTTATTCATTTACTTTTCTCGTAATTCAAAAGTTTTACGATTTTGATCACTCATTTTTACAAAATTATTTAAAAACCAAATTTTGTTTTTCAGTTATTAAAACTGAAATTGCTTCTGCGTTCTATGTATATAGGATTATAATTGAAAAAAAAAATCGAGTGGGATGGACTCCTTAACGCCCCCCTTCCCTTGTGTGCGCCACTGGATTTGACATATTACGTTTTCTCTATTCATATATAACACATACCCAAAACCAATATAAAGACAATTTTATTCATGGACTTTATCTCTTAGGAGCAGCTGGACAGAAGATATTGAGTTACAAGGACTTAATTAACACACGTTGATACTGGATACCACACTACAATGCTTTTTTTAACGTATAGTCGCATTTCTCTTTCGTTTAGTTATCTTTTCAACACACTTAATACCTCACACACTGACAGAAATAGTTGTGAACTCGACCCGACAAAGAGAGGTCATGGGCACATAAGTTGAATCTTTCGATAAGGGTTTTTCAGACAGCATAGAAAATGAGCTAAGTCGAAAACAAAATCACATTTGGCGGAAGTAAGAATATCGTTTCGTACAAGCATGCGCATGCGCGGCTAACTTCGTATGTGGAGCGATAACGAAAAATTATACAGTTTAAAAAAAACACGCTTTTCTGGTTCATCGAACTACAAACTAAAAAAATAATTCTTAATATAAGAATAGAATGATTCACAAGAAAATTAATGTCATTGTGGTAAAAGCGTGGGCGCTCTATACTAATTGTTATAATTTTTTACTAGTTCTATTCCGAAATGCTGAGTTAGTGTAAAAATGTTGTACAAAGCACCCCACGCTTTTACCACAATGACATAACTTTTCTCGTAAATCATTGTATTCTCATATGAAAAATTATTACTTTTACTTTTTAGTTCGATGATCCATAAAAGCGTGTTTTTTCGTTTTTTTAAACTATAATTTATTTTTCATTTTTTAGTATGATCTATAGTTAAAAGTATATGTGTTTAGTTTTTTAACTATCATTTATTCATACACGTTTTTTATTTAATTTTTTGCCCACGACCGAAAAAGTTTGCGCATCCCTGAGTTGGAACACATTTTTATTTCACATGCACCAGTCTTTTTTTTTTTTTTTTTTCATTTCCAGAAAGACTGGACAATTGCTTATATTACGATAAGAAATTGCTGACGCGAAAAAACGTTTTCTCTTTTAGGGTTACTCATAATCTTTTAGTCGCCCAATCCGGAAACGGGATCTGGAGAATTAGTCGCTAAATCTGGCAATGGTATATAAAACTAGTCACCAAATCTGGATTATCCTGTCTCCTGATTATCCTGTTCAGGACGATGGAACAAAATTATGAAATTATTCTATTGTCATTGGTCCTTGACAAGTGTGCAAAATTTCGAATTAACCTGACCTTTTAAAGTGTGTAAAAATCGACTTCAACGATTCCAATACATACAAATGAAACTTGTATGTATTGCAGTGTTTCTCAAACTGTGGTGCGCCCCCCCCGGGGGCTCGATAACTTTACGAGGGGGGCGCGAGCATATCGAAAATAAAAGATTTATAAAATAATTAATTTACTGGAATGAATTAAAACAAAATACTTTCAGACATAACAAAAATGCACTTTTACTCTGATATAATTTATAGGCGCGCGCGCGTGATATTAAGTCATCAAAACTAAAAACTCCTTCAATACCTAATTAGCTATCTTTGATCCTATAATCAAATAAAAAAACTGATTAGATTTGCTGTAATGCCATGATGAGAGATTTTTTTACTACGCTTTCTTTTTAAATCTTACATACTACTCTTTCAGAGAAAAAAACAGATCCCAGACCCAGAATTGAAAAAATTTAGGAACATAAAAAAATAATCACTGTCATTGTTTTTGAAATACTGCACATTATAGCTGTAATCTGTTTGACCTTCTAAGTTATTGGTACAGTTAGTTATGACCCCTCTCTTATGTGTGTTTGTTGCTCATTTAGGGAAGTTGTAAGTAATGTATTTCTATGTTGCGCTTTTTTCAATGCAAAAGAGTTTTATGATATTTGGAAAACCACGAAGGATTACTTGACCAAGACTTATTTTTATGAGTAATTTCAAACATATAAAGCATAATGGAAAACGTTTTACACAATTTTTTTTAGCAGTAACGGAACAGTGGTCGCGTGGGACACACAGATTACGAAATCATTAATTCTGGCAAAACTGTTTATTTGTTACCAAAGAAAAATTGAAAAGTCCTTGAAAGTAGGTAAGTAAACTTTCTCTTAATTAAATTATTCACTGGAATCACGATTTGTATCGTGTACAATAAAATAATTATAAAAAAAGGATTGGGATGACTCAATAACCCCGCTCGACCGTATCGAGTACGCACCTGCTCCCGGGTTAAAACATGTTGAAGTCTTTTCGCTTTAAATATTAAAAATAATACAATTATTTCTAATCGGAATTTTATATTATTGTTCATTATTTAACATCAGTTCTAAATGCTAATTCTGCGAGGCTTAAAATTAAAATTCTCTTAAAACTAATTATAATTTGAGCAAACATTTTAAAAAAATTTACATTTTTCTAAACATTAATCGAGCACTTGGCTTTGCTCTCCTTACAATTCAGCTATTATATCAATGTTTTATTTTCTTATTGTCTTCTAAGTAGCCACCGCATTTTGCAATATGTTCAATTTAAAAATTAGAGAAAGGAAAAATAACATAATAATTATCCTATTATTTTATTTATTTTTGCTTAAAAAAGTAGCATACAAAATTCAATACTTATGTTACTAATTTGTATGGTATAGTATAATTAAGATCACCTATTGTAGCTTTAGCGTCAAAGTGCATTATCATTGCATTCAGTACATTATTAATGTTTAATGGGGGCGCAGTAAAAATTGTGATCGAAAAGGGGGCGCCAGTATTGAAAGTTTGAGAAGCACTGATGTATTGGAAAAAGGGACCCCTTTCTCCATTATTTGTCCCGTTTCAAGCTTTTCCGCTTCATTTCTCTCCAGTATTATCGCGATGAAAGAACTTCCTCTTGCTCTCGGTAGCAATACTTGACAGCGGCGCACACAAGGGGAGTCCTGGGGGTTCGGACCCTCCCCAAAGCCCTTGATTTTTTTTTTTCCGATTGATTATAATTCTAAGTATATAGTAAGTAAAATTTAATTCATTACTTGCTATTAATGATTAATCTTATTAATTAATGCTAATTATTTATTCAAAAACTAGTTTTTACTGTGTTTTGTTCGCCAAAATCAAAAGGAGCATGATACAAGAATGGTGAACTTTCGACCCCGACCCCCCCTGAAAATTCCATGCGCCACTCATACTTGACCATTCGTGAATATGAATATTAAAGTCGCACTGTTCAGCTACACGAGGGCTTTTGGCGACGGTCCTCGTCATGTTGAACCATGGTTAAGTGAAAAGGACGATACCCAAGCTGGCACCCTCCTCTCCTAACTACCACACCAACGGGAGGACGTTTGAGCTCTCGACAGATTTACCGTGCATCGCTCCCCTACACGGCGGGTCTTAAGTGGTACTCGGCTTAAACTCGTACAAGCCAGCCACGATCTAATACCGCGGCCACTGACCATGGCTTACATCGCAGGTGCGTAGACGAACCTTGGTTTATGTTCTTCTGGAATATTGAGAATTACAGCTACTACAGGAAGAAAAAGGTGAACATGTCTTTAGTTCCTTATTCAAGGTGGAATCGATAGAGAAATCAGTATGGTGGTTTTATTTGTATCGGATTCTCATTCACGATCCTTGGAATGGTTGCTCTTCAGTTTAATAGTACAAAATCCTTCACTGTAGCAGCACTGTATTATTTTTTGGATTGCATGTTAAGACACGCGGTTTAGTTTGTTTTTCATTTCCAAAATCAATTCAGTTTTTCTTCTTTTTCATACCTATATACACAGCTGGTCACAGAAAATGCAACACCAAGAACCAGAGATATCACAGCCAAACCTACTTAGCAGAAAACAGTTGTACAAAGACGAAACGATTAAAATTACTCTTGGGACATGTGGATGACAAAATCAGCTAGTGTAGCCGCCATTATTGGCCATTACCGCTGCCACACGCATCTGCATAGAATCAAGGAGGCTTTGGATGTATTTTTGGGGTACAGCAGTCCATGCGGCTTCCACATATTGCCAAAGTTGATCTGGTGTAGCAGCGGGTGGTGGAAAACCGGCCAGTCGTTGCGCAAGCATGGACCACACGTTTTCGATAGATGATAGAAGGTGAACAGACAGTTCAAGGAAGTAATTCAATTTGATGGGTAAAGAACTGTTGAACATTGCGTGTCACGTGTGGTTGCGCATTATCCTGTTGGAATATGGCTGATGGAAAGCGCTGAATCTATGGGAGGACCACGGGCTCCAACACCTCAGAGATGTAGCGCTGGCTGTTCAGTGTACCGGTAATGCGTACTAGAGGGTGCGGCAGTGAAATTCAATACCACCCAAAACAGTAATACCGGGTGCAGGACCAGTGGGGCGATGCATAACGCAATAATTCAGCAGCCCCTCACCACGGTGTCTCCAAATTCGAATCCAACCATTGTGATGTTACAGGCAGAAGCGAGATTCGTCAGTAAGCACAATGTCGGTCCATTTCGTTGTCCATGTATGCCTTTCATCACCCTATTTTTTGGCGGCGCAAACGTCTGTGGTATCCAGTCAAGGGTAAACGAAGCAATGGACGCATTGCGGTCATTCCACTGTTGCAAAACGACATCGAATGGTACAAGAGGACACCGAATGATGTATAACAGAATGAATCTGTTGTGCTATGGTTCGTGATGTGGCTGCGCAATTCATCACTACCATGCACACAATCAACCTCTCATCACGGTCAGTGGTACAACGAAATGGGTATGATCGATCCCATCGTTTCCTCCTACATCCAGCGATGACAGATCCACATTCCAGTTGCTTGGTTTCGTCCAACACACCTGAAGGATAATCCGTGATCCCTATAGGCTACTATACTTCCTCGTTTGAATTCAGAAACTTCGCTCGCAAAAAACGCTCGATATCTTTCGCGAAGCATAGGTAAACAGATCACGCAAAAACCAATTGCCGTACCTCAAATTTTTAATCTGTTCTCCCCTTATTTAGCATTTACAGATGACGCTACAGTCGCCCATGATGTGTGCCTGTGCTATAATATTAATGATTTGCATATTTCATCGCCTCCAAAGCGTGATGTAAATTTCACATGGTTTGCATGCTTCCTTCAGTTGCATTTTGTGTGGTCAGCAGTGTAAACCAAATCACTCATTATATACTCAAAATGCATAAAACTACCCAATCTTGACATGCAATCTTTATGCTAAAAATTAAATATCTCTTGCTGAATGGGAAGGGTTCGAACCCCAAAACCATTTTGAATAGCCCTCTTACCTTTATTTTGTAACTAATATATCTGCTAATTATCTTCATTCAATAAAAAAAAATCAAATTTGTTTTAAATAAAATGAAAAAGGATGAGATGATTAATTCAGAGTGAGTGTGACAAGGGAATAAGTAATCATTCCTCAAAACTGTTCTCCTGAGTTGGTAAAGGAAAATTTAAAGAATCACTCCACTGATGTAAAAGAAAATGCATTTTGAAGAATATAGAGTTATAGATTTTATATCTAGAGATAAATTTTACCTGTTTTAAAAAAAAGAGGACTTAATACGTTTCAGTCACTTTTGTTGATCTTAATGCGATGCTTGGCAATTGAATTACTAAAAGGATAAATGATGTAAGATTCTTAAAAAGTATGAGAAAAGGTACATTATTCTCGATAAGAAATTTTTGAAAATCATTTCCTTTAAATGGAGAGATTGGGGATTTAACACTGGCGTAGCTAGTTCTGAATGGGTCCAGCATCAAAACTCCTTCAGGGTCCTTTTTTAGAAAAGAAATCCCTGTTACGCGTGTTGGGGTCCCTGTAGTTTGGGTTCCACGTATCATTGATGCGCTTGACACGGCGGTAGCTACGCCCCTGGGATTTAATAACATTAAAACATATTGTTACGAATTTTGTGTGAATAGTGTAAATAATTTGTATTTGAGTGTTTAATGCATTTATATTATTCTATGTTATATTTATTTCCTGTAAAAATTGTACTATTCACAAGCAATTCCGCCCCTCACGATATAATGGCGATTCAATGAGAAATTGGCGAAATCTTGGCAGTAGTCAAGTAGGCATCATTTTTGACGACCAAGTTGGCGAGTTCGGAACCCTCTGGAATCTTCTAGAAAGTAGTAGATATCACCACTAATGTCACGAGCGGTTATTTCTGGAAGTTTCTGTCGCGCCTATAAAAAGATGCTCGCCGGTACGGCGATGAGTCTGGTTTAAACCAGCGAATAGTGAGGATTGTTTTGACTAGCGATTAGCTCGGCTGTACTTGTGAATAATCTTTACTTACGTGCATTTTTAAACACTGAAGATTGTGTTTGATTGCTGTTGAAGGTGTGAAGACATTCGGAGATTTACCCTGTGAATATTGCCGATTAATCCTGTATTGAAAGGATTGAATTTTTGATAATAAATTCGCATCGCTCTTAAAGAACTGATTATTTTTCTTTGTGATTGTTTTGCATAAAATCCTCGAATCCGAATCTACGTAACAATATATTAATTATAATTTCTCTAAAATCTATAATTGTTCGATTGAAACATTTGAAGTAGTTTACAAATTTTGAAGTCAACATGTTTGCAAAATAATTTTTGAATGGAAAATTAAAATAGATGCTGCGAAGTTAAGAAAAAACAAGTATAATATTATGTTGCTTAAGAACAAAAAAGCAAGTATACTGTAAAATTGAATCATATGAGTTACATAAACTCAACTCAGTGGCGCGACATGCCATGAGGGACAAGGCCTACTGTGCCTAACTCAGTATGCAGGACCTTGGGCCCTGAGGTGCATGAGCAGATATTCAGGTCAGGTGGTCAATCTGATGCGAAAACCCTCAGTGTTAAGTTCCCAAGCAAGCTTGGTACTCATTTTATCAACTCATTAAAGGGATGAAAGGCTGAGTCAACCTTGCACAGCCTGGGATTTGAACCTCGGACCTGTGGTGTGGAAGCTAGAATATGAGTCACATAAAAAAAAATCTTTTTTAATACCTAATGTAATATCTGAGCAAACAATATGATATTTTGAGACACAAAAATCTTTGTTAAATCAATACTTTTTTTTTACAAAAACAAAATTCATGCTTTATATTAACTTCTTTATTAAACAGAATGCAATGGAAACAACAAAAACATTCCAATTAATCCTGATAAACAATTTTACTTTGAAAATGTAAGGGTCTCAAAATTTAAAATCTGTGGAGTAATGCCCTTTATTTGGAAATCCTAATATCAACAGGATGAAAATACAATTTTTTTAAAAGCAAAATGTAAAATAAAACAATTTAATAACGAAAACACTATATTATTTTCTTTTCCATAAAACAATGACTAGCGAAAAACATTGATAAAATTAAAAAACATTTTTAGATAACAAAAGCACAAATTTACGTAGGTTTGTTCATAAATAATTTAAGTGAAGAATTCATAAGTAAAATTTCAAAGTTTAAGATGTAACTGAGCATAACAATCCACTTATTAGAAGTAGGAACTATAAAATTTTACACAAAAGTACAGTACTCATACAGTAACAGGAAATATTTCTAAACAATATATGCAAAAAACATCTGCATAAACATTTAAATATACATAATAGGCAACTAAGTATTTAAGAAATCATAAACAAATTTTACCATTATTCCATAACTTATAAAACATCTCATCAATTATCAGTTTTTCAAAACAAGAATTATTTTGATTTTCCAAGGAATAACTTTTAAGTGATAAATTTACAAACATCCAATATTCATTGCATATTTAGTACAAATTACGAATTTGATAATAAAAAAGAGTGATAACAAATCATACGTTCAAAAAATTAGTTCTACCGAAATGATTATTGTTACATGAAAATTTTGTATAAAAAATATAATTTTAACCCTAACATATATTATTTTAAGAAACATCACACATTGAGACTGCTATTTAAAATTAATATAAGGCTGAAATATTCATTTCACATGTTAATGTTTACAGGGAACGTCTTAAGAATTTATGAGGCCCTGGGGCTCAAAAAACTACTACAAGCCTACCTGTGATGTTTAAATTAGACAGCAGAATGCATTGTGAAAAACTCGTACAAAAGGTAATTTAGAACAAATAAATGCACACAACTCGTTATCTCACAACCCTAGGCACAAACCTATTGGATCGTATTTCAACTACACTGCTGGACAATTGCTAAGGACGGATAACACTATCATCCATAGCAACCGCAAAATGAAAGAAAGCAAAATGTGGAAAATTAGAATAAGTGCGGGATATTAGTAAGAAGCAGTATCAGTATGCAAATTTTTTTCCACGTCTGTTCATCCCGTGATAGCGTTCATAAGAGCTTTAAAGGTTTTGACGAGTGTGGACGGTTGTTGTTTCAAGTCAAAGTTTTACAGGAAAGATTTAATAGACGAACTTAAAATTTTTGGCATGTCTTCCCGACATCACATAGATGACTTTATGCGTGGCCGAATTATTGGAAAGATCGAAAAAGGGCGAAAAATAACAGATGTTGCCAGGAGTTCGACATCGCTCACAGCGTTCTTTCACGGCTGTGGAAGTCATTTAAAACTACTGGAATGTGTAGTAGACGACACGGGGAGGTCGTGTTAGAAGTCGACGCCTGCAGAAGACAGAAATCAGCAAAAAGGAACAGGCGCACCACAGCTCAGCAGGTGGCAAAATCAGTTTCTTGCTGCCCCAGGAAAGCAGATCTCCCGAAAAACTGTTGCCAGACGTTTGAGGGGAGGAGGACTATACGCACGCAGACCTGTTGTGTGTGTCCCATTTACCAGACAGCACCGTACTGCTCGTTTGCAATGGTGTCGTGAGCATCACAATTGGACTGAACAGGACTGGGCATGCGTACTTATTCTCAGATGAGAGAAGGTTCAGTCTGTCATCGGATTGTAGACGCCAACTGATCTGGCGCGAGAGTGGTACTGCTTATCGTCCAGAAAATATCCAGGAAAAGGACCGATATCCGACATGCATTATCATGGTGTGGGCCGGCATCATGATCACGCGCACGCGCCTACATGTGGTTGCGAATGGGACTATGACGGGCCAACGATACATTGATGAAGTTCTACTTCCTCATGTTCGTCTTTTCCGTGGTGCTGTCGGTGATAAATTTGTTTTTATGGACGACAACGCAACATGTCATCGAACACTCGCTGTTCAGGATTGTCTAGACAGCGAGGGTATTCAACGTCTCGCATGGCCAGCGCGTTCTCCAGATCTAAACCCCATTGAAAATGTGTGGGATGCTTTGGGGAGGCAAGTTGCTGGTCGAAACTATCCTCCAACAAACAAGAACACCCTCATCCGTGCACTCACAGAGGAATGGGATCAATTGCCTCAACAGCTGCTGGATAACGTTGTGCAAAGTATGGTACGACGTGTGGAATGTTGCATCACACTCCACGGTGGACATATCTCGTACTGATACCTTTCTTTAAGGTGCCTGCTGACTTTTAGATGCATTGTTCCATTTCTCCGTACGCAGATCAAATGAACATTTTTTTTTCTTTCAGATGTTTCACAGCTTTTGTACTTTCCAGAACAATAAATATTCTTTATTCTAATGTCTGAACAGTGTGGCAACTATATTTTATCCTACTAGGCCTCATGTCTCGCTTAATCTTATGCTACATAGCAATCTGTGATCCGTCCTTAGCAATTGTCCAGCAGTGTAAATGAGTGGAAGGATTGTTTATGGTATTATATAGGCTTGGGCCTAGATATGGACAACGATCATTCCATAATAGTTTTGCCACTTTTACCAGTTGGCATGCAGTTTGAAATTCTGTTTTTTAGAGAATATCTACAGAAATAAAATTCGGCCATTAAAATTAGTTGGATGATGATCTTATTAAAGACAAATCAAGAACAAAACGAGGTCCCCTCCGAGGGCGAGACCCTGGTTGATTGATTGAATATTAACGTCGCACTGTTCAGCTACACGAGGGCTTTTGGCGATGGACCACGTAATTTTGAACCATGGTCAAGTGACGTGGATGATACCTGAGCTGCCACCCCCTCTCTTAACTACCACACCACACCAACGGGAGGACGTTTGAGCTCTCAACAGATTTAACGTGCATCGCTGCCCTACACAGCAGGTCTTTAGTGGTACTGGGCTTGAACTCGTGATAGGGCAAGCCACTGTCCGATACCTATACCACTCGGCTACCGCGGCCACGGTGAGACCCTGGACCCAGACCTTAAGACGTCCCTGGATATCTATTCAATTGAAAATGTATCTATTTGCCACTTTATGACACTCGAAGAGTCTCCCTTGTAGAATAGTTAACATATGTTGAATCTGTCACTGGAAGTTCGGATAATGAGGTGCCACTTCAGGTGTCACATAACCATATATCGTTCAAAATTACGAGAACTTCACCAATAACTTTTGGATTGCTTAAAAGTATGACAGCAATAAAAATAATAAACTAATACTTAAAATGTGATGTAAATCAACATACTATGTGGTGCTGAGTTTTAATTAAAAAGAGAAAAAACCGATATATTTTTAAAATTTTGCTCCAAATAAAATGAAAATTTTTAAGTTCTATTAAATTTAAAATACATTAATCTTTCACAGCAAGGGGAACAATCTAAGACTTATCAAAAATTAAATTCATAATTCTTTTGTTTTTAAACATTTTCCACTTAAGATTGTGCTCTTGAAACAGTAACTGAAATATATTATTTTATTTTAGATAAAATAACAGAATATTTTTCCTTTTAATCATGAATATATGCTATATTTAAAAACTAATACAATATCATGCAAACATTTTTAATAAAAAAAGACATTTTGTTCAGTTTCACATAATCAACAACAAATATGCAAGCTCAAAAGCATCTCTAGGAGAATTAAAATTTTGATCATAAAGTATAAAAACTCATTGGAAACATTATGCCATTTTACACATATTTACAAATACCAACAATATTGGTGAACCATTTGGATGGAATTTAACTATAACTATACATCATATTTGACAAAAAAACCATAAAGTACTATAGTAATAAAATTTGTAAACTAAAACTTCACAGTATAAAATTTCAAAATTAACAATAGAAATAAACTTTTTACCAAAAAAATATATAAATAAGATGCATTTAAAATTTGTATATACTTAAATTTTTGTACAATTTTTATGAAAAATAACCTTTGCTTAACAGGAAAAGTAGGATGTGACTAGATTTCCTTCATAAAAGTTCTTTTCAAAATTTATTTATTTCTTCTCATTGAGACTAGCAATAAGTAAAAAATAATACACATTTTTAGTTAGCAACTAAGAAATAATATTTTTTTCTTTTATATTAGAAATAAAAATATGGAAGAAATAAATCTATATGTGACTATAAATGTAAATGTTATTTTTGTTTAAGAAGCTGTTAAACATATGAAAATATATATTTAAAAAAATGCAAAGATGATAAAAAAATATAATCAAAAAATGCCAGAAACGTTTTATACATTTTTTAAATTGCATACATAAATTAAAAATAAACAAATTACATAATTACTAATAATTATATTTTATTTAAAACAGATACTTAAGGTCTTAAATAACTCAAGCATATTGTCAATAAATTTACATTCACAGTACAGTGTACCATGTTCTTCTAACAATGCCCTTCCTTAACATACAAACAATAATATTAAATGTATGTTCCAAATTAGATATCTTTAAAAATTTAATTAGAATAAAATTATCCATAAAAATTAACACAAGAGAACATTTGCATGTGTGTGTGTGATATATGTTTACTATAATAAAAATTACAAAAATAGTATGCTTTTAATTACAGGCTATAATTTTGATTATGAAATCAAAATTTGTAATAAAAAATGTACTTGACATATATATATATATATATTTCAGATAAATCCCAAACACAATTCTCATGTAGTCTAACAGTAAACCTCGATTTGATATTTGAGACATTGTGCTTATGGTAATTTTCCAAATGTATGGGGGAAAAAAGAGGAAAACTTACAATTTTTATCAAGTATTTCACAACAGATGTATACAAAAATGGCAGTGCATATCATCCAGCATCTATATATTTTCTTGATTATTTTTATCTTTATTAAACATAAAATTCACAACCTTTGAATGTTCTACAGAATTATCATTTTGTAGAAAAATTATTGCAATTTCTTTGCTTGAAAATAAAAGAAGGAAATTTTTATACATACAAAAAAAAAATATTTTTCAGAGCTCTTATTACTAAAACTAAAAAATTAATAAAATTACACAGGCACAGTGTAGTTTTAATTAATTGCCATGTTTTTTGTGATATTAACAATAATTACACATCAATATATTTTGAAATAACTCTTTTCCATGGGTATGCCCGCTACAAGCATTTAAATCAAGTTCCAAGTAAGATACAACATCCACAATTTTTTAGAATGAAAAAAAAACTCACAGCATATAAGTTTCAGAATGCAATGGCTTAATTTCATTACGAGGTTTTTACAGTAAATCCTTAAACTAAAAATTGTCAAAAACTCTAAATTGGAGAATTTGTTTTCAGAGCACATTTTCTTGAATCCCATTTGAATTAATGCATGTCTAATGTATAACATTAATATTACTATTATTATTCAAATATACTTATATACCTGCATAAAAATTTAAAAGCTCTTATAGAACATCTTACACATATGAAGACGACATGTATATTTTAAAATAACAATAACAAATGGGAGAGGGATTACACTGATTAAACATTGCATTTCTCATTAAAATATAATCTAGTAAAAAATAAAGAGAAAATTGCAACATAGTAAACGAGAGACTAGTTTTCTTTAAACATTTTTGGTTTAAGCAGGGTTGAAATTCTGACTGGAACTGAAATATCATAATTCATTTAGTGCTATTGTGAACTTTTGTTAAATCCCATTGGATTATTCGATTGCCATCTCCATGTATCAGCACCTGAAATAAAAGTTCTTGCTAACTAAATTCATATTTTTCTTGCACATTTGATACATTTCATAAATATAAGGGTTGCTTGCCCTAATGAAAAGTGGACAAGTTGAATAAAAAGAATACCTTTATTGGAATTTTTGAAGCTTGAGTGGTAGCATTCAATGCTTCCACACCACAGGTACGAGTTTTATTCCTAGGCTGGGCAAGGTCAACTCAGCCTTTCATCCCTACTGCAGTGGGTCGATAAAGGAGTACCAAGCTTGCTTGGGGACTTAAAACACCGGGAGGTCTCGCTTCAGACTGACCGCCTGATTGGGACATCTCATGCATCTCGGTGTCCAATGGTCCTGTATACTGGGATGGGCACAGTAGCCCTCATGGGCTGTTGCACTACTGAGTTTGAGATTCAGTGAGATTTTTGAGATTCTGAGTTTTGAAATACAGGAATAAATCACCTTTGGCATTGAAACACAGGTCCCATTGTTTTGACAGTACGTCTATCTTCACAGTAGAAATGATTGTGGTTAATTCTTGAGGAAATCCTGCCCAGTTTCCTTCACCTCAGCATCCAAATGGATATGCAATGCTCTCTTAAATGGAAAAAATAGTGGAAGGTTTCAATTAGGCAAATCTGAACTGTACAGTGGGTGTTCCAATATCTTTCAACCAAATTTTTTTAAGGTGGTCTGGGCTTCACAAAAGATGTTTGGGGTAGCATTGCCATGAAGATTTGGTACTGTTTGCCACCTTTCAGGAAAATTTTTGCCTCTTTTGTTTGAATTAAACAGTGATCATCATAGACTGGCCTCATTTGCTGATAATTGCCTGTGTTCAACTCACCTTCCACAATCAGAAACCATGCTACAGCTCATTGTTCCGATATGGACACGTCCATGACTGCTTTTACTTTTGATCTATTTCCTCTACCGAGAACAAGTTTCATCCTTGCATGTCATATATGGTGTTCACCTACTCCCCCTTTATATCCATGTTCTGTAGTTCTGTTATAGCTGCAATCATTTTGACAAAATTGCATGTGTCCACTTTTCATTAGGGCTACCTTTGCATAAATGTATATATATATAACTCACAGAAAATACAATTATTAGCAACTTTTTAATAATGACCATTTTTAGTATTAAACAGTGATTGATGCATAAGGAATCGAAATTTACTTACATAAATTTATAAACATTCAGTCATTTATATTTTGACTTTTAAAGACGGCTAAATATATAATTGCACTTTTTAAATTACATTTTAAATTTACTTTTCAATACTTTATCATCTTCCTGGTGTCTTTGTTCTTTGATTAAAAGTAACTGCAGGTATCAATATAATCCTAAATAATCATAAAAAGAATAGTCTTAAATCACTATGATAAGATAAAATTAAAAGATACTTGAAAGTCAAAGAAACTCACACATATCCTCGAGTGAACGCTTAGTTTTAAAACCTAAACATTTTTCTGCCAATGAAACATCAGCATATATACTGTCAACATCCCCTTCTCGACGACCAACAATTTTATAAGGAACCTTAACATTACATGCCTCTTCAAAGGCTTGAATCACTTGTAACACAGAATAACCTTCACCTGTGCCTAAATTGTATGCCTGAAAAAAAAGGTAGCACAGATAACGTATATAAATATTATGTTCATATAGATAAATTTTTTAAATAATAAAGAAGAGTATGAAATTTCTGACATTTTTTTTTTTTTATTAAAATGTAAGAAAATGAAAAAATTATTTTAAAATTTTTCGTTAAATTAATTGCATAAGAATTTAACACATTGACACTGTCACAGTACTTTTTAGGATTTTAGTGTAAAGAGTAATATTATAAAATTATATATTATATAGATGATACAAATATTGAAAAATTCATATTTACACTAATATAATACATCATAGTTGCACAAATATGACTAGTAAACAAACTGTGAGGTAACTTACAGTTAATGTCATAGTCAGCAAACTATCAGTTATCTCATAGCTAGCAATCAGTATATTAATGTTAAGACAATAATTTTAAAGCAATAATCATATATTAAAAAAATATATATATTTACTTTTAAAATATAGAAATACTATCCTCAGAATATTATTAGAGCCAAATTCCTTAGCAATATTTTATTCAATTACTAATTTTTAAAATAAAATTCATCATTAAAAATAAGGTGTGGCTACTCTCAAAAAGTTCTAAAAAATGTTAAGATGTTTGAATAAATAAAATTATATAGAAGTTACAAACTAGCAAAGGAAGGCTATAATCTTCCAACTCTCTCCTAAAAACTCAAAATTTGGTGAAGTGGTGGGTACCTCTCACTCATCATTGGTATGCGGGTAATAGACCCGCTCTGGCCCTAGCCCTAAGTGTGTGACAGAGGCTCCCAAACTAAACTCTCATCTTGCTAGTGGCCACATCAAATGCCTCTCATTCTCAGCAAACAAAAAGATCTTCTCCATCTATGCAAGGTGTCAAGATCATCAGGCTTCCCCCAAACACATAATATGGATCTCACAAGCAAAAATATCTACACTGATCCCCTTCTTGTGCTCGACTTTTTGAGAGTCAATCTTTTAATTGATCTTGTCTGACTTTGTCAGATTCTGGAGGATTAGCAACAACAACATATAGAACTGAGTTTAACATATAATAACTTTTTGATGTGGTTCATTCCTGAAATCTAACACATAGTTATTATCATTTCGACCTATTTAAAGTATCTTTTTTATTATTATTATTTCTAATGGGCTGCAGATCGGTGTTTTACCATTGGAGACCTAGTGCATTCCCGAAATCTAGTGTCTCTTTTTAGTGCTGCACAATATAAGTGGATACCAATCGCTGCAGGTAATTTTGACACCCAGTTTCCTCCCTTGAGGTAGGTACAGCTTTGACAATGCTAACCTGTGGTAGAATTTAATTTTCTCGAGAGCACCCAAGATTTAAAATATCTTATATAATGAGGAAATGTAGTGATGCAAACACATGAGTAATATTTTGATGATTTCTTTGTCATTATAAGAATACTATAAGTGCTCTAATTAAGGAAAATATTCAATCATTTTTTACAAAATCATAAATCATTTTTTAAAAAATTAACCTCTTAAATTTAAAAAATACTTTTTAAAATTTAATTTAATGTTCTCACAATATCAAATATTCATGGCAAAATATTTCACATCAATAAGTTAAGTAAAAAATAAATATCCAAACAATTTTAAGCAAGCATCTAATTCTATAAATAATTTTTAGAAGGTCAAAAATAAACAAAAAGTAAAATGTAGTAACATTCCTAACTGTCAAACAAATATTGTAAAAACAGGAGTTTGTATGACATATTAACAATTTAAATAAAATAGGAAAATAAAATTTAAGAAAGAATTCCCATTACCAGCAAAAATAGAATAAGTGATCAATTTTAAAAACATATAAGAAAAATATAAAACCTTGCATCCATTTGCGGTTTCTTTCAAAATATTATCAACTGCAGCAACATGACCTTCTGCCAAATCCATAACATGAATGTAATCTCTAACACCTAGAAAACATGAAAAAAGACATCTTTTTAAAAATATTATAATAGATTTTCATACATTCAATAGGCAGTTAGCATTAATTAAATATATGAAACAAATGTTTTGAATTATAAATACATTTTTATAGAGAAAATCAGATTATATATAACCGATACACAGATAAAATCTCAGTAAAATTCACTTCAACCCAGTAGCGCATGCAGAAATTAGGGGTGGGGGTCAAGGGTCAAAAGTCCACCATTCTCGTATCATACACCAATACGCTGCTAAATATATTATTTTGATTTTGTACTTGTTGGGAACAAAAAACAGTAAAAAATAAATTGTTAAATAAATAATTAGCATTAATTAATAAAATAAATTATGAATAACAAATACTTAATTAAGTTTTATGCACTATATACATGAGATTATAATCAACTGGAAAAAAACAAGGGCGGTGGGTGGGGGGGGTTCCTGACCCATGGTGTGTGCCACTGCTCCTACCTGTTTCATATAATTCAACATTAAAATTTAAATTTACAAATAAGAAAAACTTTCATACCAGTTCCATCAACTGTTTTATAATCATTGCCAAACACCTGCAGTTCTTTCATACGTCCAACTGCAACTTGAGATATATAAGGCATGAGGTTATTGGGTATACCTTGCGGATCTTCCCCAATAATACCCGATTCGTGAGCACCAACAGGATTAAAATATCGCAGAAGTATTACAAACCATCCCTAAAATTAGAAAATGTTCACAAAATTAAGATTTACCTCAATACAATTAAATCGAATGCATAACAGATACTTTACTTCTGTTCAGCATCAAAATAAACTATAACGATCACTCATATTTAGCCATAAAATCACATTAATCTAATTTTGTTAAAAATATCATTTGTATCAAGAACAAATTTTCAAGAGAAAATAAAGAAATGTAATTTTGAATAAGCCACAAATATATAAAATATAAACATACATAAAAATATGTGGCTAATAAGAACCAGACAACTGCATCAAAAAATGCATTTTAACACACAGAGCAAAATTTTGTATTCAATTTAATCCTATAAAATGATTAAATTAAAAAACTTCTCAATAATGAAAATGTTTATTCACAATCAGTATTTTAATTTATAGCTACTTATAAATCATGTAAAAGATTTTTTAAAAGGGAGAAATGACTTAAAATCTATGTTTAAAAACTGAATAAAAAGCTTTGTAATAATTTATGATATGCTATTATGTTATATTATCTATCATTGAAATTTGAATAAAATGTTACGTCATAAATAAATATTCTGAGAAAGTAAATATTTGATGAGCAAATGCAACAATTCAATTAAATACATCAGAAGTTTGAGTAGCATAATTGCAATAAATAAATCTGCTATAAAAACTTATCGGTAAATAAAATATAAGAAAATACTAATAATCCTTCAAATATTAGCTTAAATAATGGTTTCACAAAGCCTTTTAAAGATAAAATTTACCTTTTCAGAGTTACAAACATCTTTTAAAATTTCTTCGATGAAATATTTAGTCCGTCCATATGGATTTGTGCAAGTAGAGCCAACTGGATGAAGTTCATCTATAGGTAAATATTCTGGAACACCATATACTGTGGCAGAACTTGAAAATACCATTCTTTTAACATTAAATTCTTTCATTACCTGTAATGTGATAATTGATAGCTAATAACACAATTCTTCAAAAAGTAAATTATGCATTTGTTTCTATATCTTCACACACAAAATGACAAAAATTTATCCCAAAATTAATTCAGACTTGTAAACGAAACAAAAATTAACAGTAAAAATACTTAAAATTCATATAAATTTATTAGTTTACAGATAAAAGTTACACTATAATATAATAAACTAAAGTTAATATTTTAACTGAATCACATACAAAAAAAAACACCTCATTAATCCAAAGATCCCACTAATTCAAACATTTAACCAGGACAGCCATAAAATAAATTTCATAATAAATGTAAAACCACCTTGTTCAAAAAGTATTTATTTTTTCAAACCTATTACATATTAGATAAGTAATGTATTGATTTGAATTCCCTCTTACTATCATTTTATGTCTCGTTTCATCAGAGAACTAAACAGTCAGGGTTTCGCATCAGAATGACCACCTGACTGGAACATCTGCTGAAGCACCTCAGTACCCAAGGTCATGATAATTGAGATAGGGAAAAGTAGGCCTTGACCCTCTGTTGGCTGTACTGCCACTGAGTTGAGTTTAGTATCAATAAAAATAAATAAAAGTTTCACAATTTTTAACAATTTAACCATACCTTCAGTTATAATAAAATCTTTTTAGTTTTAATAAAATTCAAATGTAAGTAGAAACATGGAAAAAGTCATCAGCAGAAACAGGTTATATTTTTAAAATATTAGTTGAAATTGTAAAGAAGAATTAATCCTAAAATTGTTTTTGTCAACAATTTAACAATTTTAATACAAATAAATATGATAATGTTTAGGTTTTTGTACCAAAGCACAATGAAATTAGAACCATTTTCTAATCAATAAGAATTTATTAAAATAACAAGAAACATGTTCATACTACCTCTAAAAGATTTATGGTACCTCCAACATTGTTCCTGTAATAATCTAATGGTAAACGACAACTTTCCCCAACAGCTTTCAAAGCAGCAAAATGTACAACACATGAAAATAAATGCTGTAAAAATAGTAAAAATTTCAATTTTTTTACATCTTAAATATTTATTAAATTTTCATTAGCATGTGGTGAATGTTATTTTAAACATATAATTTCAATCACTTTAATGTCAAGAAATAATTTAATTCTATACCATCAAAATGAGAGTACTAATGATTCTCTCAAATGGAACAGTTTACAAGTCTATAAAATTCTTAAGCAAATTTCTATAAAGTTCTCATGAAATTTAAAAGTATAAACTGGGAAGATTTATCTTGATTGATACAAATTTGATATTCCTCCTGCATTTTACTCAAATATAGATACATCAATCATATAAAAATGTAAATTAAAAAAATAAATTCAAACAAAAATTAAAAAATTAGAAGAAAAATAAATTATAAAAAATTGCACTAGCTAGATTTACACTTTACAAAAAAAAAAAAAAAAAAAAAAAAAAGATAGGTAGTATATTATTAAACTCATGACATACAGATTTGAGACCTAAAATAATATTGAAAACTTAATAAATAAATATAATTTTTTTTTAAAAACTTGTCATATATTTACTTGAATCTAAGCTGTACTTTTTTTCCAATATTAAAGCTTCTGAAAATTGGTTGGGACTTTGAAAAAAATGCATTGGATGGGGCAATTACAGGTTCAGAACTATTTTACACTATTTTACATTTTCTACAAAGACTTGTTGAGAATTCGGGATGCAGCTTAGATTCGAGTCGATACAATAATTATCAAACTTAAGATTTTTTTTTCCCTTAACATTTCATGAAAAAAAAAGGAATTAGAAGATTAATTATATTCATAATAGATCAATTTTCCTTCGGCTTTTTTCATCACATTGTTGGCCAATCACAAGTTCATTCATATTTTCACATGCCCAAACATTATTGACCAATCACAGGTTAATTTTAGTTTGTATGTACATCATCAATTTCATTTATGAAATGCAGGGTCAAATAGAATACTTCAAAACCTTTCTTCAATCTGCATACTCATTGTCTTTAATATTATAATGAAAAGGCTTTTTTTTTAGTTTTTCTTCACAATTTAAATACAAAAATTTCAATAATGCCAGAATATGACTGTAAAGAAATGTTCATTGAATTATAAACAACACTTTATCTGATTTTCAAAGTGATTTGGAAACAAACTGTAGTGATTGAGAAAAGGATGATTTTTTGGAAGACAGTTATAAATTTGACACTAAATCATCAAAACTGCAATAATAATCTGATAGTGAAAGTAATTTTGATGAAGAGTGGATTGAAAATGATATTACAACAAACCTTGAAAATTATTCAAATATTTCAGCTCTAACAATCAATTTTAGTAATGCCCCAAGTAAAAAAAAAGTACACTCTTCAAAAGGAAAGCATAGAAAAATAAAATACACCTGCCTCTAAAACCTGCTGTGTATACACACACATGCATGTACACACAAAAATACACATACATAGGTGAAAGTTATACGATTTACCATAAAGTTATAGAAAAAATATGTCCAGTTTCATTTAAATTTGTTATGTACAAATGAAGTTTATTTAGACCACACACATTTTATTTCCATATTTAAATTATCAAATAATAGTCGGTGACATGAGTAAACCTTTGTGCAAAATTGCTGGTCAACAACATGTTGAGTAAATGCCCGAATTCATAAAATCATGAGAGAAATTTTGCTTTCTTTTTTTACAGAAATTGCAATTTTTACTATTATAATAAGTATAACATAAAATAAAATCTATAACATAATAAACATTCATTAAATAATTTACAAAACCTAGAAATTGAATAGAATAAGTATTATGTGTATTTATGTTTCATTTGGAGAATGTCTGGGCATGGAAATTATATTTTATATTCTCTTATAATTAATGTGAATTTGAAAAATCTGAATGTAAAGTTTAAAAAATTATTAAATATATTCTGGCACAGTATAACAATATCATTTAATTAAACAAGTATTACTTTGCACAGCTAAGTCTACAATAACACTTGTAAAAAATAGAAGGAAGACTTATAATACAAGAAAAATTTCTCATTCAGTTTATGAATTAAGTCAAAATATAAGATTATCTGAAAATAATCACTAAATAGAAAAAAAAGACAGAAAATGAAATAAGAAATTTACAAAAAAATTTAAGAAAATATTTTAAAAGTGGAAATTTATTTGCTAAAAAAACAGAATCAAAGTACTTGAATGAGCAATTGCAAGAAAACTATTGACAAACTATTTATTGCTGCATATTTAAAATTTAATTTTATATACAAAAATTAATCTTATTAATTAAATTTCCCTGTTCATCTAAAATAAGATATGTATAAATAAAATTGTAAAAAAAACCATTTATTTATTTAAATGATTTTAACATTTTGGTACTTTTCTGTTTTAAGGGGCTGAAAAAAATGCGTCAAAAAGAAAAAAATTGCTAAATGCCAGTAAAAATTTAATAATTGTGGTAAATCAACCGCACAATTCATGTGTTTGAGCGCTTAAAATGCATGTGCAGAAAGATAATTAAAAAAAACTTTATTTTGTGTTTGGTATTTAATTTGGCAAGGAAAAAAAATTTAACCAATGCCCCCCTAAAATGGAAAAGTACCAATATTTCTAATCAGCTGTTTTTCCAATCTTCTAACACACACATTTAAAATAAATTTCTCATTCGAAATTAAAATATATAAAAACAGAAACCTTTTGGAAAATCTTTCTTAAATCCTCTTTGTTTAAGAGATCTACTTGATAAAAGGCGAGTGTTTTTCCTGATAATTTTTGGACCCTGTTTAGACTTTCTGGCATGGTGCAACCTTCTCCTATATATAAGGATACATAATCCAATTATAAACACATAACATGGAATATCAAATATTTTTGTCATCAGACAACATGCTTTTCAGAGTATTGGATTCTACTTTAGTCCACACTGTTATTTATCATCATCATTATATTGCATAGAAGTTCAATACAGAAAAATAAGACTTTGGCACACATTTGGCAATTTTTCTCCCGACACCAAAGTTGTGAATTAAATTAGGATTTTACACACACACACAAATAGCACTGAAACCATAAAATATTCACACATTTACTCAAACGGTACACAAATTTTTATCATTCACAATTTGTAAAACAATATTTATTTCAATATTCAAGACTTATGGTACTTTAATACAATAAACTGAATGAAATTTAAAACAAATTTCAAAAATTCATTTCAGCTAAAAAATTATAATCCTAGTAGAAGTTGGGTAATAAATTTTACTTCTAGAAAGCAACATTCAGACTGTTAAAAAATAAAAATGTATTTTTTATGGCTTTTCTCCACAGAAAAAAGGTCTAAAATTTTTACTATGTTGGTAATTAATGATAGTTTCATTGTGATTTATCGGTTATAGGGGCCATGGGTAGGGACCTTCTCTAATTTTTTCCCTCCCAATAAGAACATTGGCAATATTTTCACTTAAGATACATTTACTACAATAATGAAACAGAATTCGGCATATTTTCTAAGTTTTGCTAAGTGTTTGGCTTCATTGTCTTGATAACCAACAAGTACCTATTCAGTATATAAATTGAAAAGCAGACAGATTCTGATTCCCCCCCCAATGTTTTATGTTACAATATTAATACACATGGTGTGCAATACAGATTCCATAGCAAATTTTTTTCATCTAAAAAAAAACTTCAATACAAGATTCAACTAAACTAAAAGATTTACTAAAACTTTTAAATTAAAACAATTTTATACAACATTACATCTTTCAATCATTACAGAATTTTTTATAATAAAAAAGAAGCATTATAGTGAGAGAAAAATTTGGTTCACTCCTAGGAGAGCCCACACCCTTGGCACGAATTACTTTGATTGGCGATAATTGTGCCATCTTGGTAACCCTACTTTTTTTAAACACTGCATGTGGCAACCCTAACTATTTCTAGCATTTTCGTATATTGTGGGCACGCATTTCGAAATTCATTTTGTTGTTGGGCTCCGGGCTGGCTGCGTGTGTGGGGGAATATATTTTAGAATTTTTTACTTTGTTGAATGCGAAAGGTAAGAAAGAATTGATTGAATGGTGTATGAAGGAAGGATTGATTGCTTCAAGTTATGAATGTTCTAAATGTAATGATCGGCATGATGTAACATGGTCGGCAATAAAACGCTTTCTTCGAAATTGTACCAGCCACGCCGAATGTATGTTTGACCATTACCTCGCAGAATAAATATGGCGGCGCTCACACGCTTAGCGATGAGACCTTGAAAGCTTTTTAAAATCTGTTGTTACGCTGTACCTTCCACTCGGAAAAGATCAGCAGTAAGAAAGTAAGTGCTGTTTTTATATTTTTTTATCTTAAATGTTTAATTTCTGTATTGTTTACATAAATTTTCATTACGCATCCACCTTTTCCCGCTATATTTCCTTTGCCGCCATTGTCGGCTTCGCTTGGTGCCATCTTGTTCTGGCTTGGCGCTTTTTTCGGTTTGTCGCCAAGGGTGTGGGCTCTCCTAGGATTTTACCAAAAATTTTAATATTTTATTATATATTACCTTCATATAAAGTTAAATAACTAAATAGCAAATTCTCTATATAAATTCAATAGAATATAATTAATCTACATATATTCAATAGAATATAATTAAATTTTAAAACACAATAATGCATGTCAAAATAATATTACAAAAAAAAAAATATATTTAAAATGAATTTTATAAAAACCTTTAAAATGAATATACAAAACAATACAATGACTGGGATTTTTTTAATGTAGTTATTTAAATAGAAATACTTCCAAAGAGCAAAAATACTACCTGGACTAGAATTGGAAAAATTATCAACAGCCACAACATCATATCCATTTTTAAGAAGCTCTAAAATTGAGTGACTTCCAACGTACCCTGCACCTCCAGTGACAAATATGGAATTATTGGAAGACATTTTGAAACTGTAAAAAACATATACAAATAAGACATCTGTAGAAATATACAAATGATTTAGTTTTAAAAATGATTAAAAATATACTCCTGTACTAAGAAACACATTTTAAATTTCTTTAATAAGTTGAATTACATATACTTTACAGGTGTATACATAGTATACATATACTTTAATATTACTGTATTTATTCCAATCTAAGCCACACCTAAAATTCTCAACAAATTTTTGTGAAAATGAAAAATAATGTAAAATGGTTGGTACTTACATATTATTTCAACCTATTGGTGATATTATATGAAAAGAAGCTCATAATTGCCAATTTTCAGTGAATATGACATATGCAAAATTGTAGTTGACAACTTGGTGAGTTTTATCTTGAACATTGGCGATTGTTGAGATAATACGCAAGTACCAAATGGTTTATCGATATCCAGTTTTATGAAATTAAAATAAACTTAAAAGGAGAACTAAAAATAAGTGAATAATTAGTTATTTTACCAGTATTATAAACTTTTAAATACATAATGAACCTGTAATTGCTCTAAATGTCCCAGCCAAGGAATTTTTTCCCCTTCAATTCTAAACCACGTCTAATTTTCAGTAGCCTTATTGGAAAAAAAGTGTGACTTATTTTTGAATAGATTTTAGAATTTATCTAAAATTTTGTTGACATAATGTAACTATACAAACATCTATATAATCAAAAGTAAAAGAATTATTGAGTTTAGTGGAAAATATATGTTCTACAAATCAATATTTAATGAGAGCAATTAAAAGAATAAGAAAAAGTCAATATACCAAAATACAAAACTAATATTTTTTCTAAGGCTGTCACAGACTTAGGACTATAGGACTTAGGAATAGCAAATATAATTCTTACTTCTTTTATAAGAAGCAGATTAATGGTTGTATATTTTTATACTACTCCCACACTATAAATAACTTCTCAAGCAAATTAAAATTTTTATTTTAAAGAATATTTTCAAAAATAATGTAAATAATAATTAAATCTCAAATAAAATAAATCTCTGTTAAAATAAAATCAACACACAAAAAAAGAAAGAGAAAATAGAATAAACAAAATATCTGAAAAATAAATAATTTTAATAGAATAAAGAAAATATTTAAAAATACAGAAAGATGAAAACCATAAAAACAAAATTCCCTCCAATTATATTTACTTAAAATTTTAAGGGACTATTTTAACGAAATCAGTTAAAAAAATTCTTATATAACACAATATCTTCAACCTTGTAAAATAATTTACAAGTGATACATTTTTTATTTGAATAGTAAGACAAAAATATATATAAGTTAAGTATTTTGCTCATAAGTACTTAAATAATGAAATATTCAATTCAAAAAGATTTTGTAGGGGACTTATCTTTAGAAACTAGTAACTAGATATCTTTTTTTATTTACTTATACATTTATAAATTAAAACGGTTGTATACTTCCTATAATTTTGGGGTAAAAAACGTTGTTGTAACCTTCTCTGCAAATTTCAATCAAATAAAAATTACTCATCAAACATGGCTTTTCATTTATTATTTGACAATCTGCAGCCAATTTTCTCTCTCAATTCTTTTTAACCTCATAATTAAATATAAAACATGTATTACTTGAAATATTTAGTTACATTATGAAACAGATCAATAAAAATAGCTAGATAAAAATCGAACATTATATTCATAGTTCAATTGCACACTTTTATAAATAAATATGTCATTCAATTAAAATGAACACATTAATAAAATCAATTCTACTCTTTGCGCCGAGACTTAATGACAATTAATTTACAACCGTTATATATCTTTACAACAAAGTATTGGTCTATAGCTTCTTGAGACACAGACGAAATATGTTTAAATAAGCTAAATAGAAATATGAATAAAAGAAAAGAAAATTTATTTTGATAATTTATTAAAAACCGAATATTATCTTCTCACAAATATCCTAAGTACTAACCTTGGGTGAAATAGAAACGATATTTTTCTCGAGTGATCCGAGTACTTTTGATGAGAAAAACTAAATTGTATTATATCACGAAGAGTTTCCCATTTTTATTACCATCGTTATCTAATCCACGTACACATCTTACCGATGATTTCTTAACGAGATAAAGAAAAAGACCGGCAAACTGTTATCCAGGATATATTTATATTTAAATCAACATTGTTAGATGCGAAACCACAAAAGCAATGTTTGTTTACATGGCAATGTTACTGGCATTTCTTTGAATAAGCAGGATTTAAATCCGTATCACAGACATGTCACATATAATTTGTGATTTATCGTTTACCCCGAAACCAATCTAAACACAACACATGTATAATTCCGGAGATGACGTAGGTTTGTGTCAGGCTGCATCCACAAAGCTAGCAGCTACCGCCACACCAATGACTCTGCGGAGTAAATGCTGGGGTTACTGCGCATGTCCCTGACACTATGTAGCCAAATTTCTCGCAAACAATTAAAATTATATTTCCCATTTTAATTATTTTTATTCTACTCGAAATACACTACAGTAAAAAGAAACAAATTTGGAAAGTCAGTTTTAATACGAATTCAGTTTGAAAATTACTTACGATTCTTGGAAAAGTCGCTGGAAAAATTCAGTTTTTACTTCCACAGTTCGTTCTCGCTTATCGCAAATGTTACATATTCGCATCTGTCCAAACTCGGTTGTGTGTGTAGCTGTATTCTAGTCAGGAGTTTCTGCCTAAAGATTCTATACAACTCTCTTTTTTTACTTTCCCTTTTTTAAAATTCAATTTTCTTTTACTATTTAATTTTACACGCTTTTTGAATTACGTTCATAAGACATCAATTCTATATTCAGCTGTTCTGCTAAATATTTTGTATATATAATGTTCTGATTTATAATACATATATTCGGTACGATGTTCGAAAACAACTTTGGAACAAGTTAGGGAAAATCTTATCCTTTGAGAAAAGTCTTTATTTTATTAGGAAAGTTTCTCTGAAATATTGAAAAATGTTAATTTTAACGAGTGGTTAATTTAAAATAAATAATATTTCGAATCATTGATAATCTAAGGAAAAGATAATTGTGTGTGTGTGTATTTTTTTGGTGGAAATAACGAGTGGAATGGAGGAATACGTTTGGTGAATAAAGTAATTTTAACAAAATTAAAATTCTCTACATATATGCTCCATTTTCTTCAGTAACATAAAAGTTTAGTTTTATTTGTTGTGAATGCGAGTTTAGTAGAATCAGAAGTAAATATAATTCAAATCAGGGCCATTTTTCCGCTTAGGCACGTGCCTAGGGCGCAAAAAAATAGGTGGTCGAAAAATTTTTTTAAAATATCATTTCAATCGAAGGAGGGGATGCGCTGGTAATAGTGAGGCAAGAGGAACAAGGTAAGGGGGACGCAACAATTTGAAGTGTCTAGAGAGCCACGGAAGTTTAAAACGACCCTGATTCAAATATTACTTCAAAATATGTTCCAATCCAACATTTTATTTTCAACAGTGCCTTTTATTTATTTATTTTATTTTATTTTATTTTTAATTAAAATTCTATTAATGAGTTACCAGAAAATATTTCACATTAGCAAAAGAATTGTGACGGGCTCATCGCGCTTTCTATTAATTTTCCTCTTGGGTTCTTTGGGGCCGAAAAAGGTAAATTCTTTCCAACCAAATCCAGAAGCGAAACGTGACTATGCAAATTAGGAACCTTTTAAATAGCAGAAGTTTGGCGTAAGCGTGTGGCCTTTTGGGAAGTGATTATGCTAGTCTGAGTTTAAACGCGTAAGCTGAAGCAATCCGATATTCCAGTGACAGCTATCCGTGAAAATACGTTCAAGCTAGGTGGATACCATTCCACGCGAGATAAGGAAATTACATTGAAGATTCGAGAGGGTTGCTGCTACATTATTAGGAACTGTGTATAAACCGAGGTTAGGTGTAAGCGGTAAAGTAATTATAGTGGTCAGGATCGCACTTATTTGGTAATACGTATTGTGTGTTTTCTCACCTCAGATCCGCTAAGTTAAAATATAAACATTATCATTGTTAGTGTTTAAGATCTTAATAAAGAGATATTAGGTTGGGAAAAAAGAAATCCATTTTATTTTGGGTAGATGGATGTAGTGCGATATCTCGTGAAGCATCGATCAAGCAATTTCAAATTTATGCTCGTTGTCAAGATGACATTTCACACTAAAAATATTATTTTGCTTTTTTTTTTGTTTGGTCCATTCAGTTGTGAGTTACAGGGTGTTCAAAATGGAAGTCGACAAAGAGAAAATTCGGTTCTTTTTACAGTTTTTCTTTGATAAAAGTGAAAATGCAAGCCAGTGGACTGAAATTGCGAATGGTGTTTATGGTGCCGATACTGTAACAGCTAATTACGGGCAATTTTGGTTTCGTCGATTCCGTTCAGGTATTTTTGATTTTAAAGATGCACCTCGCACTGGTAGACCCATCATCGAAAATGTCGATAAAATCAGAGAAATAATCGAAGTTGGCCGGCATGTTAGAGTCATAGTATCGCCAAGGAGCTAAAGATCGACCATAAAACAGTTTTAAGCCATTTGCACAAATTTGGATTCAAAAAGAAGCTCCATGTTTTGGTGCCCCACCAATTAAAACCAAAATACATGGTGGATCGAATTTCCATCTGCAAAGCCTTGGCCAAACGAAATGAAATCGACCCATCTCTTAACGGATGGTGACTGGGGATGAGAAATGGGTCACATACGACAATATTGTGCGAAAACGATCGTGGTCAAAGTGCGGTGAAGCAGCTCAAACAGCGGCCTAACCAGGACTAACGGCCAGAAAGGTTCTACTGTGTATTTGGGGGACTGGAGAGGAATCATTTATTAGGAGTTGCTTCTGCATGGCCACAAACACTAAATTCAGATCTCTACTGCCAACAACTGAACCGTTTGAATCTAGCGATTGACTAGAAATGGCCAACAGAAGAGGTACTGTGTTCCATCAGGACAACGCCACAACACATACTTCTGTAGCGACTCGCCATAACCTCTGGGAGCTTGGTTGGGAAGTTTTAATGCATCCACCATATAATCCGAACCTAGCACCAAGTTATTACCACCTTTTTCGCACATTGCAAAACTTCCTGAGCAGAGGCGGCGCGAGACCTGAACTTAATGTGGGCAAGATACATTTTGCGAGGCCCTCTGGCTGCGTAAGAAGAGGATTTATAAAATAAAAAACCAATTTTTATTCATAAAGAAAAACAAACCAAACTTTTTCCTCATATTTCTTTGGCACATTAAACAATAATGAAAAAGTAGAAAATTTCAGTTAAAAGTTGTTTTTTTTTAAAAAGTTTTGCTGAAATCCCTAATGATTAGTTCTTAATTTATCTTAGATGCTACATTTGCGTCAATAGATAAAACTGCCCAAGCTCTGAAAGTCTTTCTTGACCCATAGCTTTTCTTACATAATTTTTTTATCAGCTTTGGTTTTGAAAAGTTCCTTTCAGTAGAAGCGGTAATTACAGCTATTATTAACAAAATTCGAAAGATAATGTAAATATTTAGGAAAATTTCTTTCAAATTGTTTTCTGTGACATTTTGGAGCAGATGTTTCACATTTGTAACGATGTTGGGTAACTTTGGGATCATATTTTGTAATTCTTCATGCAATTCGTAAGGTTGAAAGTCATTGCTCTCGCCTACTTGCAAGACTGTGTGTAACTCTTGACAGGTTTTCAGTATTTGCTCTTTGGAAATACTTTTTAACTAGTTTAAGTCATATAGAAACCCAAAATTTTCAAAATCTTAATTTAAAGACGTAAATATTGAATCCATAATTATTATCACAGAATCTCAATCATGGTATTAAAAAAATCTCTGGTTTATACCGGCTTTTGACAAACTATATAAGTGATCACCAACTTCCTTTTTAAACATTCTTTTCTTTTTGGTTACCCTTTTATTTTTAAAACTTTTTGGCAAATCATAACTGCTTGACCTACGTGCGTCGAATAAGTATTTTTCGAATCCAGTTTGTCCATACTCTTTGATCCAGCTAAAAAATGCATGCAAATGTTCAAGAGTAATGCATAAAGGGGCTTGTACAGATTGCCATAATTTGCCTATGGTATTGACATGCGTTAATAACTCATACCATACATGTAATGATACGATAAATTCAAAACTGAGCATTTCATTTAAAACGGAATCGCAATCACTGAGTGTGTCAGATTGTTCCATTTGGTTTTTAAAGTTTTCTATGGATTCAACAGCATCATCAAATTTTAATAGTGGGGCCTTCACCGCCTCGATTCTGCTTTCCTACCTTGTGTCTGATAAAGGTTTAATAGTAAACTTTAATTTATCATTGAAAATTTTCCAGCGTTTGCTAGAACTTGATAATAGCAACAAAAAAAATCTGAATGAAACCAAAAAAATGTTTTTGTTGCCACTTTCGAATTAGCCTCGACTACCAATAACAGATTCCAGCTATAGCAACCGCAAGGTGTGAAAAATGCTCTGGGATTTCTATTTAATATTAGAGTTTTAACTCCACTATTTACGCCTACCATATTTGCTCTATTGTCGTATCCTTGTGCACGACAGTTCTCAATATCTAAGCCATTTTTTTTCTAGCTCTCCCAGTACTGCATTGGTTAAATATTCTCCAGTCGTTTCAGTGACAGCAAGAAATCCAATCAAGTTTTCTTCTATACTTCCAGTTGATGTACTACAATATCTTAAGATGACCAACATTTGTTAAATTCTACTACAGTTTGTAGTGCAGCCGAGTAAAAAGGAATAATATTTTGCCTCTTTTATCCTACCTATCACTTCATTGGTAACTGTGTTTGACATGTGCTTGTGATCAATTCATTTTGAATATCGTGGCTTAGATAATGGTGTGCAAGTTGCTTATTATCAATGCGATTTATGTGTTCCCGTAGCGTAGGATAATATTTAGATATCAATTTAAATAAGTCTATGAAATTTTCAGAATTCTTAGTGTCTTCATCTATTTTGAGAGATTCTCTGCGACCTTTAAACATCAGATTATGATAGGCTAAGAAATGTATGATGTCAATTAATTTTTCAAATAAATGATACCAATGCTTTTGAGGTTCAAAAATTCGCCTTCCGTTTTCACGGTCTAATGTTTTTCCTTGCTTTATTCCCTTCTCTAATGTTAACCATTAGAACATATAAGCCATATTTTCTTTAGTATTCTCCTGCCTGTGTAAAATACTATACTTAAGTGTTTCCAACCACAACACCCTTCCTGTACTATTTTAGTTTGTGAAATGCCAAATAGTCTGCATGGAAAACAGAAAACTTTATTTCTAGAACTTGAATAAACCAACCAGCGACGACGTTGAGTATCCCTGTTCTTTAGTTTTCATGAGAAATGAAAATTGGAAAAGTGTGTCTATGATCATCATCTTTAGGATAATATACATCACTGTTATTTAACTGCTGCGTGCGATCACTTTGAACTACATCATTACCGGTGAGCATCTGTCATGGGAAACGTACACAATCCCAAGTCAAAACTGGAAAACGCTTGTTTCACTATTTCACTTGCATCTGTTCACAGGCGAGGAACTAATCTCAAACTCTTCTTCTTGATTGTGACTTATGTTACTCAACGTGAACCCAGAAATCCCAGCATCAGATTATGATTCACAAGCTTTTAAACCTATTTCTACTTTTGCTTTTCGTCGTTCGCAATCAATAGTCGGTGCATCTGGAGTAACTTCCAGATTCAACGGAGACTCGGATACGGATAAATGTTGTTAAGAAGTCGAAGAAACCGATTAATTTGATTTTGTAGTGCCGGTTTCAGTCTGACAGAGAAATTTCATCATATCTGAACTTTAAACCTGGTTGGATGCTACTCTTTCCGCTTTTCTGTTTCTTTTTGCTGCATCAGGTTCCCATTTTCTCCCTTTATCTCTATCTCTCTTAGTGCCTAAGCCTGACATGATTGATAAATTATAAAAAATGCCCAATACCACTATTATTTACTCTCACATTAGATACTTTTAAAATTTATTATACGACTAGAGGACCCGACAGGCGTTGTCCTGTACACACATCTTAAATTCAAAAGATATTAATTAAAAACTCTAAAAAGCGTGAATCGTCTGCATTTTCGTAACAATAAAGACCGGGTTTGGCCAGTTTGGCTGAAAATCAATTTTCGACGCCAACTTACGTCTTTTTCTATTCCTACTATTAACTCACGATCTCTATAGATATTTTATTTGTTTGTTTGTTTATTTATTTATCTTGGTGGAATTTTCAATCGTTAATAAAATACATTTTAAAGCGCTCAATTGAGCTGAAATGTAATGTACATGATTATTTTGGATGGAAATACAATAATTTAATTATAATTAATAAAAATTAATTGATTAAAACTAATTATTTAAAAAAATACAGCCACGTTGGCGACTTAGCGACCCTTTTGGTGACTTATGTCAAAATTTGAAAAGGGGTTTTTTCTCACGTGATAAAGCATTCAGTTGAATGGAAATTTTATATTCACGATTGTTTTGGATGACAACACGATACTTTAATGATAATTAATAAAAATTAATTATCACTTAATGTTGTGATTCTGTCATATGTATATACATGTTTATATTAATTGCAACTATTTAATAAAAAGTAGCTAAAATAAAATTTTTCTCGGTTGATCTAAGTAGGAATTGATTTTAAATTTTTTTTATCTTACTTGTTTGTTTATAACAATAGCGTTGTTACAACAATGCAGGTGAATGTTGAGTTGTATTTTTTGAATGTTTTTAATTAATATCTTTTTTAACTAATTGCGATATCGGACCGAATTGTGAATCTAAACAATTCTCGAATTTACTTGAACCCACACAAAAAGTTTCATCGAAATCGGTCCAACCGTTTAGAAGGAGTTTAGTGACAAACACACGCACAGAAGATTTTTATATATAAAGATATAGATACATGAAGCGAGACTACGCCTGCATGCGATACTTTAATTGGCTTTCTAATGATGGGATGCCCCATCTCTGATCGGAGACTCTCCACGATAGCAGCTTAACTCTAGCTATTGTTGCTAGATTAAATATGAGCGGAAACGACAAAGTTGAGAAATTTTATGAGAAGTAAGCGAAAAACAATATTTTCACGAATTATTTATTCATATGCTTTCATGTACCGAAGAATAGAATATCATTTTTTAAAAAGTCAATATATATATATATATATCAATTTTGCGATATCTTATGGCGAAAAACAGATAGTTTTCTAATTTATTAATTATAAAAAAAAACCTTGTGGCGTGTATTTTTGGATTTCCTTACTTTTTGTAGAATTTATTTCAGCTTTAAGGCGTGAGGCCCTGTGCACCGCGAGGCTTTGGGCAGTGGCCCACACCGCCCACGCCTTACGCCGCCTCTGTTCCTGAGTGATAAGAAATTGGGATCAAGATAAGATTGTGGAAATCGATTACTAGATGCTTTCGCCAATAAGAGCCAAGACATCTGTGATGACCCCTCTGGGTCACACCTTGAACACCAAGATTAATTTGAGGCAAAGAACCACTAAGAGCCATTTTGAATAATAATAATATTTATCTAATATTATATTCTTCTCAAAAAAAATCTCTGATAACATATAATGAGATAATGTGGCGTCTCTTAAAGGGATTTGCCTTTATATTGAATTCAATTACTAAGAATGCATTTAATTAATAATTAAGCTCAAGATCAAGTAAGGTTTACCGAAATAGGAGATCCGAGAAATACACGTATTCGAATTCTTAACTTTCATTAACTTTAACTAAGTCGCTTAAACTGACGCTTATTTTAAGCTTACGTGAATTATATTTACCACTGGCTTATATCAGCTTTCTGGTACGTCTCGCAGCACGACGTCTTCACGAATATAATCTCCTTGAATCTTCTAGTAATGCGTTTAAAGATACTGGCTCAATAGCCTACCATCATCTCTCTTGCTATCTCGCAACGCTCGACTTAAATACCTTATCTAATTTAAATATCCCGTACATCTTTTTGGAGTTGATTGGAAATAAACGCGAATTTATATTCCCCAAAAAGACGCCTAAGAAGATTAGTGGAAAGGTTCCGTACAGATTCGTCACAACCACCTCCAAAAAGAAAACGGGATTTATTTGAAGGTCACAAATGGCCTGAAAATAAATTACGTAACCAATTCTAGACTTGATTTATAGTCCCGACAACTTTAATATATATATCTACCAATCGGATACTAAAAATTCTCCTTCCTTAAGGGAAAGAAAAAAAATTACGACCTAAAACTACACTTTAAAGGACGTAACATTTACAGAATTAGATTTCCCTACAACACGCCCATTTGGCTCTGAGGCGAGGGAAAAACCACCGAAGTGGTAAAAAACCTGCCTGCGTGGTTTACTTAACCACTTAAAAATCTACTTAAATATTATAAAACATATTTGGACTTGCATCTTGCTTCTTTTGTTGAATATACAATGCTCAGGGTCAGCTACCCTGAAATGAGAATTTCTTTGTGTGAAAAAACAAACATCTATAGTATATACAGATTCCTTCATTTTTTACATAACATTTTCATGTACATCAATTGAAGCATCTGGTTCCTTAACATTCCCATTCCATACATGCTGCGCTTGTTAGTATTAAATGTTAGCTCTACCTAATTACGCCGCGTCCCAAGTCACCAGATGTGAGATAAAATATACACATATATATACATACAATTTCAAACATTTTTCAAAAAAAAAAAACAATAAAACAAACAACCAAAGGAATTGTCGCATCTTTGCGAAGTCATACATAGAAGTAAACAAATGCATTCTTACAAATGTTTTCTCCATCTTTATACAAAAAAATTAATACAAAAGCTGATTTTTCTCATCAAGAAAAACACTCATTGTAGTGTCCACTTTTGCTTGGCTTCTTAAATTAAAAATTCGCCCGTGACTTGCTTCATTGCAATAGTTCTTCCGACCACTTGTTCGAAAGGAGAAAAGAAAGAAATGATACAACCTGATATTTTTCTTTGTCCTTTATTCGCTCCTATCCACTGGATCTCCGTCTAAGGCATCATACTGAGGCTCCTTCTCCTGATGTTGTTCTGTGGGATACTTTCGATTCTGATGTTCCTCCGCTCCTCTGGAAATCCTTCTGGTTGTCTTACTCGGCTGCGTAGGTAGTACGGACAAGGTCTCACTGCTGTCGCCTGTTTAGACCGGACAGGTCTCCTCTCAGCTGCCCTGTTAGTTCCGTTTTTAGTTGTCTTTGTCTCGCGGGCCTTGTTGTATTGTCCACTTCCTTCGTGCCTGCTCCCTTCTGTAGGTGGCTTGTCCTGCCAGGAATCTTGTTGATGAGATTGATTGATTGAATATTAACGTCGCACTGTTCAGCTACACGAGGGCTTTTGGCGACGGACCACGTAATTTTGAACCATGGTCAAGTGACGTGGACGACACCTGAGCTGGCACCCCCTCTCCTAACTACCACACCACACCAACGGGAGGACGTTTCAGCTCTCGACAGATTTAACGTGCATCGCTGCCCTACACGGCGGGTTTTTAGTGGTACTGGGCTCGAACCCGTGACAAAGCAAGCCACGGTCCGATACCTATACCACTCGGCTACCGCGGCCACATCTTGTTGATGAGAGGGACATGCAATGGACTGTGAACTCTGGGAGGGTTTATTAGGTCTTCTATATTTATAATTTCGAGATGAATCCGAGGACAGAATTGCTCCTTTTATCCCCTGTTTTGGTTCAGGGGTTGGTCTTTTCTGGTTCCTATGTTCGGACCCCTGCAGAGAATGTTTTCTGTAAATTTTGGACCTCTTTAAATCCTTCCTGTCCCCTGATCCATTTGACTCTACTTTACGTTTCAATCTCGGATTACCGGCATTACCCTTACTTGATTTATGACCGTTACTCTCCTCACTCGAGGTTTTCCTAGATCCTTTAAATTTTCCTGGTTGCGATCTACTTGACCTATTACTCGACCTCTGTCCTTCATATAGTGCCTCAAGATGACTGTCCGAACTAATCATGTCGGATTGTCGTGGACGGTACACTCGCACCTGATCACTATTAACTGTTACCCTTTTACCCTTCTTCAAAATAATTAAATTGTTATTCCGAACCTCCAATACTCTATATAGCCCTTTAAACTTAGGCATAAACTTTCCAACCACTCTCCTACCCGTAGCACTTATAAAATGAGTTTGTACCAACACCAAATAATTTACTTTGATGTTAACTTCCCTCCTTTTCCGATTATAATATTTTTCCCAATGTTTGTGTTGTTTCCGCATATTCTGCCTTGCTTCATCGAATAATTTCTCAATGTTTCTTCCTACATATTCAGCACCCTCTGGGATATTTATTAATTTGCTAAAAGGTGTTATAACAGTGCTTCTCAAACTTTCAATACTGGCGCCTCCCTTATCAATCACAATTTATATAGCGCCCCCCTTATACATTAATAATGTACTGAATGCAATAATAATGCACTTTTTTTTACGCTAAAGCAATAATCTTAATTATATACCGTACAAATTCATGACATAAGTATTACATTTTGTATATGTTGCTTTTAAGCAAAAAAAATATTAAGTAATAGGATAATTATTGTTATTTTTCCTTTTCTAATTTTTAAATTGGAACATATTGCAAAATGCGGTGATATAGATATCAGCTTTTTTAGAAAGAACTCAGTGGGTCAATTTCTAATCATAAGCACTCCTTTGAAAAATTTGCTCTGTAAGACAAGTCCATGGAAGTCGCTAATACTTATTAAACTTGCTCTTAATTTAGCATTAATTGATTAGTTATAAAATACTCTGTGCAGCCCTGATACATTAAAAGTATGCCGGCTGAAGTACCCGCTATTTGCACGAGTTCATTTATAAGAAAATAAAACATTATTGATATAATCGCTGAATTTTAAGGAGAGTAAAGCCAAGTGCGCAACAATGTTTACAAAAATGTAAAATGATTTTTTTAAATCATTGCTCAAATTATAATTAGTTTTAAGCGAACTGTAATTTTAAGCCTCACAGAATTAGCATTTAGAATTGATGTTGAATAATGAACAATAATATAAAATTCCGAAGAGAAATAATTGTATTATTTTCAATATTTAAAGTCTCTTAACATATTTTAAACCTGGAGCAGGCACGCACTCGATACTAATGGTCGAGTGGGGTTATTGAGCCACCCCAATCTTTTTTTTATAATTATTTTTATAGTACACAATAAAAATCGTAATTCCAGTGTGAATAATTTAATTAAGAGAGAAAATGTACTCACCTACTTTCAAGAACACAGAAAATATTTCGGAAAAAAGTCATCACACCGAGAACTCAGTCAAAACAAGTACCTTAAGATTGTAAAAAAACGTTTGTCACTCCCCAAAAAGAGGGAGATATGTGACAAATATATTTTAGTTCACATGTTAAGACTGTCAAACAGGAGTATAGTGTCAGAGCCATTGGAAACAACTAAACAGTTTTGCCAGAATTACCGATTTCGTGCACTCTGTGCTCGGCGTGACAGCTCCAGAATAAAAGGGTAAAGGGTGTTTTTTTAGAGGTATAGAATTCTAAATTGCAATAAAACAACGATGTATTATTCGATTGACATGAATTTTTTTTATTCGAAAGATAATCTTGTGGCATTACATTTTAAATATGATTTCTGGCATATGACTGCCATGGCTGGCTTGGATGTAGTCCAATCTGGACGTCCGATTTTCGATGACTTTTTCCAACATTTGTGGCCGTATATCGGCAACAACACGGCGAATGTTGTCTTTCAAATGGTCAAGCGTTTGTGGCTTATTCGCATAGACCAATGACTTTACATAGCCCCACAGAAAATAGTCTAGCGGTGTTAAATCACAAGATCTTGGAGGCCAATTCACAGGTCCAAAACGTGAAATTAGGCGGTCACCAAACGTGTCTTTCAATAAATCGATTGTGGCACGAGCTGTGTGACATGTTGCGCCGTCTTGTTGGAACCACAGCTCCTGGACATCAGGATTGTTCAATTCAGGAATGAAAAAGTTAGTAATTATTGCTTTATACCGATCACCATTGACTGTAACGTTGTGGCCTTCATCGTTTTTGAAGAAGTACGGACCAATGATTCCACCAGCCCATAAAGCGCACCAAACAGTCAGTTTTTCTGGATGTAGCGGTGTTTCGACATACACTTGTGGATTAGCTTCACTCCAAATGCGGCAGTTTTGTTTGTTGGCGTAGCCATTCAACCAGAAGTGCGCTTCATCGCTAAACAAAATTCGCTTATGAAAATCGGGAACAGCGGCAATCTCGTTTTGGGCCCATTCGACGAATCTACGCCTTGCTTGATGATCGTTTTGATGAATTGCCAAACCAAACTGAGAATAAATCACTTGAAAGCTGTTAAATCGGTCGCCATCTTGGAAAGTAATGCCAACTTAAACTTCTATACCTGAAAAAAAACACTCTTTTTTTTATTACAATATGGATGTTCAAAAAAAATTATGTAAAACGTTTTTCATTATGCTTTTTTATGTGTTTGGGAATAACTCATAGAAATAAATCTTGGCCGAGTAATCCTTCAAAGAGCTCTCTGTGCTTTTCCAAAAATCATAAAAATATTTTACAAGGAAAAAATCGCAGCAGAAATAGTTTATTTGCAACTTCCCTAAATGAAAAAACAAATACATAAGAGCAGGGACGTAACTAACCGTACAAGTAAGTTCGAAGGTCAAACCGCAGCAACTACATTCTGCAGCCTACAGCTGATGACAATAATATAACAGTGATTAATTTTTTATCTTCTTAAAAAATTTTTTTTCGATTATGGGTCTGGGTTTTGTTTTTTCTCATTTTGGTTTGAAAAGAAACCGTAATAAAAAAATCTCTCATCATGGGATTACAGCAAATAAAAGAAAATGTTTTTTATTTGGTTACAGCATCAAAGATAGCTAAAATGAGGTTTTGAAGTAGAAGCTTTTATTTTTTATGGCGTAATATCACAGATATATAAATTATATCAGTGTAAATGTGTATTTTTTTATTATGTCAGAAATTATTTTGTTTTACTTCATTCCAGTAAATAAAATTTTTTTAATCTTTTATTTTCGATATGCTCGCTCCCCCCTTGTACGTTTATCGCGCCCCCCAGGGGGCGCGCCCCACAGTTTGAGAAACACTGTGTTATAATCTTTCTACCGAAGAATAACTCAGCCGGAGTTTTATTTGTTGTTTCGTTCACTGAAGTGCACAGCGCGAAAGCGAATTCATGAAGAAATCGGTTCCAGTTTTCGTGATTTTCTTTTACTAAACAGGCTATCATCTGGACTAAATTGCGACTAACTCTTTCCGTTAAATTCGCCTGCGGCCTGAATGTTACCGTTTTCATATGTTTTATCACTAATTAAAGAAATCGGAGCTCCGTAACGTGAAATATAATTCTCAAAAAGGGCGTTAGCTATGGCCTGACCGAAGCTTTTCGTAAAGGAATAAGCTCACTTCACTTAGTGAAATGATCAGTTATTACTAATAAAAATCTATGTCTTTCGGGTCGGGATGCGGGGTAGGGGCCTAATAGGTCTAACGTTACAATTTCATTGGGGTAATTCGATACTATCGAAATTAAACGACCAGCTGGTAGCGCGTTTTTGTAATTAAATTTTTGACACCGGTCACAGGTTGATACATATTCAAATATATATTTCCTCATATATGGAAAATAACATGTGTCGCAAAATTTTAAATAGGTCTTCCTCTTTCCTAGATGGCCTGCTAATGGCAGTTCATGAAATTCTTTCATTATTGCTTCGCGAAGCGATCTAGGAATATACACTCTTAGTTCTCCAAGAGTTGTAGAATATTTCGCGTAAAAGAGTAGACCATCTAAAACTTTAAAGTCCTGGGACCAACCCTCGCATATAGTCGCATTGACGGAACCGTCGTCTGGGTTTTCTAAATAACGATAGATGTGTCCTAACTCAGGATCTTCCCTTTGCTCTCGAATGAGTTGTTCTCGGGAGTTTAAGGCGAGGGCTCGAAGAGCTGCGCACGAAATTTGTGATCCATCCAGATTGCCTACTGGATTCCTAGACAATACGTTCGCGACAATGTTTTGGACCCCCCCGGTCGATGTTCCCATTCTATGTTGAACTCTGATAACTTGAGTGCCCATCTAATCATTCGACTAGATACGTTTTTCTCATTCGTTAGCTTTGTTAATGCCGCGTGATCTGTGATTACCTTCACCGGCAGGGATCCGAAATAAGTTTTAAACTTATTTAAGGCCCATATCACCGCCAAACATTCGCTTTCAGTAACAGTATAGTTTCGTTCCGCTTTATTGAGGGTTCTAGACGCGAATGCAATAGGTCTGTGGTTTTGATTAAGCACAGCACCAATTCCGACCCCACTAGCATCATTAAATAAGTTAAACTGTTCTGTAAAATTCGGCAATTGTAAAACTGGTGCCTCTGTTAATGCTCGTTTTATCTTATCAAAAGAATCCTGTGCTTCTGTCGACCAATTAAATTAGCCCCCTTTTTCTTTAACCGATATAATGGTTCACATATATCTGCATACTTGGGTATAAATTTTTGATACCACCCCGCCATCCCTAAAAATTTGGACACTTTGCTATTTTTAGGAGGTTTCATTTCTGTGATTGCCTTCACTTTACAATAGTCTGTTTCGATCCCTTCTTTACTAATTACGAGACCTAAATACTTCAATTTGTCACGTGCGAAGTGGCATTTTTCTATATTTAGTGTTAGCTCTGCGTCTCTCAACAATGTAAATACCTGATTCAAATGGTCTAAGTGTTCATTAAACGATGGAGATGTTATAATAACATCCTCCATATAAACCGACACGAAACGCCCAATAACAGGTTTTAATATTATATCAATGGCTTTTTGAAAATTTGGCGCCGCCCCTGAAAGGCCGAAAGGCATTCTGAGGAATGCAAACGTGCCATTGTGGGTGATAAACGCGGTTTTCTCGATATCTTTTGAACTAATCGCCAATTGAAAATAACCACTTTTTAAATCCAATGTGGACATCACTCCGGTATGCGGAATGTTTGTGATTAGATCATCAATCACCGGTAATGGATATCGGGGGTATTTAGTTATTGCATTAAGTTTTCGATAATCAATCGCGAATCGATACGCCTCAGGAGAATCCGGAGGAAGGCAATAATTCTTGCACGTTAAAACTACTGGTGACGCGTATGGGGACTGATTAGGACGAATCGGCCCCTCTCGCAACATTTTCTCAATGGGATAATCGATTATTCCTTGTTTGACCCTGTCATATTTGTAGGGTCTCGACACTACCGGTCCCTTGTCCCCAGTATCGATTTCATGGTATAAAACATGAGTTAACCCCGGCTGATCTGAAAATAGCCCTTTAAAACCATTAAATAAATTCCTTAATTTTTGCTTTTGCCCTTCACCGAGCTTTGTATTTGATAGATCAATCTCGACCGGCTTGTCCATTTTCTGCAACTGCTTAATTTGGTTATTTGGAATGATCAGCGATTTCTGATCGAAATCTAAAGTTAATTTGGACTCTTTCATAAAATCAATGCCTAAAATGCATTGGTACTGCATATTGTTAAGAATGTGAAATTCCCAGGTTTTCTGGAATTCTCGGATCTGAATCTGTAATTCGACCCGACCTAAGTGACAACACGGGGCTCCCTGTGCCGTCACTACTCTATCTTTCGTCTTTTGACGCGGTCGATACGAAAAATATTTGCGATAGACCTCTTCCAATATGAAAGATTTCTCCGCCCCCGTGTCCCAAAGTACTGTAATAAATGTCTCATTTAAAAGAATAGGGACATATGGTAAATCTACTGGAGTCATTCGTAATGAGGATACCCTAATAGTTTGGTGTTCCGTATCTGGAGGATTTTCCGTACCTCGCGAACGATCATCCTCATACTCGCATGGATCACTTAAAAGTTTAAATATCTGTTTCGATCATTCTGACCCCTGAAAGAACTATTCCTCCAACCACCTTGTCGACCACCTTGATTGTGGAATCTATGATCCGACTGACCACCTCGGCATCGACCATCGAATCTCTGATTATCCACAACACCTTGAATCTCAAATCTATTGAACTCTCTCCGTGGTCTACTATTGTCCGCGTAGCTATTGTTATCTCTCGTTTCCCTCCAATTTTCTTGTCGATTCCTGTTAGGGAAACGATTGTCCTCGTTTGGTTTTATATCTCGGGATTCCCAGCTCGAACCTCTGATCTTTCTATTTATAAACCGTTCCTCATACTTATCAATAATTTGTAGGAGGTTAGATGTGGTTTGCGGTTTCCTAACCTCTACATAATCCAATATCTGAGGTTCTAACCTACTAATAAAATGATCGATCAATTTTTCCTCCGTCATTTCGAGTTTTAAGACTTTGCGAATCTTCCACAAATCATACACAAAATCAGACGGTTTTTGGCTATGCTTTTGAGATGATGAATAGAAACGCGTTTCTAGCTCCAACCTATTTCTAACATCGGGGAACTGTTCTGACAACGCTTGCTTTAAGTGCGCGTAATCCGTCGCCTTGTCTTCAACAACCCTATAACCTAAAACTTCAAACCAATCTAGTGCCCGTCCTGTGAGATGACCCTTTAAATATGCACAAGCGAATTGTGTAGGTATCTCGTAATATGTTAAGTTATTATCCATATTTTCCAAGAATTCAACCACATTCTCCACCCCCGAAAAATACTGCTCAGGGATGATTCGAAAATTAGATCCGACTGTAAACTCGGGATTTACTCGTTGGGCGCCACTCTAATGACCCCTCTGGGTCACACCTTGAACACCAAGATTAATTTGAGGCAAAGAACCACTAAGAGTCATTTTGAATAATAATAATATTTATTTATTATTATACTTTTCTCAAAAAAATCTCTGATAACATATAATGAGATAATGTTACGTCTCTTAAAGGGATTTGCTTTTATATTAAATTCAATTACTAAGAATGCAATTAATTAATGATGAAGCTCAAGCTCAAGTAAGATTTACCGAAATAGGAGATCTGAGAAATACACGTATTCGAAAATTCTTAACTTTCATTAACTTTAACTAAGTCGCTTAAACTGACGCTTATTTTAAGCTTACGTGAATTATATTTACCACTGGCTTATATCAGCTTTCTGGTACGTCTCGCAGCACGACGTCTTCACGAATATAATCTCCTTGAATCTTCTAGTAATGCGTTTAAAGATACTGGCTCAATAGCCTACCATCATCTCTCTTGCTATCTCGCAACGCTCGACTTAAATACCTTATCTAATTTAAATATCCCGTACATCTTTTTGGAGTTGATTGGAAATAAACGCGAATTTATATTCCCCAAAAAGACGCCTAAGAAGATTAGTTTAAAGGTTCCGTACAGATTCGTCACACATCTATGAGAGAGGTATTAGGAAACCCACCTTTAAAATGACAACAAATTATACATCAAAATGGTGTATATTTTATCCAAATCGGACAATTGGACGCATGTTAAACAAAGTCTTGATTTCCATGCAAAAATAATAGATTTCTTCTTCCCCAACCTAATATTAACATTATGGCAACGCCTGGTTCTTTATTCACTCCCACACCCCTAGGTCACGAAGATAACTTAGAAGTAAGACATCACCCACGGACGAATGCATTACAGAATTAATTTCAAAATGAATCGTCTGCTAAAAAAAGTTAATATCAAGACTTATACTATATTATTAAACTATTAATCAACACAAAGTAATTAGAAATCATTAATAACTAATAATTTATTTTAATTATATTTTTAAATATGCAAAAATGTTTTCCATTTCAAATTAAATCAGTTACCATTGAATCTGAAATAATTTCAACGGTATGCTATTACTTGGAATGATCGTTCCTGGTATAAAAATGGGCATGATGTTTAAACTATAAAAAAAAGAAGAAGAAAAAGAAAAGAAAAAAAGAGGGGGGATGAGATTAGAGAACGTGTTCGGCTTTTATAAAATGCCGTAGTTCTGTTAATGGTGAACTAAAGTGCAGGAAATCTATTGAAATACGTCAGAACATTGACATATAAAAAGAAAAATTAAAGTTTAAAAAAAAACTAAAAAACACACGCCCTTATAGTGAATTGAACTAAAAAGTAAGAAAATAATTCTTAATACAAGAATAAAATGATTATCGAGAAAATTAATGTCATTGTGGTAAAAGCGTGGGGTGTACTTGGTACTACATTTTTACACTAACTCAGTATTTCGGAATAGAGTTAGTAAGAAATTATAACAATTAATATAGAGCACCCCACGCTTTTGCTCCAATGACATTAATTTTCTCGTTAATCATTTTATTCTTACATTAAGAATTATTTTTTTACTTTTTAGTTCGATTCACTATAAAAGCGTGTTTTTTAGTTTTAAACTATAATTTATTTTTTATTTTATTTTTCATCTACAATAAAAGCCTGTTTTTTTTAGTTTTTAAAACTATCATTTATACTTTGTTGAATATATCCTTGAGTTTGATATTTGGAGCCGGAATTATGTGGCTCCTGGAATTAGTCTTGCTCTTCAATGGATATTAATAAATGGGTCTCAAGGGTGTTTATTATCTTCGTTTACGGGGCCTCAGATGAGTCCCATAACGTTATATTTCAAAGAATCTGTCTATAGATACAGGTCTAATTAGTAAAAGTGTGTTAAGAAGAAATATTAAAAGTCAATGGTATTATCACTTTTTTAACGTATTGTTATAATTTTAATTCGTACCATTACTTTTAAATGTATTGCTTTACAAAAATAAAAAATATTTAGCAGTAAGAACATAAATTATTTTTATTCACATGCACGAATTTTTTTTTTATTTCCATTTTCAGAAAAACTACGCATTCACCCTACCCTTTCTCACATAAAGAACACTTTTTTTTGTTTTATTAGTATTAACCACAAACCTATTCGTGGTTTTAGGGTTGTTCCTTAATCTTTTAGACGCCAAATCAGGAAATGGCATATGCAATTAATCGCTAAATCTGGAAACGATGTAATGAATTAGTCGCCAAATCTCGAAATCCTTAAAACCCTAATTTATATATAAGAATCCTGATCAGGACAATGAAACAAAATTATGAAATTGTTGTAATGTCATCGGTCCTCGACAAGTGTGCAAAATTTCGAATTAATCTGACCTTTAAAAGTGGGTAAACATCGAGTTCAAAGATTCCATCCCATACAAGTGAAACTTATAAAAGCGTTTTAATGAGTGGTACGATCAAATAAGAGGTTCTCTATAGGACAGTGAAACCAGAACGCAATATTAATCTTCGAGTACTTTTATATCTGAAAAAATAGTCCATATTCGAGTCCTATTCTTTAACACAAAGCGAAGACACAACTAAGGGAACATACATGCATTACTGGTCATTTGAGTTGTCATCGCCGGCAGCGGAGTATGGAACGTTTTACAAACACCGAGCTGGCAGATATGCACCTGATTCACCGACTGGCAGAAGGAAATGCATGAACAGCAAAAAAATTGAATCACGAAAGGTACCCACAGAGAGAGGCACGGGACCACCGGATGTTTATTAATTTGCATCTCAATTTGAGTGAATAAGGATCATTACAACGTAATAGGCATATTGAACGCCACGGCATCCAACACGTTTTGTTCCATGCATGGAACAAAATGCGTTGGGTACCGTTCGAAGAAATCCGAGTACTATGTTGGGAGTTCGAGGGACACGTGACCAGCCCTCTCTATGTATATTACGTCGTAATGATCCTTATTCACACAAATTGTGATGCAAATTAATAAACATCCGGAGCATCTTTCAGTGGTAACCTTTAGCGATACAATCTTTCTGTTGATTGTGCATTTCCTTCTGCCAATCGGGAAATCAGGTGGATATCTGCCAGCTCTGTGTTTGTGAAACGTTCCATACTCTTCTGCAGACGATAACAACTCAAATGACAGCGGCAGTGATTCCCAAAGTGGTCTATATAGACCCCCAGGGGTCTATGACGATCTGCAAGGGGTCCATGTCAGCAAAAAATAATTTGGGGATCCATGAGGTGTAAATGGAGGTCTATGAAAGTGGCTCTCATTAAACTAGATCGTTTTAATTTTAAAAGAAAATTTAATCTAATGGGGGGAAACCAAATTTTACCCATTTAACAGATGTATTTACTAAATTTAATGAGGTTAATTTGCACTTACAAGGTGACAGCATAGATTTTATTAAAACAAGAACCATTTCAGCGTTTCATTCCAGAGTTAAGCTAAAGAAGTATAGAACAGAGGGCCCGAATTTTCTCAATTTGTTACAGGCAATCTACAGTTGATTTAACCTGTAGACATTTAAATAGCCTTTATTCACATTTTGAAACCAGGTTTGAGAATGCTTTGACTATGGTAATACTACGGAAGGCATTGAATTCATATGGTCACATTGAAAAAAAAGTGTCATGTTACAATAGAAACTGATCGTAATAAGCACTAACGAATATCTCAATGTTTAGAAACGGATGTCAGCAATTTTGGCTTTAAAAAGCAAACCTGTTATTTGTGCCGAATTATAAAATGTGATGAAATTTTTAATTGCTTTTCCTATATAGTGAGTAGGAGTTTTTTTCAGCGTGGTTGCCAATCTACAAAACAAAGAAAGAAACTGGATACTACTATCAGAGGAGATTTAAGGTTAAACCTGACAGGATTGATATCAAATGTTGAAAATTTGTTATTGTGACACACCAGTTTCTTTCCTCAAATTAAAATCATTTGTTTGTTGTGTAGTTATTTTATTTAACAGTTTTTTTTGTATTAAATAACTTTTAATTTAATTAACATGTGCTTTTTAAATTTTAAACACTATACTTCATTACAGTTAAAAATTTAATTCTTTTAATATAGTATTAGTACCATCTGTCAAAAAGACATTTAAGTTGATAAATTTGAAAAAACTAAATACTAATTAAGCAGGAGTCTACCCCAAAGCGAAAAATATGGCAAGGGGTCTATGAGACAAAAGGTCTGGGAAGCTCTGTTTTAGAGTAAAATATAATAGATAGGAAACCAGACTTACTTATTTAACATATTTATTTACTAAATTGAATGAAGTTAATTTGAAGTTACAAGGCAACATCATAAATTTTATTAAAATAAGGATCACATTTCAGCCTTTCTTGCCAGAATTAAGCTAAAGAAGTATAATAATGGATGTCGCAAATTTTCCCAGTTTCTCATTTGTCCCAGACAATCCACCAGGAAAAAAACGTTTTAACCTACGTTCAACACTTAAATTCCCTTTTTTTTTTAGATTTTGAAACTAGGTTTGAGAATGTTTTAACCATCGTAATACCACAGTAGGCAATGAATTCATATGGTCGCTTTGGAAAAAAATGTCAGTTTACAAGAAATAGGCACTAATGAAGATCTTAAAGTAAAATTTAAAAACGAATGTCAATAATTTTTGCTTTAAAAAGATATACCTGTTATTTATTCCATATTATGAAATGTCTTGAGAAAGCCTTTAATTGTCTTTCCAATTGAGAAGGAGTTAGAGGGCGCTTGCCAATCTCCAAAGCAAAAAAAGAAAGAAGAGGAGACTGGGCACTATTAACCGAGGAGATATTTAGAGTTAAAATCTGACAAGATTGATGTCAAATGTTTAAATTTTTTTATTGCATCCCCAAATTCCTCCCTCCCATTAAAAAGCATTTGTTTGTTGCTCAGTTATTTTATGTATCAATTAAATTTTAATTTAATTAATTGACGTGTGTTTTCTTAACTATTAAACACTATACTTATCTATAGTTTAAATCTTTTAAAGGAAGTAGTTCTGTGAGCAACTCGCACCTGAAATTGCTCTCTCACCGTCTTGCCTACCTAAGGTTGTAGAAGGAATGAAAGCAGAACCAGAGACTTTCATAATCACAATTATTTATTTAGTCAAACAACTTAACCAACAACAATATATTCTGTAAATGAATGTCAAAGGAGTAACAGGGAAAAGGTAATGAATATTAAGCAAACATGCGCAAGTAACTTATTTAACTCAACCTGATCTATCGTTGATTACTAACCTAAATCCACTAATTCAACACAGTGGCACCACTCTTAATTTTCACATATGAAATTAAACGCTATTCAATCTCACCTGCGTAGCGAATATAGCTGCTTCCTAAATTACAAAACTACTACTCCTTCTACTATAATTACAAAACTCTTACTTTATAAAGTCGAACTAATCTGAATATCATGATTTCTTTTTGAGATGAATGGCTGTGAATTAAACGCGAATGCTAGACCAAAGATTCCCCCAAGAGGATTAGTTAGAGGATGCGTATAGATTCGTTTCAGTTCTATATACATGCTGTCAAAAACACATTTAAGTAGATGAATTTGCAAAAATTTAATATTAGGTAAGTAGGGGTCTACCTCAAACCGAATTTCAAAAGGTGAGACAAAAAGGTTTGGGAACCTCAGAACAGCGATATAATGCAGTCTGTTTCCTTTAATGTTCTTGTCAGCGCCACCTAGCGCCGAACGAAGACGTTTCATAGCATGGGTTGCTGTGTAAATCTGAGTCCTTGTGATGTCCTCCGCCTCCCCTTAATGTTTGTCCCAATGACTCTGGGATACCCTGTAGAAATCATTATGAATATTATATAAACAGTATAAGTACTCTTAATATGACAGTATAAAAAATATCTTTAAGTGTTACTTTTCAAATAATTGTAAACCAATCATAATTGATAAGGGATTGAAGATCCCTTTGACTTATTCAAAATTCTTCCTTTACTACTTTATGAGCTCTCAGGACACTTAACAGATATCCGCGCACTCGAAAAAAACCATTTTTCTTCAAACCAATGTAACTTAGCAATAAAACAAAACAGTAATTTGAAATTTTTACCAAATGATAATCATATATATTTACATTATTTCTGAAATTTTCAGAGAATTTGAGAAAAAATTAAAAAAGCTATAAAGAAATAAAAATTGGACAATTTTTCAAAAATATGAAAATTAGTATTTTACACCGCGCAGGATTCTAAAGTACAAAATGGATCAAGATTTACAAAATTAATTTTACTTCGTATAAAAGTGTTCACTTTTGAAGTTATACTAATAAGAGTTTTAGAGAAAAAAATTTTTTTTTTAAATACAATTATATAACACGCGAAAATTTTAAAATTTTATGAACAAAATAAATTAAAATTCAAGTAAAAAAATTCTATTTTTTTTTTTTGTTGAAAATTGATGTATAAGTTATGAAGAGTCTTATTTTGTGTGAACACGTGTATTAAATTTCAAATTGATATCATAAATAGTTTCTGAGAAATCCAGCTAAAATTTTTTGTTTTCCGAAAAATGAAGTTAAAAGATAAGAAAGATATAGGGGTTTCGTTTAAAATTCACTTATTTCTCAGTAACTTCGAAGGTTTTCACAGTATCAACGCAATTTTGGTACGAAAATGCTCAAAAATATAAAAACTGTGACATATTTAAAAAAAAAATTGAAAAATTTGCAATTTAAGAGTCCTGAAAGCTTTTAATAATAATATAAGAGGATACATCAATGAGAGAGATAAACGAAATGAGATATACAATTAAAGAATTACAGTCGAGCCTCTACATTGCGAATTTTTCTATATAGTGAACTTTTTCCTGGAACCTTGAGCATTTCACGATTTTCTTCGTAAAATAATCTCTCTATAGCGAAGAACATTTTCCATACAACGAACTTTTTATTTTGTGATTAAATTTTTGTTCTCCCTTTTTTTAAAGAATTTCTGAAAAAATTTCAAGTTATTCACTCTTTAACACATTTTATGGTGGTCATAAATCTTGAACTGGTTTTATTAGATCCTAACTCGCCGAGAGCAATCGAGTTCTGGACGCTCCTTCCAAGAAGTGCAACCTTTAACCCCCATTGCCCAGTTCACTAGAAGCATCTTCGATATTCTCTTTCACCCTCAGTGGAGTTGTCCCGTGTTCTAATTATAAAATAAAGTACGTTTAATAATACTTGTATGCTTTAAATTATAAAATGTCCTTAAAGTTCATGAATTTTAGTATAAAATTATTTTCTTAATATTGAAAATATAGGGAATTCTTCGACATTCTTGTTTTCCTTGCAGGGAGGATTTTGAGGAAATTGTTCTTTATATTTTAATCGACACATATTTGTGAGCAAAATTTTTCTTGCATAAAGATCAGCAAAAGTAAATACTACAGATGGAAGTTAAATGACATTAACTTGCAGACAGTGATGAGAATTTAAACAGGCAATATCACACATGAATATAAATAAAATGTAGAAAAGTAAGATAGAGTACATTTATCTATTTCATTAAACTAATTCTAAAAGGAAAGGTTCTTGCACAGTGGCGAAATGGAGAACATTCCCCCCCTGCAATGCGGGGGTATACGTTACGCCACTATACTTCCATTTATAGATAAGGAACTAGTGTTGTTTATGTTCGCCAAGGTGAGCAATAACATTACAATATGGTTACCTTGATATTTTTGCAGTTTTGGGAATATTGCAAGTTTTCAGTACTTTTTAATCGATATTCTTTATTAATTTTAATATATATTATGTAAATATTTTATTATTAATGTAATATAAAAATACAATTATTATTATATGTAATCATAATATTCGTCATTTATAATTGCTTTTTTATTATATTTATTTATAAATATTATTACGTTATTTATTTATAGTTATTATGTTTATTTATAATTATTACTTTGTTATTCATTTATAATTATCATTTTGTTATTCATTTATAATTATTATTTTGTTATTTATTTATGTGGGAGTCCGAATAAATCTTCGAATAAAAATCAAACTCTTCAGAAGGTGGGATTTTAGATTGGCGAGATGGCTTGTCTAGGGGTAAGTATTTAAAGGTGAGTGATGAATTAAATGAATCTAAGTCATTTAAACACAAATACTTCATTTAAGTAAAAAAGAGAATTTATTTAAAGTTAAAGGAAAATATTTACAAAAGGGGATAATTACAAAGAGAAAGACATGCAGGAATTAGGTTAATTAAAAGTTGAGTTATACCTTTAGAAGACGGGGAAATAAACCTTTCTCATTATTGGACGTTAGGACTGGTGGTGCGCGCAAGGCGCGAAAATGCGGTAAAGACGTGACATGTTGAACAAGCAGTGGTTAGTAGGCCTCTGCCGAAAAATTATTCAAGCCGGAGCTACGAAAGCTCACTAGATGGCGCTGCTTCGGAATGCAGTAATAAATAAAATTGAGATTTATGGTCTTCTGAAAAGGATATGACTCAACATTTTAACAAAATGTTTCAAAGGGAAATCCTATAAAATCACCCTCTCCTGACAGAGCTGGTCTCTCAGCTCTTACAAAATGTTGAGAGCTAAAGTACTTTAAATACAAACTACTTTTAGTTACAACTATAAATTTGATGATTATTGGAATGTGGATGCAATAAAGACAAATAATACGATTCTTAAAGATAATAAAATAAAATATTACAGATGAAAAGATGTATACCTAATATTCACAATTCCGGACCTAAAATAAAGCATATAAAAACAAAATATTCTATGTTGTGATCTATAATTAACTAAACCATAAAAAAAAAATCCTTCGCATCAATAGAAAGATAATGAATAATAAGAAAATATAATAAATGTTACAAGTGAATATAAAATGATTAATGGAAACGAGTGTGCTACCATAGAACATCTATTAATTTCTCAACAGGGATATAATATGAGAAAAATTAAAAATAAATATAAAAAAATCAATTAAGCATAAAAATGTTTCATCAAATCAGCTGAGGTGGTGATTGAGTTCGGTCCTTTGTGCTGACCAACCTTTTCCACTTCATACCTATCTTTAGAATTAACTTTTGTTACTTTGTAAGGGCCTATGAACTTTGGTCTTAGTTTCAGTCCAGCTCCAAATTGGGTTCTTTGGATGGCTACTAAATCACCTTCTTTGTATAACGAAGCTTTCTTTCTTCTTCTGTTATACGTCTTTCTATTTTCAGACTGCAGGGTTTCGATGTTCTTTTTTGCATCGTTTCTTAAAAATTCGCGTTGTTCTAGTAATTCTTTCGCTAATTCTTCTAGAAGTAAGTCTTTGATTAGGATGTCTTCCTTGTTACGCATTTTGATTCCCACTAATAGTTCGAAAGGTGTCCATTTTGTACTGCGACTTATAGTACTATTTATTATTCTCTGTAATCTGTCGACGTATTTGTACCATTTCGTTGAGTCGTCTAATGATAGTTTGGTGAGAACTGGAATCAAAGTTCGATGAATTCGTTCAACTTGTCCGTTTCCTCGAGGAACACCTGTCGCTATTTGTAGATGTTGAATGTTTTCTTCATCACAGTAGTCGTTGAATAATTTTGAAGTGAACGCTGAACCTCTATCAGAGATAATTCTGATGGGATTACCAAAGGTCTTCTGCTGTTGTTTTAGTTTTTCGAGGGCACTTTCAGCAGACACAGTTTTGACGGGATATAGCCAAGTAAATTTGGTAAATGCGTCTACTACGGTGAAAATGTGTTGAGATAACTTTTGTTTGTGGAGGGTAAAGGACCAATGAAGTCAACATGGTACGTACTTAAAGGAATGCTTTCCTTAGAAATAGGATTCAAAACCCTTCCTTTTGCCAGTTTTCTTATTAGCTAAGATACATGGAACACAATTAACTATTACTTTTTAACGACGTTGGATAAATTTTGGATAAAAAATTCTTGTTTCACAATTTATTCTGTTTTTCCTACTGAGAAATGACCATTTTCGTGAATCAATTTAATTAGTTCAGCTTGCATTGCTTTAGGGATTACAATTAATTCTCGACCATTTAAGTACTTGTAGAGTATCCCATTTTGCTCAAAAAATTCTTCTGATTCTTGCTTCTCTAGAAGTGATTTCAATGTTTGGATGTTGTCATCTTCCTCTTGTGCTTTTTAAGCTTTGAGTTAATGTATCATTGCATACCATCATTACGGGATATCGGCTAAGAGCATCAACGTGCTTCATACGACTTCCAGCTCTGTGCTCTATTTCATAATCGAATTCTTCTAATTGAAGCGCCCATCTGGCTATGCGAGTAATTAGCTCCTTTTTTTGCATAGTCTTCTGAAATGCTGAACAGTCAGTTACTATTTTAAAGTGTTGTCCTAAAAGATAAACACGAAACTTCTTTAAGGCGTTGATAATTGCTAGTACCTCTAATTCGTAGCTGTCATACTTTTCTTCTGCTGTATTTGTCTTTTTCGACATGTAGTAAACGGGATGTAACTTTCCATCTTCTGCTTCTTGTAACAAAATTGCACCGTACCCTTGTTTACAGGCGTCTGTATGCAGTTCTGTTTTTCTTCCATACTTGTAAAGGTGCAAGACTGGGCCTTCGGACAGGATTTTCTTCAATTTTTCAAATGCTTCTTTTTGTTGAGTCCCGAAAAAAAAAAAAAAAAAGAGGTTTTCTTTTCTTGTTAAATCGCTAAGTGGTTTAGCTATCTTTGAATAATCTTTGATGTACTTGCGGAAATATCCAGTTAAACCAAGAAAACTTTGTACTTGTTTTATTGTTGTTGGTTCTAGAAATTTTCGGACAGCTAGTGTCTTCGTAGGAGATGGTTTAATAGTTCCGCTTTCTACAACGTGACCTAGAAATTCAATTTTCTTTTTTAAGAATTGGCATTTCTTGAACTTAATTTCTCTAATCCGTATTTCTTTGCGACCTCAAAAATAATTTTAAGTTTTTCTAGACCTTCCTGTTCGTTTTTCGCTGGAATGACGAGATCATCTAAATAACTGATTACAATTCCTTTCCGAGTAAGATCTCTAAATATACTTGATACGTAGCGTTGGAAAACTCCTGGACTTGTGCTTAGTCCGAAAGGAACTTTGTTGAATTCAAATTGTCCATCTGGGACGATAAAGGATGTATACTTTCTGCAATCTTCGTCAACATCGACGTGAAAGAAACCATTGCGTAAATCTAATGTAGAATATACCTTTGCTTCTTGCAAAGTGTCTAAAACATCCTTGATGATAGGTAACGGAAATTTATCTTTCACAAGCTTCTGATTCAATTTTCTGTAGTCAATGCACATTCTCGAAGATCCATCTTTCTTTTTTACCATTACGATTGGACTTGCATATTCTGAAGAACTCGGACGTATAATGCCTTCGTTGAGCCATTCTTCTATCTGTTTGTTTACTTCTTGTCTTTCTGTGAAAGCTAATCGACGAGGGTGTTGACAGACTGGTTCTTCGTCTTTTAGAATAATTCTCATTGTGACGTCGGTAGATGCTGTTTTTTCTGGCTTGTAGTCTTGAATTAACTTTTCAAGTACCTTCTTGATTTGACGATTTTCAACATGACGTAGGTCTAGTTCTTCTTGAAGATTTTCAGCAGATATTTGCATATGCTGTGCATGATTTTCATATTTGTTGAATTTAACTCCTTTAGTAAAACTTATCGATGCTTGTTCCAAAAGATCTGATCCAATAACTGCTTCGAATTTTAATTTATCAGTCGGTACAACATGCCAAGTTAACGAGTAATTTTCATCATCTATTTTGAACTTATGTTCAAAGGAACCGATAGTTGTCACTTGTACTTCACCAATACCTGTGAGAAGCATCTTGTTCTTCAATAATTTTGTTGGATCCATTATTCTTCTGCTCGTATTTTCGCGAAGCAAACTTACGGTACTACCACTGTCTATGTGAGCGCCGTGATTTTCACCTTTCCAAAAAATATCTCTTTAGTACGTAAACCTTCCTTAACGATGAGTGTGCAAGTTTCTTTTGGAGGTTCTTTGAATTTCTGCGATTTTGAATAGTTCGTCTGAGCATGCTTGGAAGCATTGTGATTTGAGTGTTTCTCGTAATTTTTGCTGTAATACCCTTTCTGCGCGCTGTCTTGATATCTTTGAACAGATTCGTACTTGGTGACAGGGGCTTCGTAATGTTTGTTGTAATTCGTTGACGCTGGAAACTTCTTATCTTTCCTGTTATACTCGAATTTTCCTGGTGCTTCATACCTGCGATTCTTTTCTGTGAATTTGTATTCTTGTTTCTTCACAAATGGACTGCTAGATTTTTGTTTCAGAGTCCTTTTAAAGTCTTCGAATTCTTCTAGTTTTTCTGTTAATTGAACAGGGGGGAGTTCATATTTGCCCATTCATCAAGATAATATTCTTTAAATTCAAAAGGAGTTTTTCGTTTGAATTGATCTGTTATGATTAGATCTGATAACTTGTTGAAAGTATCTATCTTCAATCCATCTATCCATCCGTTGAAGTAAGTGTTTAACTCATGGTAAAAATCAATCCATGTTCTTTCAGGTGCTTTTTGGTGAGTGACAAATAGTTGTCGAAACTTTTCTGGAGTTAGTTTAAAGCGTTTCAGCAGTAAATCTTTAACGTGTTCGTAAGAGTTAGCTTTATCGTCAGGCTCTCTCGCTATGATGTGAGATACTTCCGTCGGTAACAAGCCTAACAGATGAGAAACCCAGTTTTCTTGATCAATATTTAATCTCTGCGCTTGACGTTCAAATAATTTTAGATAAAGACTGATGTCTTCTTTCAAATCAAAACGATGTATAAACTTTGAAATTTCTTTGACGAGAAATTTAGTATCACTTTCTTTGGATGTATCAGCGCCTAATTGGATTCTTAACTTTTCCAACTCAAATTCGTCTTTGCGTTTTTGCTCATCTAACCTCAATTGTTCGAAGCGTAATTTTTCTTCCCGTTCTTCAATGCGTAATTTTTCCTTTTGCTCTTCAATGCGTAATTTTTCTTTTTGCTCTTCAATGCGTAATTTTTCTTTTTGTTCTTCAATGCCTAAATTTTCTTCTCTGGCTTTGCGATCCTCAACAATCGTTGAATGTATGTTTTTGGTCAGTTCTTCGTCATAATTTTCACTACCGATAATTAGATCTTTGAGTGTGGCGATGGTCATCGATTTATCGAATTTTAAATTTAATTCCGTGGCTAAGACAAATAAATCTTCGCGTCGACCTTTGCCAAGATACGCCATTTTAAAATTTAAATTTAAGTTTAGATAGTAACCAAAGGAATAAACAAAATTGTTACGCGTTCAAACAAAAACAATGATGTTGCTATTGGCAATTCTCGTTTGCATTTACAAAAATTCTCAAGTTAAAATGATATATTGCATCAAAATACACTAAATATACATTGAAATATTCAAATTCTATTCATTTAGAAATATTTTTAACCAGTAACGCGTAAAGACAACAGTGCGAGCTAAAATGCGTAATGCTTAATTTAAAGTAGTCAAATTATTAATTTCAACTAAAAACAAAACCCTTTTTTTAAAAAAAACCATTGCCGCGTTGCGTGGTTAGACATTCTTCACTACAACACGGTTGAATGAAATAACAATAAACATTTATTAACTTTAAAGATTAAATGAGCAATTAAGAGGTAAACTTCTAAAAACTACAACACATGGTGAATCAGGCACGCTACCAGAATAACAGATCAATTCAGTTCAGTTTTGGAGTCATTATGTTGAGCTGTAAGGTCGCTGCATACTCCCCTTCCAGTGTCAACAATACCTAGTTGGAAGATGAACTTTGCGACCAGAACGTGTAGATGGCTGGGTAGGCGTTGAAGCTGCTGGATCAGATTCCGCAGTAGCAGGTGTTGAAGCTGTTGCATTAGGTTCCACAGTAGCAGGTGTTTCATTCTTGGTTTGAGGTAGTTGCAAGTCCTCAGTGTTAAGAAAGAAGGCAGGTTTGCATCTATCAATAGATACAGATACCCGTTTACCATTGATGTCAAGGAAAAACACTTTATCCTTCCTTTGTAAGACTTTGAAAGGGCCATCATAGGGTTGTTGAAGTGGACGACGTAACATGTCTCGGCGAAGAAAAACATGTGTTGCTTCCAACAGTCCTGGATGGATAAAAACTGGACGTTTGCTATGGTGTTTTGGTGGTTTAGGGTGAGTCAAACTTATCTCAAAATTCACAAAATCATCGTCTGCAAGAGTCAAACATCTCCCCTGAATAGTGGTCCCAAAACTAATTCAGCTGGGGTACACAGAATATCTTCTTTAAGAGAAGCTCGTAGACCTAGTAAGATGATAGAGAGTACTTCTGTCCAACGCTCAGTAGCATGGCATTTGATTGCACTTTTCAATGGGCGGTGCAATTCTTCGATCATCCCATTAGCTTGAGGGTGGTATCCAGTTGTACGACACTTCTGAACTCCAAGTAGTTTGCTAAGAGCTTTGAAGAGCGAGGACTCAAACTGCCTGCCCCTTTCGGTTGTGAGAATTGCAGGAGTTCCAAAGCGAGACACCCAAGAGGAAAAGAAGGCCTCAGCCACAGTCTCAGCAGTTATGTCTTTGAGAGGTTGGGCCTCTGGCCATTTCGAAAAACGGTCAATCATTGTCAGGCAATAGGTGTGGCCATTTGATGGAGGTAGAGGTCCAATGAGATCCAGATGAACATGATCAAAACGTTGGGAAGGTTCTTGAAATGATGAAAGAGGTGATCTAGTATGACGATGAATTTTGGATTTTTGGCAAGCTAGGCAGTGTATTGCCCACTTAGCTACATCTGATGCGATTGATGGCCAAACAAAGCGCTGCTTCATCAAATGTACTGATCGACGTATGCCAGGATGGGATAAATTATGCATAGCAGAGAAAACATCTTGGCGATGCTGTTTTGGGATGTAGGGTCTGGCTGTGCCCGTTGATAGATCACACATAATTTCAGTAGACGAATTGGGAAAAGTTACCTTTTTGAGTTCCAAGGAAGTTCCAGATGCTATTAGGGTGTGAAGCTCCTGATCAGTCTGTTGTGTCTCAGCAATACAGTCATAGTCAATTTGACTTGGGAAGGTGATTGCAGAAACACGAGAGAGAACATCAGCAGCAATATTGTCAGATCCTGGAATGTGTACAATATTTGTGGTGAACTGAGAGATGAAATCCAGCTGACGGATCTGCCGAGGAGAACACTTGTCACTTTTTTGCCTAAAAGCATAAGTGAGGGGCTTGTGGTCAGTAAACACTGTGAAATCTCTAGATTCCAGCATATACCGAAAGTGTCGGATAGCCGAGTAGATAGCAAGGAGTTCACGGTCGTAGGCACTGTAAGACTTTTCAGATGAAGTAAGTTTTCTGGAAAAGAAAGCCAATGGCTGTAGCTCAGAGTCCACAACGTGGTGAAGTGCACCTCCTATGGCATAATCAGAGGCGTCCACATGAAGAGCAAGCGGGGCAGAAGGTGAAGGATGAGCAAGAAGTGCAGCATCAGCAAGAGCTTGTTTACACCTCTGAAATGCTGTAATTGCCTCAGAAGACCAGTTTAAAGGCTTTGAGTCCTTCTTACCTTTAGAACCTTTAAAAATCCACTTAAAAGATACTGTTGTTCAGCTGCTTTGGGCAAGAAACGTTTATAAAAAATTTAACAGTCCTAAAAATTTTCTCAGAGAGCCAACAGTCTCTGGTTGTTTGTAATCAAGAACTGCTTGAACTTTGTCAGGCAATGGCTTAATGCCATCAGGAGTGATAAAGTGGCCAAGGAAAATGAGTTCAGTCACACCAAATACACATTTAGAGATATTTAGTTTTAAACCATATGAGCTCAGTCTTTGGAATATAGTTCTTAAGTGAGAACGATGCTCCTTAGCATGTTCTGAGTAACACAAAATATCATCCAAGTAGACAAAACAAAAAGGAAGTCCTCTTAGTACTTCATGCATGAATCGCATAAAGGTTTGTGGTGCATTCACAAGGCCAAAAACACAAATGGGTATATTCGTAAAGACCCCATGGAGTTGTTACAGCTGTCTTAGGAATATCACACTCAGCTATAGGGATTTGGTGGAATGCCTTAAAAATGTCTATTTTGGAAAATATCTTCTTGCCATGTAGTGCATGAGCAAAGTCATTCAAATAAGGCATGGGGTAGCTGTCGAACTCAGTAACAGAATTCAGCTGCCTGTAATTCCCAACAGGTCTAACTGTAGAGTCAGATTTGGGCACAACATGAAGAGGAGAACTCCAGGGACTTTTGGAAGGTCTAATAATGCCTTGAGCAAGAAGAAATTCAAATTCTACCTTCACTGCATCATACAGTTTAGGGTGTAGCCTTCTAGGCCTGGCAGTGACTGGTGGGCCAGTAGTAATAATATGGTGGACTGTGCCATGTGATGCTGATTTGGAAATTAAAGAAGGATTGCTGAGGTCTGGATATTCCGATAAGATATTTTTAAAACTAATGTTTGCATCTACAGTGAGGATTGAGGGCTGTACAATATTTGAAAAACACAAGAAGTGAAAAGAGAAGTTTCCACATCCACCAACCTTTTTTTCTTAAGGTCGATTAAAAGGTTGAAGTGCTTTAGAAAATCAGCACCAATTATAGGATATGATACATCAGCAATTATGAAAGTCCAGATAAAAGGTCGCCTCAGACTCAGGTTCAGTTCTTTACGGACCATACCATAGGCTGGAATTTTGGTATTATTAGCAGCAAATAAGGAGAAGTTAGACTGAGGTGATTTATTCATAGTTGGAGAAGGTGGGATGACACAGATTTCACTTCCAGAGTCTATGAGGAATTTCTGGCCAGACTTGCGGTCTAATAAAAATAACCGGCTGGTATGTTTCGAGGGCTCTGCCATTCCAGCTATGACACAGCTTACTCGTTTTTTTTGCACAAATGCACAAGGTGAAACACACTTGCGGGCCTGCTTTTTATAACGGCGATGATAGTAGCAGATGCCACTTCCTCTATTGACACTCCTAGAGCGTGAATGTGATCTCCGGCGGTCAGAACTATATCGTTGGTGGCGAGAGGAATTGCGCTCTCTTGTCAGTTCAGCAACTTGTAGAGACAGCTCTTGGATCTGCCTGGCGAGAGAGTCCCTGGTTGGCTGAGCACTGCATGAAGATGACTGGGATGGTGGAGGAACAGTTGTGGCAGCACAGATAGTCGAGGACGCACCAACAACATCAGAAACCTTATCGGCGATGATAGCCAGTTTATTCAAAGGCTCCGAGGATGCAGACAAAACAGTCTGGATATGTGGTGGCATTCTTTGAAGCCACAAACTTTGCAGAAAGTCATCCTGGAGTTGGCCATTAGACAGCTTTCATTTTTCGCAACAGGTGGCTGGGCTTCTCATCTCCTAGCTGAAGGTCAGTAAGCAGTTTCTTAATTTTTTGAGTCTCCGAGTCGCTAAATTGGGTGATGAGCCGCTGCGAGAGAGTGTGATATTTGTCACTGTTCGGAGGGCTTAACACAATGTCCGACACGTAGGAGAGAGTTTCAGCATCCAGGTTCGCAACCAAAGCAGAATACTTAGTATCATCACTGGAGATACCACTGAATGTGAATGCATGGTCGCATTGCGCAATCCATAGACGAACGTTGGATTTCCAAAACGGCGGCAGCCGCAACGCAATACGAGCGACTTCAACGGTTTCACTAGTCATATTGTTGAATAAGCAGGAAGCGAAACGAATCTCCGAGCAGATGCTTCAAGTGGCCTTGAGGAGAAGGAGAAAAAAAATCTTTCGCTACGTACTGATCATCCGTAGTAGAAGAATTTGTATTGCATTCGCCAGTAGAACAGAATAGCTTACGTGTTTTTAAGTCCAAAAGGGGTCACCACTGCCGCGTTGCGTGGTTAGACATTCTTCACTACAACACGGTTGAATGAAATAACAATAAACATTTATTAACTTTAAAGATTAAATGAGCAATTAAGAGGTAAACTTCTAAAAACTACAACACATGGTGAATCAGGCACGCTACCAAAATAACAGATCAATTCAGTTCAGTTTTGGAGTCATTATGTTGAGCTGTAAGGTCGCTGCACCATTTGATATATCAGTTCTCATTTCGTTATAATAAATGCAAAAAGAATTTGAAATAAAAAATAAATTAATAAAAATCTCGTTTAGAAACAGTGATTAAATTTATTGTGATATGAAAATTTAATCATTTAAAGTTCTTTGCTGAAAAAAGCAAACAGTTAGAAGTTAGTCAATTAAGAAAAATCTCATATATATTTTTTATTACACCAATAAAAATAAAATCTTTTTAGGATCTCATCAGCACATTCTAAGGATAAACACATGTTTCAATAGAAAGCATAATAATTTTGTCAAAAATGAACTCAAAATACTTATATATTGAATGATAAAATACACCATTAAAATAAGATTATACATGATCCTTCATCAATTCTAAAAAACATAGCATATACTTTAAAAATATATTTCTCGAATACTCATAAAAAATAATTAATTACTAAACAGCCTCAAGAGAAATGTTACTCTATATGAGTCATCGAAATTACGATATCATCCAAACGGAAAATGTTTAGGAATTAAGACATTAATCTCTTAGTTCAAGGTCGATGACGTAACCCAAAAAATGAAAGCTTTTCACATACATGAAATGCAATTCGTTAATAAATGAGATACAAAACTTGAATATTTTACGTACGACTTTCTTAATATTTTAAAAGATATACTTGTAGAAAATTTTAATTGGTACAATTTCTATACACAAATAGAAAAATAGTATTTCAGAAAAACACACATATTTAAAAATATAAATTACCTCATGAAATCAACTACAACAATTTTTTTCATAATCAAATTAACAGTGACTCACGTATTCCTTTCTGAAGATTCCCTTTTTTTTCCTGTTGCAAGGAAAACGAAATAAAAAACAGTACACACCTGATACAGTTGACGACGTGTGATTAATTACTTGAAAACAAACTTCAAAGACTCCTGGATGTGTTCACTGGACTTGTGAAACTCTTGTAGTTGTTGTACACGGCAGAAAATAACGTGGTTTCGGCGAGCGATCTTGTAAGATCTTGAGTTGATCTTGGTGACTCGTTTTATTCACCTAAATGTTAGTATGTTATGAGAGGCAATCCGCATTTTCGATTCGGTCCGCTTGTAAATTAGGCTTGCAGCCAAAAATGGTTTTTTTTTTAAAGAAGAAGAGAGTTAGAAGGTTATCAACTTATTATTTAGGGAAGATTTTCGAAATCAAATCCCAGGCGATCCCCCAATTATTTCTGTGGGAGTCCGAATAAAAATCAGACTCTTCAGAAGGCGGGATTTTAGATTGGCGAGGTGGCTTGTCTAGGGGTAAGTATTTAAGGGTGAGTGATGAATTAAATGAATCTAAGTCATTTAAACACAAATACTTCATTTAAGTAAAAAAGAGAATTTATTTAAAGTTAAAGGAAAATATTTACAAAAGGGGATATTTACAAAGAGAAAGACAAGCAGGAATTAGGTTAATTAAAAGTTGAGTTATACCTTTAGAAGACGGGGAAATAAACTTTTCCCATTATTGGACGTTAGGACTGGTGGTACGCGCAAGGCGCGAAAATGCGGTAAAGACGTGACGTGTTGAACAAGCAGTGGTTAGTAGGCCTCTGCCGAAAAATTATTCAAGCCGGAGCTACGAAAGCTCACTAGATGGCACTGCTTCGGAATGCAGTAATAAATAAAAGTGAGATTTATGGTCCTCTGAAAAGGATATGACTCAACCTTTTAACAAAATGTTTCAAAGGGAAATCCTACATTTATAATTATTAATATTTATTTATAATTTTACGTTATATCAGTATATCCTAATGTATAATTTTTATATTACAATAAGATGATTATTCTTTTTTATAGTTACACAATTAAATTATATTATATAATTATTATATATAACAATTATTATTAAATCATACTATATGAATTTATATATAATTACTATTAAATTATAACCTAAGATTTAGATTTATACACTGCGTAATACTATCTCTCTCAGTAAATGTTACTTTTTATTATATTATATTGTTATTCATTATTTATATTGATTGATCTGGGTTATATATATTCTCTATCTCTTTCTATATTTTTCTTTTGAAATATATTTCATTGTATTTCTAAACAATTCTTTCAAATTATCTTCCTGACGATTTGATACAGCTAGGCCGCCATCTTGGATTCCATTCCAGCGACAACAAGCGCTGCTTGGAGTGATTCCTTTTTTGCGCCAAGCAGCGCTTGACATCTGGTCCCATCATATCAAACTAGCACAATAGATAACATGAAATTAGCACAATAAATTGAGTAAAACTGCTGAATTCTATTAAGATTTCATTTATTTTAATATAATGAATGCAATTATTTTAAAATGGTGCTGCCCTGCGCTCCCACGAGTCAAAACAAGTTGTCCACCCTTGATTTAAAGAATAATTACCAGATTTGTATCAAATTTAGGCCTTCAGAAACTAAAACAGCAGTTAATTGCTGTTCCTTTCTCTTAACAATAAGTGGTGCGAAATCATATTTGGATAAATTAGTCATGGAAAAAGAGGTGCATTCTTTTCTTTAACAGTGTCATTTCAAAACCTTGTACAAGATATGTAAGATTATTTCTAAGAATTTCTATATAAGCAATTAAAAATTGAAGAAGTATTCTAAACACATAGAATTTATATATAAAATCAGTCAAATTCTATATTTTTACAAATATGAATGATTTCTTGCTGAAATTATCGTATGCACAGATTTAATTTAGGAAGTAACTTTTTCATATCATTCTTTGTATCCAACGTAATACATTTTTACATATTGTAATTCTAGGAAACATTCTACGCATGGATCAATGTTTAAAGTTGCGGTGGGCAACAAGCAGCCCAACGAGCCAGATTTGAACGCTTTCAACTCAGGTTTTTTTTCCCGTACGCAATCAAAGAGATTCATCTTTTACTTTTCACTAGTAATAAACTCAGGGACGCAACAGCTGATGAGGGCCAAGGCCTTCTGTGCCTTTCATGGCCTTAGGGGCTGAGGTGCATGTGCAGATGCTTCGGTCAGTCTTACGCTAAACCCCCAGTGTTTAGTTCTCAAGCAAGCTTGTTACTCATTTATCGACCAACTGAAGGGATGAAAGGCTGGTTTGACCATCTCCAGCCCAGGATTTTGAACTCCGGATCTGTGGCGCGGAAGCGTGAAACACTACCACTCAGCCACTGGGCTTCACTTTTCACTATTAGTAAAGCAAAATATCTGAAAGTGTTTCAACGAAGGGATCATTTACAGAGTTCGAAAGACGAAGTCACAAGAAGATTTCAGGATTTTATGAAAATTGAGCCTTAATTCAATGTTCTCTATTATCACATTACAGTTGATATTGATATAGCCACCTGAAGAGCTACAGCTTGAACATGTAACAGGTTTATTCGCGCACATCCTACTAATCCTCCTGGGTAAAACTGATTAAAACACGTCACGTATGTTATTTTTCAAGCATCAATGCTCTCCTGTAGGAAAATTGAGTTTTACAGGCAAAGTTCGCTTCCCATCGAGAACTTGGAAAAATAAGAATATGGCTACCATCGAAGATGAAACCAGGGTTGCCAGATTAACGACTTTATCACACTTGACTAAAAATACGAATCCTCGAGAAGGCTCTACAATCAAACCTTGTAGAAATTATCATAATGCTGTATAAAGGACCTTTGAAACAAGAGTTGAGTGGAGTTCATAAAAGAGCCCAGAATCTATTTGTGCGTTGACTGTGATGGACAGACTTTTTTTGAGTTCCTGCAAGTGGAACTGTTCTAAAGAGCCGTTTCTGGAATATTGCAAAGCTTGTTTATATATGTATGTTGTTTTTCCAACATGTAAGTGTGTAATAATACAAACAAGGGGGAAAAAATGACATGTTCAGTTTACATGTTTAGTGAAGTACTACAGCAAGCTCTCCGGTCTTGGCTTTCAGAATCGTACATCGAAATTTCTAAGGTCATGGAGCAGGCACCAGAGGCTCAAACGAGGCAGTCTCTTTGGACACGTTGTTTCTGGCCATCTTGTTGCTAGTTTTATAGAACATCACAGCTGATCTCAGATTATTGACCCCTCTGAGGGTCTTGATGGAGTTTACTTTCATGTTGACCTCTCTATCCAAGTTAGTAAACAAAAGGAATTGCCGTGCTACCTGAAACAGTTAGCTCTTGGAAGAATTAATAATGTCCCCAAGGACGCTGTTCATATGTACGCTGACGGCAGTAAACTTGGTAGTGACTGTTCTGGCAGTGGCACCTATATTAGTTTTCTCGGGACCAGGAAATTAAAATCCAGTCTCTTGCTCGGTACTTCGTTCCGAGCTTGTTGCAATTCTTGAGGGACTGAGCTCCATTGAGTCGCTTTCACAGCTACACGATATATGGATTTTTTTGGATAGTAGAAGTGCCATCCAGCACTTGGCCAATTGGCATTACGCGAGGCATCACACAGGTACAGACATCCTCAAGATACTTAAGCGACTTTCCCTTTCTCGTCAGATCCCGTCCCATGTCAACATTGCACGGAACGAAATTGCGGACAGCTTAGCCAGGGCTGGTGAAACTACAACACCTTCCGCTCCTCTTACTTATTTGGAACTTTTTTCAAAGTATAAAGCAAAGAATTTGGATGATCCCACCTGTGCATCCATGGTATCAGAGCAAATGCTCCTCGGTTCGGGGCAGCAGTAGACGACATCAAACTGCGATTACTCGTTTCCTTAGTGGTCACTGACTTTTGTCGATGGCAATGAACACTTCGAAATCTGCACTAAGTATTCTTCTGCTCAGGACCACTGGCCACATTTTATCTTGTTTGAGGCTTACCAGACAGGACTTGGCTCAAGATCCCCTATTGGTTTTGGACTTCTTTAGGGTGAATAGACTGATGGACCTGATTAGCTCTGCTGATCTTGGGGTGAGTAAACAACAACAACAAAAATATTGCAAGAATAATTCATAATAACTAAAAGAGAGATCAAGAATAAGGTTCTTTTCACTAAATTATCAGACTTATTTATTTAATCGAATTGTTTTAATAAAGCATGATACATGTAATTAATGATTTTTAAGATATTTATGAGTTTTTAAACGGCAATTGGCTATAAATCCTTTGTTGCAAGTAGAGCAGACAAAAGGAAAATCCTTTGTGTGGATAGATATGACATGCTCTTTAAGGTGATGCGAAAGTTTTGCTACATGTGAACAGTAGGGGCATCTGAAACATCTTTTTTTAGGTGTAGCATCCACGGAAATTTTATGTTTGTTTGAATAACGAGCTTTAGATCTGCCAGACGAAGACACTTCCTTTAAAGAATATGAAAAGTTATCCTGAATCCCTAAAAAATAAAAGCATGTGATTTAGATTAAATGCTATATTTTCTTTACAGTACTCTTAGAGATTGAATAAGAATATCTAATGAGATAATAAGTTATTAAAAGATACAAAGGTCACCATTAGGCAAAGTGTTACACATCACATATTATTCAACTAAAAGAGAAATAATCAATACTTTGATTCATTAGATGAATGAAAGATGCAAAAATTAAGACATTTCGCAATCATTCTAATTACTCCAATCACAATACAATTACTTTTCAGATCCAAATTCTCAATAAGAATTTAGAAGTCTCACAAATTCAGATTTTCCAGATGTATTTAAAAATAAACAAACATGGCAATTCTAGGGGGAATAAAAAATCTTACAAAATCGATATCGAATAGAGAAAATTTTAGTAATCAACATACAAATATTTAATCAGTTTCCATAAACCACTCCTAAAAAATCCATCAATGATGATCAATTCATCTCGATTTCCTAGATGAAGTTCAGATAAATATAATAAATAAAAAAATTAAAAGTGTATAATAATAAAAAACATTTTTTAATGGGGCTGCAGATTGGTAATTACCATAACAGATAATATATTCCCCAAAAGCTGATATCACTTTTAGTGTGGCAACATATATATAGGTGAATACCAATTGCCACATTGCAATTTTGACACTCAGTTTCCTCCCCAGAGGGAGGAACCTGAGCTGTGATGATGCGAAATTGCACAAGGAATTCAATTTTGACGAGAGCATCCAAGCCAAATGGGAACTCTAGGAATCTTTAACAGCTGCATAGTGTTGATTCTTTGCATCCTGAAAATCCACCAACTTGGGCCAGAGTCGAACTTGGACGCACAATGCCAGTGTGAAACCAACTACGATACCCAGCCAGCATACATGTATATAGATAGATAGATAACCCACGTAAAGTTATTTATTGTAAAATATATTCATCCCCATGATTTAGAAACTGTATTGATTCCTTCTGTGTGCACAATCGAAATTCATCATCGCATTTAAAATTGATCATGTACAATAAGTTTATAAAAAGTACTTACCTCTTCACAAACAAATAAGCCAGCAAAGAAACTTTTTAAAAATATTTCCTCCAATTGGTGTTTTTATAAATACATTAGAAGAGTATGATTAATTTAATAAGATTAATTAAAAATATCCTGTCATTCAAGAACATATACAATCAGCATTGCTTAATTTAACATACTTAGAAAAATTACAAAATTGAAAGATGCAAAATATAAATACTGGTAGAATTACTAAAATATTTATTTTAAAAAGTGAGACATGATGCCAAATAGTACTTATAGTTATTAAAATTTACTAATCAGAAGTATTTTAGACTTGCATAAACTATTACTTTATGTGGAATATATATATATATATATATATATATATATATATATATATATATATATATATATATATAGTACTGGGTCAATTTCATATGATTCCTTATCTAAGATAAGCAGATACAACACAAACTTTTTAAGCAGCTGATCGATGGTGAAAGATTCTTAGACATTTATTACAAAATTTTTAGTTATTTGACAGATTCTTTATTTAATTAAGTAGTAGATATTGTTAAAAGTTTATCATTTTGAGCAAGAAAGGAATATGGTCATTTCTGTTCTATCGTTTTAATTTAAATAAAATTTTAAAAATTTATGAAAAAAAAAAGAAAATTTTAATAAGTATTTTTTTAAATATAAAAACAAAATAAATGGGTGATATTTGTGCTTCTATGACAATTTCTCGGCTCATTTAGTGAAAACTGATAATTATACTCTTCATAATATTCAGTTTAAATGGTAAAAAAAAATTATATTTATAGCTTTAAGTCCTTTGCATAGTAGTTAATTAAAAAAGTTACCCTAAAATCCAGCATATATATATAACTTGCACCTACACTTCAAAGCTCAATTGTTAGTTTTTAGGTATATTCGCCACATAAAACACATATTTGTTTTTGCGAAGAAGCCTGAAATGTATGTACGTAATACTTTTATGCTTTGAAGACATTTATTAAGATATCATTCCAAGCTTTAGAAAAAATAGTACACTTCTAGAACTACAACCTTTAACTTCATCAGGAATGTCATTTCTTTAAAAAAAAACAATACTTTTATGCATGTAGAAGTCTATTTTTTCCCTATGCTGTCTTTTTTTATTTATTTTTAAAGCTCTCATTTTTATATCCAGTGTATAAGGTGCACATATAAATTTCAATCTTATTTTTGTGTTAAAAGTAAGCATTATAAACCACATTTTATAGTATCAATTATGTATGCTGGGCCCATTGGTGTGGTAGTTAGGAGAGGGGGGTGCTAGCTCAGGTGTCGTCCTCGTCACTTGACTATGGTTCAAAATTATGAGGTCTGTCACCAAAAGCCCTCAAGTAGCTCAACACAGTGCAACATAAATATTCACTCACTTATGTATGCTGAGAGGTCTAATTCAAATCATTAATGCAGCTTTTATACCTTACCCCTTAAGCACAGATAGCCATTAAACAGTTCACAGCTAAAACATTAATGGCAACAACAATCAATAACACAGTAAGAAGATTTTATTTTTAAAATATATAATTTGAATCACCCTATTTTTATAGCCCACTTTAATATACATCATGATAGCATCACAAATTAATGAAATATTGAGAGTTGTACAAGAAAAGTATGGATAAAGCACTGAAAAGAAGTTTAAAAGTTAATTATACAGAAAAAAATTTAAGCTATTCAATCATAAAATAAGGGATGAAACATAAATTTGACAAGAGATTCTGGAAACATATTTCACATGGAACATATTAATATGTAAACATACAGAGAGATAAAATGTCCTTATTGTTTAGTAAATATTTTGAATTAAAGATAAATTATACAGAATAATAATAATTTACCATTGTATATAATAATTGTCATACATATTGTACAAAATAATTTTTATCCTTAATTTCTAATTTCATATAATAATTGTCATATATATTGTACAAAATAATTTATCCTTAATTTCTAATTTCTTGTAACCTAAGTTCAATACTAACAATAAAAAAAATACAAAACACATTTTATTTTACAACAAAAAGTATTTTAATACATGTAACGGAGGGGAGGGGGGTAAAGTCAGCAACAAAAAAACCCTATGGATTACAGCTAGAATGTTAAAATTTAATTCCTAAGCATTTGTTCATTAGTTATCCATCAGTTTTATTTTATTTATCATACTTAACTATGAAATCCATTAACTGAGGATATAAATATGTTTGGGAAAGTAATTGTAATAAATAGTTAGAGCACAAGACTGTACTAATACAAATCAAAGCAAATGCAAAATCAAGATTTATTCATTTTTATAAGATACATTCTATTTATAGAAATCTTAACTGATATAGATAAAAAGATTTTATTCAAAATTTTCATTTTTTTTTAATACAAAATAATCCCTTTTCATACTTAACATAATTCAATTTTTTCTCTTCCACTGTTGAAGAAAATTTGTTGTATGTCTACGTACTATATGTTTTTTTAAATTAGAAGTATGATTGCATGCAAATGCACAATGTGGACATTTGAAGGGTTTTAGACTACTATGAGTTAATTCATGATCTTTTAAATTACTAGAACGTTTAAACTCTTTCCCACAAGTCTGGCAAGCGTAGCATTTGTGAAGAACAGAACTAGAGTTTGTCTGAACTTGAGAATAAAAATTCAAACCTGCAAAAAAAAAAAAAATAATAATAATTTGTGAGGAAAACTAGCATTTTTCAGATATTATTTTCATTAATAATTTAAAAAAATACAAACATTACTCACTCTACTTACAGAGATTTATTAAAAATATAAATGATAAAATAAACCACTATTATAAATATTTTTGGCATGAATAAAGGCATTCATAATCACATTAAATACTCAAAAGTTTGTGAAAAACTATAAAGATTTATCAACCTAAAATTTTTTTAAAAAGAGATATTATGCATTAATTTTAGTAAAAGTATTTAGTTAAAATATGTATACTATTTTCAGCATTCATTAAAAAGAATGTTAAGTAAATGAATAGAAGAAAAAATACACAATCAAACAACACACGAAAAAAAATTTGACTAAAAGTTAAAAAGAAAATACATCCATCTCATTGCCTGCATACATAGTAAAATGCTTAGGATAAAGATAATTTTGAGAACAATTTTGTCCTGATAGAGGAATAAATATTGAATATTACAAATTAAGATCTTTTTTAGTAAATACTTATGTTTCACAAAAACATATATATAAAAAATATATACGATGCAATATATATACAGTGAAATACAATTTACACGAAATCGGTTGGGATGAAATATTGGTTAACACGGAATAATACAGCAGTCCCAGCAAACTATGTATTCTCATACATTTTTTTTTAAACATGAAACAAAAATCACTTAACATGAAAAGATTTCCCTTCTGAGAATGAACAAAATATGTAAAACACCCGCCAGATTGAACTGCCGTACTGTATCAGAAGAATTTGTTGTAGTAAAAGATGACAATGTGTGCACAGCCTTAATTATGCCAGACAAAGACATTTGGGAGTTTGTTCAAAGCTTAAAAAATATCATTGATACAGATTCCGACGACAAAAATAAAATGAATAAAGCAGCATTTGTTTTCACATCAATCAAAATGATGAACATTATGAAAAGTATGAGCAGTTATTTAGACACACATTCTAATGGTGAAATGAACAAAATGGACAACATCGAACAATTTATTTATAAAAAAGGTAATTCAAAGAAAAATAACAGATTTTTTTTCCAAAAACTCAATAAATATTTTGTTTCTCAAAAAAACTTTAAAATTTTGTATTAAATTTTTTTAAGTTCTAGTGAATGTTTTTGTTTCAATGATTTTTATTAAATACATGCATATAAATATATATATAAATAAAATGTAAGCTAATAAATTTAATTTTGTTAAATATATGTTTTTTATTTATTCTTTTTTGCCATATCCTTCAACATGAAAAAATATTTCAGTCCCTTCTGTTTCATGTTAAGCGATTTTCACTGTATACTATATCCCTTCTTGTTTTATGTCAAAATTTTTTTATGTTTTGGAAAGGTCCATTAATAAATTTTAACTAAACAAATTCATACAAAGGTACGTTTGACTTGTGACTGAATCCTATTCCGCTAACACATTACACACCAGATTTATATTTTTTAGTACTCCTGGATAAAAAAATTACATATAAAACAAAAATTTTAAGATATGTATGAATAATTGTACTATATAATGTGAAAACAGATATGTACTCACTGATACATATAATACTGTTCACACACAATCAATGTAATTACCTTCATTTACTATTTGTTTTTAATAATTTTTTGTTATAAGTTGAGCAAAAGGTGTATTTTCCAAATAAAACCTTATAAAAGTAGTAATAATTTAAGCAAACAATTGGTATCAATTTACATTTTAAACATGATGATACAGACTCAATATCAATAAGCCTTAGTGAAAAATCCAAAATTCTTAGTTCAAAAATCAAATGAATTAATGAACATATTGAAAGTTTTTCAAGTTTCATACTCAGTTCAATTATAACATTTTATAAAGGTTTAATAACAAAATAAAGATACTAGATTTACACAATTATATAGATCTTATTAAATCCAAAAATGGGAAACAATGATAGACTGATGTCATGTCAGACATAATCAAAGCCTATAGCTTACACTTGAAGAAATTTAAAAAAAAAACAATCAAAAGATGGGAAAAAACAGAGGATATAAAGCAATTTCAACAATACACATAGTCATAAACAAAAGTTACGAACAAAATATTACACTAACGAGATAACATATCCAATATTCATTCAAGCTACATTTTAAAAAATAAAATTTAGTTAGCCTTTTAAGCTGCTGCTCCATTTTTTAATTTTTAGGTACATTCATCGTATAATGCTCAAACTTTTTTTACGAAGAAATCTGGAATTTATCATTGCAATACTCATATGTTTAGAAGTCATTTATTTGAGGTATTATCCCAGGCTTTTGAAAAAGTAGTAATGTCCTAAAACTACAACCCTTTAAGTTCATAAGGAATGCAATTTCTTTGAAATAAACAGTATTTTGATACATGTAGAAGTTAAATTTTTTAATGCTCATATCTTTATTTTTAAAGCTATCATTTTTATACTATGTTATACACTGTATAACACGCATCTGTAAATTTCAATTGTAATTTTTGTGTTAAGAGTGCACATTATGCACCAATTTTTACAGTACTTAATTTTTTTTAAAAAAAACAGATTTTGAAATATTTTGAATTAAAAAAATCAGGAACATATGTGTGCTTATTTCAGAAATTTTAAACTACCTAACTACGAGCCTGTAAAATAGGATACAAAAAATTAGTCATTTTAAGTATATGTTATTTCCTTCTTGTGTACATTAAACAAAATAGTATACAGAATATAATTTCAAATGCATATGTAAATATGATTGATACTGTTTATTAACACCACACTCAGAAGAAAAATGAGAGCCATTAGTAGCAAACCTTGTATTTTTAAACTGTACTCTCACCTGAGCTGCCCCCCTCTGCAAACTTCCATACCAAATGAAGATTTTATACCTCAACAGATTATACGTGCATTCTACACCCTGCATGTCAGGTCTTTAGTGGCATAAGAACTCCACACAAGCAACAAGACACGCATTTGCGACCATGATTAACATGTAGAAAGGAGAACTAAAGGGTTCTGAGATAATAAAGACAAGCACATTATGCATCTTTGGAAAAGCCTACATATATGCAAAATTTTTTATATTATAATATTTTGCTTATTGTTATTTTTTTATATTGTTGCTTAATATCACAACATAAGAGAAGGATGCTATTCTGCAGTCATTACTAACTACAAATCTATGTTCATATCCCTAATTACACATAATCAAACACTTTGTACTTTTCTCAGAGATTATTACCCATGAAAAGCATAAATTGATCAGTAACAATTAATTAAAAATATGGGGAAAAAGTATTCTAAAATTATGCATGAATATTAAAATTTGGTACTTTTCTGTTAGCTGGGCACAAGCGAAAAATCGCCAAATAATGCAGAATTCCGCCAAATTTCTTAACCATAAGGGGAATGTTTGTTTGGGGCCATGTGTTCTATTCTCTGAATTCCTTCAAAACAAAGTATGTTTTTCTTTCTTTCTTCCATCTTAATTTTTGTTTTAAAAATGATGAAAATTTGGGATTCAGCCAGAACATAAGAAGATTAAATCTCCTTTTTTCAAGAAAAAGGTATATTGGCAAAGAATGCAACATGTGATCAGAATCATGAAATGAAACTGTAAATTTGTTTTGTTTACAATTCATTAATTTTTGTTTATAATTTAACTTGTTTTGCTTAATATTAATTAATATTTGTTTATAATTGAATTTTTTCGAATTTTATTCCGTTGACTGTTTTGTCATTCGCTTGGTGACTTGGCTCACAATTGGCGACATTTGCACCCAGCTAACGGAAAAGTACCCAGAATTTTTTTAATAACAATTCATATATCATTTATAAACAAGAAACAAAACATAATTAAAAAGGTATATATCATTGAAGACAATGAACAGTCATTTGATGAAGTTTCAATCGATATTGTGAAGTAAAGCCTTTACCACACGAACACAAATGTGGAAACTCTCTTGTGTGTTTGTGCACAGTGTGCTGTTTAACATGGATTAGTTGATTGGCACTATAATCACAATAATTGCAACTATAACGTCCTCGTCCTGTGTGAATCCTTTCATGGACTTTGAGGTTATCATTACGATTAAATTTCTTTCCACAAATTGAGCAAGAGAACACTCTAATGCTCAACGAAACAAAAGTTTCTTGATCATCATGATTGGTTGAAAAAGAGTCCCAAGTTTCTGGAAAAAAAATTGACCTTTTAATCAAGTTTTTTAAAATTATGCACACACAAAACAAGTTATATAAAAAAACATTTTAAGTCAATTCCTACCTAGGCCAACAAAGAAAAATTTTATTTTAGTTACAATTAATATAAATATGTATATACATATGACAGAATCACAATATTAAGTGACAAAATAGAAAGTGATTTTCCTTGCAATTTTCCATTTTCTTTTCTATATAGGGTGTTGGGACTATTTTGTTACTATTTATTCATTAATTAAATTTAATTAATCTAATAAAATAGTACAGTAAAAAAATCACATTCTCAGAAATTAGGTGTCCCAGGTGGGATTCGAACCAAAGACCTTTGGATTAGAAATCTAACGCACTATCCATTACGCTACAGGGACACAACGGACAATTTTCCTTTCTACATATGCTGTTGAACTATTATTTTAGTTTATTACTATTTATTCATTTTTTAATTTAATGAATGAATTAATATTTGAAAAAACTGTATTAACATCAAGTGTCATCCCCTACAAGTTTTAAAAAATGTATTTGAACTTGAATGGATGAATGGAAAGTATTTTATTAACCATTGAAAATTTGAACAAGATATATGTATATACAAGGGTTGGGGCAAAAGTCATGGCAACTATTTTTTTTCTTGAAGATACCAGTCCAGTTGGAAAATGTGACGTTTACTGATGAAAGGACAAGGTGTTAACTACATGTGTGGATAATGAATAGCACTGAAATATTGTAACATAATAATTTATTATGGTAGCATACAGGGAAATATGGCCTTCATGGTGCAAAAGAATGAAAATGTAGTGCACATAAAGTTGACTTGACAAACCTGGGCCTAAAGACCTTCAATGTAGTCCCCTGCTACTGTCACCACACATTGCCAACGATGTGGGAGGTGCTGAATACCATCAGCCTCAGCCGCACCATGTGTGAATCATCCCGAACGTTGCTCATCACAGGTTGACACACGTCCTTGCTGAAACTTTCCTACCCCCTGTGCTACTGTACAATATGGTAGGACATTATTCCCAAGGGCTTCCACTAATTCACTGTGACATTCCATCACATTTTTCCCTCAGAGAACGGTGATTTTGATGTAAGCGTGCTGCTCAACACAGGTTACTTCCATCTTGCACGACACTCACCAAATGACTGATTTCACAGCCCTTGCTGAACTACTACCAGCTATCACAGGGGCATATTGGTTCTGCATACACCCTATGCCTGCAGAACTTCCACTCTATACATATACGTTTGTGATCAGTTCACATATCTACAAGAAAAAAAACAGTTGCCATGACTTATGCCCCAACCCTCGTATTTATATAGGAAGAGAATGAACTAATAGTAGAAATTGAAAAATATTAAAAGTGTTTTTTAATTTTTTTTCTTTGCCATAACTTTTATTTAATAAAAAATATGGGAAGAATATGAAATTAATGGAATAAATAGAGAATGGTTATTAGAAACAACCTGATTGCTAGTTACTTAACTTCTGATTTTGTATCAAAGTATATGCTTTATAATTATGCTTCTTTAAATAATAAAAGAAGGCAATATTAAAAGGAACATGAATATTTCAAGCTTAGATTTATTTTTGTCTAAAAGTACACCTAATATAAAACAATTTTACTCAGAACAACATCAGATAAGACTACACATCAAAATCAAAAATTATGTTCATTTAACATCAGTTGTCTTCATAGCCGGATACCTGAAAAATGAAATGCATAAAATCAAATGGAAGCAAAAGAATAATAAGGTTCATGGCTTAGGTACAATTAAATCAAACTACAGAAAATAATAAAATCTCACTGATTGATTTTAGTTTAATTTAGTTGAATTGATATTAAACTAGATTCATTCAATTAAATGGTGATGATGAATCTTAAATTTTTGAGACACAAGCAGAAAAGAAGGTCCATTACCTCATTCTTTTAGCTTCCATGTTTAATCAAATATGGATCTTAAATTTTTGAGACACAAGCAGAAAAGAAGGTCCATTACCTCATTCTTTTAGCTTCCATGTTTAATCAAATATGGAATCTAAGGATCATTTAAATTTGACATATAACAGATATGGGACAAGTATGGCAGCAAACCCATTCTTTTTTAACCAAATCAAGATTCAAACCTTCATTCTACCATCTCAAGCCACTGTTCTTTTTCCAATTTATTGTTAAAAATAAAATTTACATGGCATCTACATAAGTAATGAAACAAAATGAAGATGAAATTACAAAAAAAGGATGTGGTATGGAAGCGCGATAAGCTGCCACTCATCCACTGAGCTTGTTACCTTATCTTGAAGCAGTGAATTATCACAACTCGTTATTATGTTAGAAAGCAGGTACATTGTGTCTGAGTACTAACGTATACTGTTGCCCAATTTATCAAATGAAAAGACACTGTTAAATGTCACAACCTGCAGCCAATAGTGGACAACTGCTCCTATGCACAAACACAATTTTGTTCCTGCATACAATGACAGCATCAGGCAACATCCTAACAAAGTTGGTCGATAGTGCAATATACAAATACTTTACACTGATTATAGTAAATTTAAAAAGCTATTTAAAAAGTTCACAAGGATATTCAATTTTTAAAAATAATAAAGTTTTATGAATCTTTCTCATTGCTAAAACTGTTATAACTCACTATATATATTTTCAGTAAATGTAGTAATGTTTTATGGATGAAGACCTTTTGACAGAAAAAAACAAATGCTTACAGTTCTCATGTTACTTCCAGTAATCAAAATTATCGATGCTCGTCAATGCTGAAATATTATATTTAAATATATTTTTATTGAACAAAAAATATTATGAAATTATATACCATACAATTTATTCCCAAGAAAAGTTTTATACACCTAAAGTTGTAGGAATGGCTCTTAAACTTTTTTGACATCAGAGTCCTCTGGAAAAATTAAGATATAATAAACTTCTATTGGGTATAATTTATCTTTAAATTATTCACATATAAGGTTTGCATTTGTATACTGTTAGATTTATTTATATATACATATATATAATTGTTATTCTCCTCCTATCTGATGAATCAAGAATATAGTGTTTATAAATGGGTGGGAATGGTACAACCTAAAAAAAAGGGGGTTATTATATTCAAGCAAACAAAAAATATTGTGTTTGAACATGTGCAGGAAAGGATTTTTACCACTGGCTGCATATATATATTTATTTGATTTGATGAAATTTGTCAAAGGCATAATATTTTTAAAAAATGAAGGATAATTAAATATTTGTGGTAAGGTTTTACGTAAATTTTAAAAAATGTTTTATCCGGCAAGTGTGACAATTACATAAAACCATTTATAAACTAACTTAGTGAACTAATAAAGAATAAAGGACACACTCAAATACTAATTTGAAATGCAAAATTTAATAATTATAGTAAAAATATGGGTGAATCATATCACACACACAAATGATTATTACAAACCGGTTCCTCTCAAGAATATGCCTTAGCGATTGATCTTCTTCTAGAAAAGAGGATTTGGCAATGGAAAATCCCAGCCAACTTTACTGAAGTTTTTCCGAAATATCAATGTGAAATAAAAAAAATATGTTTTCCTATGTTAAATGTTATTTTTGGATTTTATATATTAAATTTACCTAAGCACAGAATTAAATTTCTTAATTATGTTAGAACTAAAGACAATGCAGTTGGTGTGCCTCTTGAATATAGTGATGTTTTTTGGATTTCATATAATGAGATAACGATTTCATTCTAGCAGATTGTTTACTTAGGTAACCCTGATATAACAAAATGCAGGCTTATTCCCATAAGATGTGTTCTCTATACTTGATTGCTATCACTTTGCATATTTATATCGTTTTCTTTTTGCCTGAATAGTCTTAGATGTATAATTTGCATTCTTTTTCAAAAATGATTTTTGGAATGCAAGGGGAATATACCTGTGATATACTAATGCATTGATAAAGGTTTTAATAAGAGCAAACATGTGGATTTGAAGTGTGAATTCTTCTCTTGGAGTAAAAGTTTCTTGAGTACAACTAAACTCAATTACTTCATTTGAGATTCAATTATATTCTTAATTTCCAATTTTTAATGGAAAAGGATGCCCCAAAAAACAGCCATTCATTTATTTCATAATGATCTTAAAAAGTTTATTTTTCCTTACAAAAATTATAACTCTTAACAGAAAGTATGTTTTTTAGATATGGTATGATTCTTATTTCTTAATGTTAAAATATTTCATTAAAGTACAATAATTCTGTTTCATAAACTTTTAAATTTGTATTTTCCATAGGAAATGTTTGGAATTTTCTATTTCGATGCTATCGATAGTTTGGCAACCACTAAAAGTGCTAACCAAAAAAATTGCCAACTTCACCAAAGAGCATACTAATTTAAATTATAACCAAGATATAATAAAAAATTCAAGATATTGTATTCTTACACATTAATATAACCGCTTTATTATATATTTCTATCTGTGCCAAAAGAGAGAATAGTAATGTAACAAAAATAACTGAACATTAAAGGTAAAAAACCCATTTTAATTTCTTAACATTTTAATTAGAAAAAATTTGGATTTCACATGCATTTTTTCATAGCATTCTACAAGATGTAAAAAAAAAATTGAGATATTGATCTTGAAGACAAGATATATCATAAAAATCACAATATACATGTTCATATAGTATCAAAAATATGATTATATATACACTGATAGTATCTAAATATTAAAAGCAACATTCAGTATTTTATAATATTCCTTTTCTTTCAAAATAATAATAAAGAATACATATTAAGTAAAATAAAAATATAAATCTTAATATATGATGCTGACTCTGAAAAAAAATGAAAATATGCTTCATTTTTAAATTTTATTTTTCTTAATATTCTATAATATTAATAACATAATTATATTTTCTTAATATTCTATATATTTAAAATTGAATTTTGAATGCTTCATATGTTTTCTATTTTTTAACCATAAATTATACATAAAATATATTTTGTACATATGAAAATGTAACTAACAAATCTGTTTCATTGAATCCAATCACTGAAATTATTTTTCACAATCCCTGGATTGTAGATCAAAATTCTACAAAGAAATAAAATCTCTAGTGATCATTCGGTGCATGAATTTCTGATATATATTTTGAAACAATTAAAAATTTATCTACCATCAAATAATGGAATGCATTTAAAACATAAAAAAAAATGGCGCTTGTTTGATATCGGGAGTAATAGCGCCGAGTTGTTGTTTATGTTCGCCACGATGGGCGATAACATTACAATATGGTTACCTTAATATTTTTATCGTTTGTCGATGTGGTTGCCATGGGGATAACGTATATTAGAAATATCTTTTATTGGTTTTTAACGCTGTAACCCTATTAATTTCAGACGATTTTAAATATAAATATCTAATTTCTGTAAAAAGTGAACCATATTCAGTGTAATTTTTCTAGCGTTTGCGTCTTTTGTATAATTCTGTGCTATTTTCGAATATGGATATTTCTAAAATGAGTGAGTACTAGAATATTTTTTTCTTAGAAGAATAAGTGTTGTGCTTTTAATTATCGCTATAAATCGTTTACTTTCGTTTTATTTTACGTTTTAAAAATGTTTTTTTATGTTCTTTATCCGATGCAATTCGTTGAAGGAACTTGCAGCGCAAGTTTCATATTGCAAGCTTTCACTACTTTGTAATTAGAATTCTTAATTAATTTTAACATACATTATGTAATTATTTTATTCATAATTTAATACAAAAATGCAATTATTACTTTTTTAATAATCATCTAATATTCGTTATTTATAACTGTTTTTTTAAACATTTTATTACATATTTTCTTATTTATAATTAATATTATTTATTTATAACTATTACTGTTATTCGTTTATAATTATTATGTTATTTATTTATAACTATTTTAGTTTAATTAAAGCTATTATGTTATTTATTTATAATTATGTAATACGCGTAATCTTATGCGTTATTTTTATGTTTTATCAATTCACCGATTATTCTTTTTTAAAATTCCTATTAAATTTTATTATATGATTATTATTTCTGATAACTGTTATTAAATCACACTATATGAATATTATATATAATTACAATAAAATAATATTATAAGATTATTATATGCTGCTTATAGTACTATTCTTAGTACATGTTAATTTTTATTACATATTATTGATATTCATTATTTATTGACTGATCTAGGTTATTCTCATTCACTTCCTATATACTTTTTTTGAAATACATTTCAATGTATTTCAAAACAATTCTTTAAAATTATTGTGTAGCATTAAATTATACCGTTAGGCCGCCATATTGGATTCCATTCCAACTACAGTAAACGCTGCTAGGCGCGATCTTATCGCGCTAAGCAGCGCTTGGCGCAACTACCCCCGTTATCAAATTAGTTCCAAAAAAATAATAGTAATTAATATTGTTGGTATGAAATGAATAAGAGAAAAAAAATTGACTAGTTGTTACGCATTTAAGATGTAATATTATGTAATGTTGCCTTTGAGCTTGAAGTAGTTGCATGAATTGAAAATTGCGCCTTATTGCCAATTTGTAACCAAAATAATGAACAGGACTTACTGCCTTATCCTCATGTGTGAGATAAATAAATAAATTTATTACATCATCATGAAAACTTTTTTATAGAGAGAAAGAGATTACTCTGCATGGGTAAATTCATTTTCATCACAATATATATATAAATATAATGTTTAATACAGCTAATTTTCCAAAGTAGTATAGCAGGGGTACTCAACCTTTTTCTGCCGGGCAGCATGCATATGTTAGCTATTTCACACGGGCCGCATACATATGATGGGAATTTCTCGCGGACCGCAACATGTGGATTAATGAAGGGGGAGGGGGGAGAAATGCTTCAAGACCAAGATAACATAGAAAATTGAAAATGCGAAAAATTGATCAGAATATTAAAACTCCTGTTTTGCTTTTTATAATAATTATTTTTTAATTTTGTCACTCAATTTTTCAAAATCGGAAGCATTTAAGAATCACTCTTTCATAATTTCTCCATCAGTAAAATGTTTTATATGATTACCAATAATATGACAAATTTCATATGGTGCATTAGTTACCTTTATGACATTACCACTGACAAAACACTTTTTTTGCTGTTGTAAAGATTATTCAAGAAAGCCTACTTATCAGTTCTTGAAAGAGATCTTCGAGGAAAAGTGTCATCGAACGATTCCTGTTTATTGGTAGTTTTAAATAAAACCCTTTCGGGACAAATCAAACAATTACTAATCCATGCTTGTTTTTCACTACAAATAGTCAACTTCCCAATCGTCTTGAAACAACCTATTTTCTTCGAATATTTTTTCGCTTGCAATATATGAAAGATAGTTAAAAATTAAATAGGGAACTAGCTTGATATCCGTGGACATGTCGCCAAGCGCTTGATGTTTTGATGAAGATCGCGCTAAGCAGCGGTTGCTGTCGCTGGAATGGAATCCAACATAGCGGCGTCGGTTCATAAATCGGAATGGAAAATAATGTTGTAAAATGCATGATTTCCGGTATCAAATTGTCAGGAAGATAATTTTAAAAAATTGTTTCGAAATACATTGAAATATATATAGGAAGAGATTGAGAATAATCAAGATCCATCAATAAATAATGAATAACAATAAAATATTATAAAAAGTTAAATGTACTAATAATATTATACAGTATAAAATAATAATCCTATAATATAATTTAATAGTAATGGGATATAATATTCATATAGTCTGATTTAATAATTATTATTTGTAATAATCATATAGTATAATTTAATAGTAATTGAATAATCATCGTATTGTAATAAAATAAAATTAATGCATAAGAATATTCTTATTATATAATAATTATAAATAAATGAAATAATAATAATTATAAATAGATAACATAATATGTAACAATATTTATAAATATAAAAAAAACAATCATAAATAACGAATATTATATGATTATTACATATAGTAATGATTGCATTTTTATATTACATTATTAATAAAATAATTATATAAAATATATTACAATTAATAATGAATATCAATCACAATGCACTGCAAACTTGCAATATTTTATAAACTGCAAGTTCCTTCAAAGGATTTTATCGAACAAGGGACGTTAAAAAAGCATTTTTAAAACGTTAAATAAAGCGAAAATAAACAATTTATAGCGATAGTTAAAAGTACAACACTAATTCTTTAAAAAAAATGTCTTATTATTAACCCATATTAGAAATATCAATATCCGAAAGTAGCACAAAGTAAAACAGAAGACGGAAATAATAAAAAAATTACACTGGAAATGGTTAAATTTTTAAAGAAATCGATTCAAAATCGTCTAAAATTAAAAGGGTTACCAAGGGAAAAAAACAAAAGTTATTTCTAATATACGTAATCCCCATGGCAACCACATCGCCAAATGATAAAAATATCAAAGTAACCATATTATAATGTTATCGCCCATCTTGGCAAACATAAACAACAACTTGGCGCTTGTCCCCGGATATCAAACTAGCACCAATAGTTCCATTCATAAAATGGTCGCTATTCAACTGTTGTTCGTTTTCACTATTCAGAAAAAAAAATATCAGTTCGCACCCATACGACAACGACAGCAAAAAGCAAAGTTGATGTATTTGATTTCTTAACAAAGAATTTCGCAGCAAACTTTCATAAATAAATGAATTTCTCAGAGTAATGGGCCATGAGCGGGCCACTTATAAACGCCCGGTGGGCTGCAGGTTAAGTATCGCTGGATTAGAGTATAGTTTAGGGTGGGGAGCCCTTGGGGATGTAAATTTCTTTTGGAGACCGTAATGGGTCACCAAGCTGAACTATCAATGTAAAATTTTTAAAAAATTGGTTAAATTGTTGAATCGGCCACTTCTCTGCTTTTTGAAAAATTGGCAATTTGGTGCGTTTTATCGTGTTGAGTTTTGGAGTAGCAACCACATGATTTGGCAATTTTGAGCCTTTATCAATTTGGCGAGAAAAAAAAAAGGCGGGATAAGCGGCCGATACAACAATCCAACCAAAAAATATCCATAAAGCTATCAGTAATGCATAAAAATAAAAATTGTGTTTATTTTATTAAGTAAAAGGAAATCGTAAATTGGATTATTAAAGAAGAAGGCTTACCTGCAGTCAGAAAAGCTGTAAAAGAGGGTAAATTTTTCTCTCTCTTTCTCTTTCTCTGCTGATTTTCTCTTGGCCAAAAATTTCTATTTCACGCATTCAATATCTCAATCGAATAATTCATTAAGATATATGAATACTTCTTTCTCTGATGTGAATTGTATATTTCTTATATTTTACACACAATGCAATAATGTTCTGGGATAATCTGCGTTTCATTGTTCCCGCGACAAGATTCTTCTCGCAAGAGACGCTTTCCACTAACATGTCGTTAAGCTAACGTACTGCCCCACATTGACATAGATGTAAAACATTGTTTCTTAGCAGCATTGGGATTATTCGACGTAATTTTAGATAATAGCCGTCGTTTTGTCAGATTTCATTTGATTTCGGATGGTAAAGCAATACGAGGGATATCACCGATGGAAATTGGAATTTTGTATCACGTTCAAGTGACGAGGAATACACCTCATCTGACTTAGCTTTGGCCAATGGGAGGACTTAAGGCCTTAGATGACAGATTTAACATGCATTAGCAGTGCCGATTTAAGTTCTTTTCGGGCCCTGGATGCAAAAGATTTACAGGCCCCCTTGGTACTGGAAGAACGAAATTTATAACCAGAAAATCTGGTGCTGAATGAAAAAACCGCCACAGTGCATTAGCCAATCTACTCCTGGGTCTTCAGTGGCTCTAGGTTTCAAACCCGTGACTCGACAACGTTGGCAATGAGTTCATGACCAATGATCACTCGGCTACCGCGGCAGCAGTTTAGAACTGATATCAAATGCTGTGTTTTTTTAGACAACAACGAAGTCTATAACCTATGTGATTTCTGGGTTACTGGCTTTTAAAATCCATCAGTTTATCATTCGGGTTATTAACGTTGCATTTTATCACAACGTGAGGTCTAATGGCGATGGATGGAACTTTTCAAGTAAGGAGGATAACCAGCACCTCTATCTTGAGCTGACACTCACTTTTCAAGCTGGCAACAACTCTGGAGCTACTTTTACAGGTATCTAGGTCCAGGGCCATTTTTAACCTCCCCTGCGCCCTAGGCACTTCAAATTTTTATGCCCCCTCCCACTATTTCCAGAGCACCCTCTTAGTTCTCCTTCAGTTCTTACCTTGCCTGTTTTGGTTGGGAGGAATTTTCCCTTTTATTTGTCTTCTTAATGGGGAGTCCTTCCATTATTCATCACCTATGGATCCGCCGTGTCCCGGAATGGCAACCGGCAGCCTCAAGGAAGGAGAGCGACATGGTTCAGTCATTCTTGTTCATTTTTTACCTTACGGTATCGGACCCCTCCCCCTCCCTCCTTTTATAAATAAGTACAGTAAATTAATAAAATCGTATGAAAATACAGTATAGAGTATACATTATTACATGAACTTATTAATTATCAATTTTTTAACTTGTGTATATATCCTTCAACTTGTTAATTATCTTACTATCGCTTAATTTTTGACATCCTGACAGTTGAGTCACAGTCATTGTACTAGTGCAACAAAGGATTTCTTTGAGCTTTCATCATTGAAAAATCATTAATGATATCATTATAATCAATTCCCCTTGAAAAATTCTTGTGTGCGCCACTGATTCGACACAATGTAATTTTAATTTCATTAATATACCTCTTGAACTATCTGAAGTGTCGCAAACCTCAGAGTAAAAAATATTTCAAGAAATAGTTATTCTATAAGCATTCAAGCTGAAGTTAAAAGTTTTTAGTCAAAATTACTTTATATCCTGTTAAAAATGGCTGTAAATTGTGATTAAGTGTACTATATTAAAACCTGTGGTTTGTTACACTCTCAAAGGCTCGTAACACATTAAAAATTTCATTGAATTTTTTTTATTGTCTTAGTGATATCCTATTTTTCGTGCACAAATCATCGCAAAAATTTCATTCTTCAAAGAATTATCATTTAAAAAGTATTTTTATATGCAGTAAACATTAAAAAAACAACTTAAAATTCTCCAGTTTTATATATTATTCCTTCTTCCTCAATACTTTTTTTTCTAATGACCTTAACATTTAACATCTGAAAGAAATCTTTTCAATCTGGTCGGATACTCAACTCAAATACATAGTATGTTGCCACAGTTCGCTTTAGGAAACATTAAAAATAATCTGAGCCGACCTTCTCCACAAAGAGAGAAGACCGGGTGCAAGAAACCAGTTATAACCCTAAATGTTTTGTAAAGTTAAAAAAGAAAAAATATATTACAAACACGAACTAGTAGTTTTATTAAATCATGTTTGTTTTGTTCGGGATTTGGGTTTTTGTAATGCATTAATTATTTTAGAAAAAATTACAATTTTTTCCAATTTCTATTTCGTTGTTTAAGGGAACCAGGACATGCTCGAAAGAGTAAAATGCCACAATTAAGACCCTTTGTTTATGAGACATATATCATTTCCAATTTCTAATAGAGCTTAGATTTTTTACGTTCTTAATAAAGATAATTTAATTATTCTGTAGAACTACAAAAATAACTTTTTACTACTTAATTAAAGTAATACATAATTTTTCAGAACTCGTAATATATACTTGTGTTTAGGTACCATTTTTTTAAAAAAGTATCCTTTTTTATGCAAAATATTGTTTACACATATATAAAACAATACATAAAATACAGTTAACCCATTTTTTTAGTAAAATGTTAGTATAGTTTCTTTAAGAAAATTATGAAACTTTGAAATTTGAAACTTTTTTATTTTTCTTTTTTTATGCATAAAACTATTTTTAAAGAATTAGGCATATCTTACTAGAAAAAAAAATAGGTTCACTATATGCATAGGCATCTTGTATAGAAGTATAAAAAATCTGGAATCATATAGTGCATTAGTTTTTTTTAAAAAATGTACCTAAATGCAAAAAAATATGCTTTTGAGAAAAAGTGAAAAAAAAAATATTTTCACGTATTATACACTTGATTAGTATTTGCTTGCCTATTTTTATATGACTAATAATAATCCTTAATCATTTTCTAGAGTTACAAAAGTAATTTTAAATTCATATGTTTTTTTCCCTTTGTTTATGTTAACATGAACATAATTTTTGAGATTTAATAATACATATTTTCATGTATAGGTACCATTTCTTACAAAAATATTCTTTGAATATACAAAAAAATTTACACATATATGTACAGCAACATATCAAACATAATGAACCAGTTTTTTAACGAATTCATTGCATAATTTCTTTGAAATAACCATAAAACCTTAAAATTATGAAAATCTTACTTTCTTTTTTGCACGCATAAATTTATTTTTAAAAAAATTAGACATTACATACTAAAAGATACTTTGTTCACTATATAGAACGTTTATATAGATCAAACACAGGGGAAACTACATATTTAAAGTTCAAAGGAGTGTGTCAAAAAGTCCGTGGTCATTTGTTTACATTTTTATTTTTCATATTTTAGGGCTATTTTATCAACAAACATATACGTTTTATGCATTTTTAGATTCAGAAAAATAAGTACTATTTTTTAGAACTAAAATTGAAAAATCAATTTTTTCAAAGTATACGATGTCCATATAGCAAGTGCATTTAAAAATATATACCTGTTACTTATCCCGTATTGTAGGATATCGTGAGCAAGTTTTTAATTTCTTTTCCAAGTAAAAGTGTGTTTAATCGTATTGCTAATCTCCAAACAAAAAAAAAAAATAGACTGGACATTACTAACCGAGGAGATTTAAGGTCAAACTTAATTAAATTGATGTTAAATATTAAGAATTTGTTACTAAAGCGTCATAAAAGCATTTGTTTTTGCTCTCTTATTCTGTGTAACAGGCACTGAATTTTAATTGGAATCTAATAAACGCTTAAAATTACCATGTATTTTTTAAAATTTTTCGCGCTACACATCACTACTGATAGAAACGTAAATGTTTTTAAAGTAGCAGCGAGTTATCACAATGTACCAGCTGTCAAAAAGACATTTGAGGTTCATAAATTTGCGAAAATTCAATATTAAGTAAGCAAGAGTCTACCCAAAATCGAAAAACATGACAAGTTTGAGAACCTCTGTTCTGTAATCTATAATGCTGACGTACTGTTTTTTTTTATTTCACACACACACATAACTCAATACAAATACTTATATACTAACTTAGCTGTACAAAATGCATATTGTTACAGGAACTCAGTTACTCTTCTGTAAACTTGCAAATTTTCTGCCATTAAATTCATGTTTACGTAGAAATTTTTGATAATTACAATACAACCTGATTTCACTGTGAATATTTCAAAATAATAATAATATTTTTTTTCTTATTGTTATTCATTATAATCCCCTTCAGTATTGTTTGTTAGAAGTATATCTAAAATTTTAATTTTGCAATTACTTAGTCATTTGGTTAAATTGTTTGACAATGTTTGTAGATTTATGCATAAAACATTTTCAAATTTAATGAAAATTAATGCAATAATAATTATACAGGAATATTTTTTGATCTCTTTGTATGTTTGAAAAATAAGTTACATCGTATTCATACCTCACAAAAGATTGTATCATTTTTTAAGAATTGTTATTCAACACTTTTTTTTTATAAAAATAATATTGGACAGATACAATGCTTGATATTAATTCTTTTTTTTTTCGTAAATGTACATCACGTACTGTTCCATGACATACATAAAGCACCTTAAAAAATTTTTGTAATTTTTTTCACTTTTTGTATAATATATTGACTTATATTTAAGATATTAAGATTGTACGTACAATGTTCGAAGAATTGTTGAACATCAGTTGATTTTTTTCAATAATTTTCTTCATCTATGAAAAGGCACAAGTACAGTTCTATGGAAAAGTATCGTGTACACATAAAATAAAAAAAATTCTCAAAAATGAAAATTTTTTTTAAAGTAAATTTCAAATGTTTTATGATATGACTAAGGTATTCCAGAGTAATATATTTCTCAAAAAATAAGAATAATTTTAACACAAATGTGTGTATTTTAGTATAACCACAAATGTTCACTGAATAATCCGATTACGATAAATTTGAATTTTTAAAACTTTGTATAACTTTTTAAAACTTTGTGTGAGTGAATATTAATGGCGCACTATTCATCTACACGAGGGCTTTTGGTGACGGACCTCGTAATTTTTGTATGATACAAGATACATGTTGTTGTTACTTAGGGCACCTGATCAACAGTGACATCAGATCAAGGTCCACGAAATTCATCGCGGCGAAGGGCTAGATTTCTACGCCTGTCGTTAGCTTTAGCTTTGAGCTCCATGCAGGTGATGGTACTATTTTGCTCGGTTCCAGCACAATTTTGAGGGAGAACACCCTGGCAATGGTTAGGGGCCTCACACCTCTCTTCCCCTTCCACCAACCTTACGAGAGGACTTGAGACTCGACGGCTATTTAGAGTACCCTCATGCCATGAAGATAATATGCATTTACAAACATCCATGCCTTTTCCGGGATTTGAACTCAGGCCCTACGGCACCGCAGTCAGCGTCACTAACACCTCTACCGGATGGGTGGCACAGGACACATACACGGTATTATATTCAGAATATGATGAATTTTGCAAATATAAGTTACATTAAGTTGCATAAAATTCCCGGGCTGGGCAAGGTCAACTCATCCCTATTACAGTGGGTCGATAAATAAGTACCAAGCTTGCTTGGAGACTTAAACATTGGGGGTCTCACTTCAGACTGACTGCCTGATCGGGCCGTCTGCTCATACAGATCAGTGTCCTGTGGTTATGTATACTGGGATATGCACAGTAGGCCCTGGCCCTCATGGGCTGTTGCACCACTGAGTTTAAGTTGTATAATACATAAAAGGAATTTTCAACAAGGAATAATTCTACAAAATTAAGGCAAAAAAATTGCATATTAACCAGCCTTTCTATCCTTTACATATGTTATAAACATTGATTAACAATCAATTTTTGTTTCTTGATTTATTATAAACGCTAATCTTTCTGTTTCTGAAATCTATTTTTTCTGTAGTATCATTTTAATCAAGAATATTTCATTGCATTTAGTTTTATTATTTTTTAAAAAGAAAAGTGAATGCGATTCTTGAACGGGGATTGGTAGGCTTTCAAGAAAGAAGAACCAGTTGTTAGTGAAACAAGATGTCGAAAGTATCAGATATGTACTTAATATACGTTTCAGGCAAAAACTCCCCCACCCCAGCAACAAACGCATCCAAGCCTGTCATGCTTCAATTGATATTTTTTTATATTACTTAAATAAAGTTTTACAGGCATTAGCATTTCCATTCCATCAAAAATAAAGAACTATTGTAGATATTATTTATTTATTTTTATTTCTATAGTTCAATGCAGGTGCGATCAGTGTCAAAATATCAATGCTAGGAATTAAACTTTGAAGTTTCATGTGAAAAAACTTCCATACCAGTACTACTTAAAGTAATATATTCTGGAATTTCATATTTACACTAATAATTAAACTTTATACAACTGTTCTTGGATAGAAAAGAGTGTTTTTGGAAGATGTATTCAAGCAAAGGAAACAAGTATTGATGCATATTAATCAACATAAAAGTATTACAGAAGTCCATTGAAATACATATATAAATATAGACGAAAGTTAAAATTAGCTGAGGTAACACGGAAAATTTACAATAAAAAAAATTAGGCTGAACAGGAAAGCAAATAATAAACGTATGTTTTGATCTTAATATGATAAAAATATTCGTACACATTTTTTAAGTCTCAAGGGGAAATACAAAATAAATCAAAAGTTAAGTCACAATTACCTTTTGCAATTTTAAAGAAATGAAGTACAATTGAAGGAATTGTGGGTGTGCTGATTTAAAATCGCGTCAACTCTCTCTCTTTGAAAAAGAGTTGTTCAGTCCGTAATTGTATCTATTTTTTGTCGCGAATGCCATCCGCCAACTGAGCACCTCCACCAATGTTTTGATGTAACCCTCCGCTTCAGTTGTTGTTGTAGCTTCCATCTTGGAACAGCTTGCGAATAGCACCATCTCGTAATAAACCAATTTACAGTCCAAAGGTCGCAACGTTTTTGTTAAAACACGAACCAGCATTTGACAACCAACATTTGTAAAACAACACTACATTTTTGGAGCGTCTAACCGGAGGAAAAAAATGGATAAACTTAATAATTCGAAGCGTGCAATCAAAGGCACCATAACTAAGATAGAAACTTTCGTAGAAGAATCAGGGAATCATACTCCGACAAAACTTGATATTAAACTGAAACGTGTCCAAGAAATGAACGGAAAGATTGATGAATTAAAGGATCAGTACTATGATATCAAGGATATTAGTGAATCGGAACTACAAGTGATAGACGCTGACATACAAAGTATGGAGGACAGACTAGAGGAGTTGGAGGTAAGAATTAGAGATAGTCTCAATTCTTTAATTGCTAAATCTTCTGTTAGTTCTGTTCATAATCATGAAAATGCAAGATCTCAAACTAATTCTAAACTGAAATTAGAAATAAAACTGCCGGAAATACCTTTACCGGTATTTAGGGGTAGATACGACGAATGGCCTAGCTTTAAATCACAATTTGATAACATTATAACTAATAACAATGACTTGAGCGAGTCACAAAAACTTTATTATTTGAAAGCGTCATTACAAGGTGATGCCAAACTACTTGAAGCAGTTGATGATTCCTTTGAATCGCTCATCACAGCATTAAAAACTAGATTTGAAAATAAGCGTCTCCTTACTGAGACTCATATTAATGCTATATTAGAAATAGAAAAGTTAACAAGCGAATCAGCTCGAGATATTAGAACCATGACAGATATTCTAAGCAAGAATATCAGAGCTTTAAAACTCTTAGGTTTTGAACGTAATAATTTATCGGATCTTATATTGCTTAATATCATTCTGAAAAAAAAAATAGATCGAGAAACTCGTAAACAATTCGAACAATCCATTGATTCAAATCAAATTCCTGAATTAGATACATTTATAATGTTTTTAGAAAAAAGAAGCCAAACTATAGATAGTATTAATCGTTCTGCTCCTATTACTCATAAACCAAAACAAGTACCCTTCCATAAAGGTAAAATCTTTCTTAATTCGAATGATTCATCAAATTCTTGTGCAATCTGTAAACTGCCTCATTTGATTTATAAGTGCAGCGCTTATCAAAATATGAAAGTATCCGATAGATTTAATCAAATAAAACGCCTTAATTTGTGCATCAATTGTTTAAAGGAACATCGTAAAATTAAGGATTGTAAATCGAAAAACTATTGTTCCGTTTGTAAAAAACGTCATCATACATCGTTACATATATTTGAAGCGATTCCTTCACCCCTGTCCACAACATTAGCTAACGAACTAAAACCCCTACCGGATATGCAAGGGTCAACACCCCCAGAGCACTCTTACACGTTTTCGAACTGCGTGGGAGAAAAGAAAAATATTTTACTCCCGACTGCAATGGTTTACCTCAGGGGGGCAGAGGGTCAGCTTTTCCCCTGCAAAGCGATTTTAGACTCAGGATCTCATCTTTCCTTCATTCGACAACGGCTGGCTAATGAACTCCCTCTGAAAAAATAAACGCGTCTATTTCGGGGTTAGGTGAAATAACCCTTAGAGTTAAACAAAAAGTAAATACGGTGATTCAAAATAAAAATGGAGACTTTTTAATGCCGTTAGAACTATTAATCGTCCCTTATATTACCACAATATCTATCCATCGCATGGATGCAACTAAAGTAAACATTCCTTCGAACATGGATCTCGCGGATAAAGATTTTGGTATACCAGGAGAAATAGATATGCTTATTGGGTGCGAGCTCTTTTTTGAATTATTACGGCCCAATAAATTTCGATCGCCATGCGAAAAATGGCTGTTTCAAGAGACTGTTTTCGGGTACATTGTTGTAGGGAGTTTCGATAAATTTGAGGAAAAATCATATTGTGGCTTAGCTATTAATGCGGAAATAAATTCAGATAATCTTAATCAACAATTGCAAGCATTTTGGGAAATTGAAAAGGTAGATTAATCCTCAATAGAACATAGTTTAGAAGAAATTTGTGAAACCCAATATCAAAACACTCATTATCGCACTGAAGAAGGACGCTATGTTGTACAATTACCCCTTAAAAAGGATCCATACTGTTTAGGTAATTCAAGGTTCTTGGCTGAAGTTCGTTTGAATCAACTTTGGAAAAAACTCTCGAAACATTATGAATTACAAACCCTTTATAAATCGTTCGTACAGGAATATATTGATTTAAACCACATGCAATTAGTAGCTGACCCCCTAGAAACAAATATTTCTTATTTTCTACCACATCATGGAGTGCTTCGCCCCGATAGTAAAACTACCAAGCTTAGAGTAGTTTTTAATGCCTCTTCAAAAACAACATCAAGTCTTTCTTTGAATGACATTTTGTATAAAGGCGAGATTTTGCAGCAAGATTTATTTTCAATTCTTTTGAGATTTAGGCAGCACACATTTGTCTTTACAACGGATATTTCAAAAATGTTTAGACAGATTTTAATTATCCCCGGCTATCGAGATTTGCAGATGATTTTATGGAAAGACAGTGTTGATGGTCCTGTACAAACATACAAACTCAACACTGTAACTTACGGGACTACTTGTGCACCCTATCTTGCTACCCGAACCATTCAGCAATTAGCTAGGGACGAAGGAGAACATTATCCTTTGTCTGCATCAGTTACAATCAGAGACATTTACATGGATGATATTTTAACAGGTAGTTCAGACTTTCAAGAGTTTCAAAAACTACAATTAGAATTAATTAGTTTATTTAAAAAAGCGGGTATGAGCCTACATAAGTGGTGTAGCAATACTCCAGAAATATTGAATTCAATACCTGAAGAAGAGAAATCTTGGGATTTCCATTGCCAATCATCAGACCAAAAAACAATTAAAACTCTAGGAATCATTTGGAGTCCACAATTTGATTATTTCTCTTTTAAGACCGTTGTGAACTGCCGTGAGTCTTATACAAAAAGAGAAGTTTTATCCATTATTGCACGTTTATTTGACCCCCTTGGATTCTTGGGGCCAATTCTAACTCAGGCCAAATTAATATTACAGAAACTTTGGGTTCTCAAATTAGAGAATGGGATGAACCTCTCTCCAATCCAATAGCTAAAGAATGGAACGACTTCGTGTCTACCCTGCCAGTTATTCAAAATATCCATGTCCCTCGACTCGTAATAGGAAAAGGCAGAATTATTATCCATGGATTTGCCGACGCCTCAACAGCAGCCTATGGTGCTGTACTATATGCTCAATCGATCTCAGAAAAGGATGTATCTACAAGACTCTTGTGCAGCAAATCCCGTGTTGCACCGGTGAAACCAATCACTATCCCTCGTTTGGAATTGTGTTATTGTCACAGCTTCTGGAAAAGGTTTTACATTTTTTGACGCTACCTATACAGCAAATAATGTTATGGACTGACTCTAACATTGTGTTAGCCTGGATTCAGCGATCCCCTGAGCAGCTTAAGACGTTCATCGGTAATAGAATAAAAATTATACAGAGACTAACCCAGAACTGCCAATGGAATCATGTATCCTCTAATGAAAACCCGGCTGATCTAATATCACGTGGATCGAATGCTTCGGACATTTCTTCTAAACAACTTTGGTGGCATGGCCCAGACTTTTTAAGGGAAGAACTTGAAACAAACCCAATTGACTTTGAAAGGATAACTTTTGACAGTGACTACTTAAAGGAACTTAAACCCGCAAATGTGCTTTTAACGTCTTGTAAATTCTCTCTTATTGATGATCTTCCAAAACGTTCTAATAACTATACTAAATTGTTGCATATTTTGAGTTATATTTTCAGGTTCTTCCAAAACGTTCTAATAACTATACTAAATTGTTGCATATTTTGAGTTATATTTTCAGGTTCCTCCACAACTCTAGAAATCCTAGTGTAAAAAGGTCTGGTCAATTAGATTATAGTGAAGTGAATGAAGCAGAATTATGCCTCATTAAAAATCTTCAAGCCTCTGCCTTTCAAGAAGAAATCGAGTTTCTAGCTAAGAGTAGTTGTAATTCAAAAAAAGGTAAACTTTTCTCTTTAAATCCATTCCTCGATGGAAATCAAATTTTGAGGGTTGGAGGATGTTTTCAAAACTCGGATTTAACTTATAGTCAGAAACATCCAGCTATACTCCCAGCGGATCATCTTCTCACCAAATTAATTATGATAAATAAACACAATAGAAATTTTCATTTAGGCCCTCAAGCTTTGCTTTATTGTACAAGACAAAGATTTTGGCCACTTCGTGGCAGATCAATAGCGAGGAAAATTGTGCACGAATGCGTAGTTTGCTTCAAAAATAAACCTATTGCAGCAAACCAACTTATGGGATCTTTACCTCGAGAGAGAGTAAACCCTAATTTTCCTTTCCTGCATACAGGAATTGATTATTGTGGATCCTTTTTCATAAGGTATAAACACCAGAGAAAGTACTTACCAAAAGATATATGTAGCCATTTTTGTTTGCTTAGCCTCAAAGGCCGTCCATCTCGAAATTGTCTCGGATTTGACCACAGACGCCTTCATTGCTACATTGAAGCGTTTTGTGGCTAGACGCGGGAAATGTGTTACTATATCATCAGATAATGCCCAAAACTTTGTTGGAGCTAATCGAGAATTAAAAAGATTACATAATCTCTTAAAATTTCCCGGAGAAAAACTTTCTTATCTTTCTTCTGAAGGAATTTCTTGGAATTTCATGCCACCTAGAGCACCAAATTTTGGTGGACTTTGGGAGGCAGGAGTTAAATAATTCAAATTTTATTTAAAAAGAGCTGTAGGAAACCTAAAGATGACTTTGGAAGAATTCTTAACCATAATAACACAGATTGAAGGAATTCTGAATTCTAGACCAATCACTCCTTTGTCAGAAGATAGTGACGACTTGGAAGTGCTTACTCCAGGCCATTTCTTGATTGGAAGACCCATTACTTCCATTTCTGAACCTAATTTGTTAGACAAGACAGAAAACACACTTTCTCGGTGGCAAAAATAGTTCAACATATTTGGACAAAATGGTGTAAGACCGTCTTGTAGTTGAATAAATCACCTCTAATTAACCGGCTTTACCGTTTTATTATTTCCTTCAAAACACATCACTATATTAATATTTTCATTTACAATTAAAAGTTACAACGGGACTACATGCAGCTTCGTCCATTTTTCGTTCGAGACTCCTCTTCTTCTCTCCGTCCCGCTCAAAGTCCAAAACAGTTCACAGCAGTGCCCTCTTTCTAGTCTATCGTGTGCTATGTGTCAAGCCTCCTAGTGTACTATGTGCCACGCCGTTACAATGGTCTCGCGATTATTTAAACAATTTACAGCAACGAAACAAATGGCAATTTCACAAAGATAACGTGAAATTAAATACAATGGTCCTAATAAAGGATGATAACCTTCCTGTAAATAAATGGAGCTGAGGTCGCATTACCAAGCTAGTTCCTGGTACGGATGGGATGGTTCGCGTAGTGGAAATAAAAACTAATAAGGGCAATATTAAACGCAGCATTGGGAAGGTGTGTGTTCTGCCCTTGGACAATTAATATGTAATTTGTGAAATTGTTTCTTCCTTGATTTATGTAAAGCATTATTTGTTTATTATGTTTTATATCTTCTTTGATTTATGTGATTCTGTATATTGATTGAATGTAATTCAACGGGGGGGGAGGATGTTCAGTCCGTAATTGTATCTATTTTTTGTCACGAATGCCATCCGCCGACTGAGCACCTCCACCAATGTTTTGATGTAACCCTCCGCTTCAGTTGTTGTTGTAGCTTCCATCTTGGAACAGCGTGCGAATAGCACCATCTCGTAATAAACCAATTTACAGTCCAAAGGTCGCAACGTTTTAGTTAAAACACGAACCAGCATTTGACAACGAACATTTGTAAAACAACACTTCAAGAGTTATTTTCTGAAGAGTCATTTCAACCTCTTTTTATTAGCCCTTAAGCAGGTCATAAAATAAGGAATGTGTTTCTGTCGTTTTTGTTGGGGAACATTGCAGGAAGCACTCCAAAGAACATTTTCCCACGGCAATATTTTTATCAATAAAATGGACTTTGCCTGCTTTAGGAATGATTTTCTAAAAACTTTGTTAACGGGAAACAATTTACTATACGAGTAATTGTCTTAAGCCAGTCTAATGTTTAAATATATAAGTAAATACAGAAAATTTTTTCAATACATATTAATAAAAGAAAAAAAGGGAAAAAAATGTTTAGTAAACATATTTAATTTTTTGAAGAATACAAAGAGAGAAAAGTCTGAAGAGCTGCAAACGTCTCTTAAAGCACAGAGTAAAAAAGCAAACTCGCACAAAATATTTAGCTGCTTTTATTTATGAATCTTACACGATATTTTTTACAAGACAATTTAATAATAAAATTAGTAAACTGAAGCAGGGGTGTGCACATAAGTTTTTTATAAGGGGGATTAAATTTTTTTTAAAGAGATGAAAATTGCTGAGGCGTAATCTTTATGCTAAAGATTAAAAATCTGCTGGTCTATGAGGAGTGGGAATTGAATCCTCCATCCTTGTGTATAGATATCCTGCTTAGAATCTAAAGGAATTCATGATACCAAAAAGAGTGTTGTAGATTGTGATAAAGTAGTGCTTCTCAATCTTTCAATATCTTCAGTCACTTTAAACTTCAGTCATAATTTTCAACGCACCCCCCCCTTTCTTACAATAAAAATGTATTGAATGCAATTATAATGTACCTTGATGGTAAAACTATAATACAATACGGCTTTAAGTACAAAAATCATACTAATTATCAAGAAAAACATTAAATTTTGTATAAAATTTTGTATATAAGCCCAAGAGAGTCACCAGTAATTACTAAACTTGCTTTTAATTAAATAAACTTGATTTTATTGATAAATTAATTATAAAATACTTTGTGCAGTTTTGAGAGTGTATTATATCAGAGAGAGTGGGGATATATGTGTACTTCATTTTTTCTTATATAAGAATGCATTTTACTTTGTAATTATTTTAAATTGTAAATTATTTTATTAAACTGATAATTCTTTTAAATCTTTTATTATTGATTTTTCGGGATATGCTCACACTCCCCCAAGTAGGGTTATCACACCCTCCTAGGGAGGCGCGCCCCACAGTTTGAGAAACGCTGCGATAAAGGTTTTATTTTTAGTTATTTAGTAACAGTATTCATGAAACAAAATATGATTTGAGGAAGAAAAGCCAAGCGATTTACAAAATAATTTGGCTGATAGCGAAATGAAGATTTGATCATTTAGATATAAAAATGAAAGAGAATAATTGGCTTTTTAATAAATACTAGGCGGTTGTACGTTCTCTCTGTAATTTTAATATTTTCTCTTTTTTTCACCCTCCAATTTTTGCCCCCCAAATCTCTTGCACCCTAGGCCTAGCATGCCTAAGTGGAAAAGCGGGCCTGTCTAGGTCGCCCATCCGGTATAGTGGTTAGCGACGCTAACTGCGGTGCCGTAGTGCCTGGGTTCGAATCCCGGACAAGACATAGATGTTTGTAAATGCGTAGTGCCTTCGTGGATGACAGTCTATTTTTGGGTACCTGGACTGATAAACAGTCCTCAATCCCATATCATGATGTCTGTGATGCAGGACTTGACTTCGTTGGTTTTTTCAGTCTGCGGAGTGACATGTCGGCGATTGGCTGTGGTGATGGAATCCGGGAGGAGGGGCTTAGAGATGACTACTTGGAGTTAAAGTTTTACACGGTGCTGAGAGCTTAGGACTGCTCTCTGAGTGAATTGGAGGTAGAAGTGAATTTAGCCTCAGGCTGGCTCCCCATGGGGGTAAAAGTTAAAAATATATACTTGTCCAGTGGGGTGTAGAGATTAAATAAATATTGAAAGAAAAAATAATAAAAAATTTTAAAAATTTACTAGGGTGCAATAATTAAAAAATTATTGCAGGGATAAAAAAGCTAAGGCAGGATTGTAAGAATCCAGAAGGATTCTTCTTGGCCTTTTTAGTATTATCGTTACAGTTGTAATCGTTTAGATTTAACATATTTACATTATTAGTATTTGGCAAATTATCGAAAAATTTATAGCTAATTTTTGAATATGTGCTTTAAAACTAGTGATTTTAAGAGCTTTATTTATGCGATCATTTTTCATGTAGCGGCAGGCATTTACAATCATTCTAATATATGAATTCTGCAGAGTATTTAAAATATTAATATTGGTTTTAGCAGCATAACCCCATACTGGACAGGCATAAGCGAGTATTGGACGCATAACGGCTGTATAAAGAAGCACTTTGTTATCTCTACTTAAATGTGAGTTCCGGGAAATTAGGGGGAAAAATTTAAACATTATTTTTCGGAACTTGTCGCGAACGTGTAATATGTGTTGTTTCCAAGTTAAGTGTGAGTCAAAAATAACGCCAAGATATTTGGTATTCTGAGACCAGGGAATTTGTTTATTGAACATTATGAGAGGGGGAGGAATGGTGCGCTTTTGGTAAAGATGACTGCACAAGATTTTTCTACATTGATACTAATTTTCCATCTGTCGTAATAATTTTCTAGCAGCTTGAGGTGTTTGTTAATGGCAAAGGTAACAGTCTTTAAGTTTTTGTATGTGGCATTAATGGCCGTATCATCCGCATAGAGACTAATATTTGTTAGTGAGTAGCTGGGAATGTCATTTATATAGAGATTGAACAATAGGCCCCCCCCGAGCAATGAGCCCTGAGGACACCCTGCAGAGATGGAATGAGAGTTAGATAAATGATTCATTTACTCTGATCCGAAAGGATCTGTTAGTGAGATACGAGTGGATGAGGTGAATGAGGGGAGAAGGAATATCGTAAGTAATTAGTTTGAAAGTGAGTCCTAAAATCCAAACACGGTCGAAGGCTTTCTGGATATCCAGAAAGACCACTCCCGTGCTCTTCTTTTTTTGGAAACCTTCCGAAATACTTTCTGTTAGTCTGAGAAGAGGATGAAGGGTAGATAGTTTATTTGTAAATCCATATTGATTAGTGTTAATTAGGCTATTATCATTAATGAATTTTTTAAGTCTATTAAGAATAATGTACTCAGTTAATTTACTTAAAGTTGAAAGGAGAGAAATAGGTCTATATGAATTAGGAAGATTTTTATTTTTACCAGGTTTAATAATAAGGAAAATGATAGCTTCTTTCCAGTTACTAGGAAAGTGATGAAATTTAAGAATTTTATTGACAAGAATAGTTAGTATGAGGATTAATTTGATAGGAAAATTTTTTAGCATTTTATTTGTGATAGTATTTTTACCGGGGGCCTTTTTAGAGCTAGTATTTTTAATGAAGTTAATAATTTCATCAGGCATGGCAGGTTCAATTTGAGTAGAAGGGGGGTGTAGGAGTGGGAAGGCCCATTGACACCAGCTAAGGGGAATGGGTAGTTTCCCCTCCCCCTTGGAATGTGGAATGGCAAGTGGCAGGGTTTCGGTCTTTGGGTACGACGGAGTGAAGTCATGTCCGAACGATGCTAAATGTACAATAATTGTTCTTTAAATGTTTTTTTTTTAAATAAACCTTAATTTTTAAAATTTAGATGCCAGGTTTTTTTAATTTGTTTCCGTGCCCATTGATTAGAATCAAACTTTAGTGGCGCAGCCGTTAATGATCGAGTCTTAGTGAAAAACCCCACAGGAAGAACGTTCCAGAAATTTCGAGTTTCCTGGATTCCCACGTGGAAATGAATCAGGTAAGAGTTTTTGCTTGCAACTCCCTGTAATGTAAGACGAGAGAAATTTATAAAATTATACTGTTAATATCCATTTATTAAGAGAGAATTTTGATTTTATTTTTTGTATACGTCAGTGTACGTTTTTTTTGCTCTGCATATCCATGCAGTTGTAACTTGTTGAACGCCAGTTCAATTTTGAATTATTATATACATCAGTATATATTTTATTAGTCTTGTTCCATATAAATGGAAAGCAAGTTTTAGAACATCAGTTCTATAAATTAAGAAAACTTCAAAATCATTAATTCTCTCAGTATATTATTTTATTGCATATCCATGCAGTTATAAAATTTTGAACGCCAGTTCAAATTTCAGTTATTATATATCAGTATATTTTTTTTTTTTTTATTATTTCTTGTTTCATATCAATGGAAAGTAAGTTTTAGAACATCAGTTCTATGAATTAAGGAAAACTTCAAAATCATTAATTCTCAGTATATTATTTTATTGCATATCCATGCAGTTATAAAAATTTTTGAACGCCAGTTCAATTGTGAGTTATTATATACATCAGTATATATTTTATTATTATTGTCCCATATAAATGGAAAGTAAGTTTTAGAACATCAGTTCTATAAATTAAGGAAAGCTTCAAAATCATTCATTCTCTCAGTATATTTTATTGCATATCCATGCAGTTATGAAATTTTGAACGCCAGTTCAAATTAAAATTATTATACATCAGTGTATAATTTATTATTTTTGCTATTAAGGGTTAGAACATCAGTTCTAAATTCAGTTATTCCGGCATTCAGAATATTTATGTTACACTCGGACAGATATAGTTCGAACACCAGTTCGCGATTTATATGTGTATTTAACATTTTTTAATACATTTTATATAAGATTGTTGTTGATAAGTAACTACCCGAATTACTTATTGTATTTTATGAGAGTTTTAGAAAACTCATTAAGCTGTATATTCCAAGTTGTTTAATACGTATAATTGGTTAATTGTATTCGTATTTTGATGCATTAAGCAATGTAAATCGGTAAAATATACGAGTTATTTGAAACAGTTTGTATAATCGAAAAAATTAATATGGAAAGATTGTATGTTTTTTTCATGATATTGTATTTATTTATTTTTGTAATGCACAATAATAAATTCACGTCAGTGAATAGAAATTGAGTTTATTGAAAAATTAATGCTAAAGAGTAATACTTATTTCATGTCAATGAAATTATTCTGTGTTTATGTACGTATAGTATTTTTCGATTAACGTGAAAAAAAATATTATCAGTTTAAATTGGAGATAAAACTACCGAAATATTTTGTAGTGTTCCATTATTCCAGCCAGGAATAGATTAAGTTGTGCATATAGGTAATATTTTAAGTGATTATTGTGTATCAGTAATATTTTTAAGTGATTATTGTGTATCAGTAGTATGTTAAGTGATATTGTGTATCAGTAATATTTTAAGTGATTATTGTGTATCAGTAATATATTAAGTAATTATTTATTAGTTATTTAAGTACACTTGGTATATTGCGAAATATATAATACATTATTATGGAATTCCTCTTAATTCATTGACAGTTGTGTTAGTGTAGCGGATGCTTATTGTTGTGTGTTTTAAACAAAGATATATTTGTGGTATTTAATTTTTGGCAATCCTTTCGGGTGTTATTTTCATTTGATTATTTGTTTAGTTGCGGTACATTGGAAAAAGAAAAATTTCAAATGGCATTTTTGGAGAAAGCTAAAAAGCAGGATTTAGTTTTGTTGGCTGAGGAGTTAGGTCAGAAGGTATCAGATAAAATGACGATTATAGATTTAAAGAATATCATAATCGGTAGCAAAGATTACGAAGAGGAGTTCGTTAGAGCTCAGTTATCCGTTATTTCAGAGGAACGCGTTGAAAGGGAAACAGAGGAAAAAATCGCCAGGCAGCACGCAAATCCAGCAGCTGCGCTGGGAATCAGAATTGAATGAACTGCGGTTAGAGATCGAAAGTATTCGGTCGAATGTTAAGCGGACGAGTTGTGCAGAAGATCGTAAGAAGACATCTTCAAATTACCGAATTAGTATCGGGAGGGCCGAGGAACATGTGAGGGAAACATCTTCTGCTGTGTTGATGGCTGAAGCTACGATACCAGTAACTACTCCTATCAAGGAAGAGAAGGAATGGACGATTTAAGGGTTGTTCACGTCAAGGTCAAGGGTGAGCAAGGAATTTTGAATGTTGCCATAGACACAGGTGCCCAGATACCTGTAGTAACAGCAGATGTTGTTGAAGGACAAAGCGTCGATAATAAAGGGACAATTCAAATTACGTCTGCATTTTGGGAGCATGAAATTGGTGAAGTAAAAGATTCCAACATGGAATTGAATGACCTTAGGCACGGTGTTGTGCCTGTCTCTAAAAATTTGGTTAACGACATGTTAATCTGTTCCTCTGATTATGAAGTATTAACAGAAAACTCGCAAATGATTCGCAATCCTGCGAAACTTCGAGAACCTTCAAAGGAAGAAGGAATTATTAGTTCAACAGATTCAAAATCAGTTTGCAGCCAAGAAGTGATCACCAGTCTACGTCCTGAGACTTACACACAGTCTTTATTGAATGTTCCAAACGGAGATTTGGTTGCAGTAAAAATTAATGCATCGAATGTCCAAACAAATGGACAAGGTATAAAAGAAAGCAAGAGAGAGGTTGCCTTTACTTGTGTATTTAAAAATAGAATCTTGTATAGTAATAGGCGGGGTCAGCCCCGTAAGGAATGTATTTCCGAATTTATTGACTCAATCCTAGTGCAATGTTGTCGTGATCTCATAACAGGTATTGTTAAATTGGAGTTGAAAGCAGGATTGGAAGTATTTAAGGTTCGCGTGGATATTTTATGGACAATAACATGCATTGGTTGCTTTTTGTCGCTTTTGGGATTGAAAAGGATTTTTCTTGCTTTCATTCTACATAGAAATTGGAAGAAAAAGAGAAAGAGAATTTTTTAAAATGTTTAAACCTGGTACAATAAAAGAATTAACGTTTGGCTGAAGGCTTACGCATGTAAAAGTACTGAATTATCCAGATTGCCTGCTCCCGTTAAATAGATAAGATTTAAGCCAATGATTATATATATACTTAACGTTTTTCTGTACCATAATTTCTGAAAAACTGCTAAAGATTAAAACTTTGGCTTCTATATATGATTTGCTAATACATGTTGTATAACTATTTTAGATTTTGTGTAATATTTTTAGTAACTTGTCTATATTTTTATATTGTAATATTTTTGAGTATTATTTGTGGTTGTATCTTGTATGGATATTAATTTTCTAGCATATTAATGTGATTTGTAAATCTATTTTTTGGGAGTTGTATTAGCAAAAGCTCTTTTTTTACATGATACCTGAAAAAAATTTCTCTCGTTATCTTGTTTCTTGCCATGTATGTGTGCATGTGTTTTTTTTTTATAGTTTCTTTTCAGCTTCATCATCCTGGAATGACGGATGAGCTTTTTAAGGGGGAGGTGTAGGAGTGGGAAGGCCCATTGACACCAGCTAAGGGGAATGGGTAGTTTCCCCTCCCCCTTGGAATGTGGAATGGCAAGTGGCAGGGTTTCGGTCTTTGGGTACGACGGAGTGAAGTCATGTCCGAACGATGCTAAATGTACAATAATTGTTCTTTAAATGTTTTTTTTAAATAAACCTTAATTTTTAAAATTTAGATGCCAGGTTTTTTAATTTGTTTCCGTGCCCATTGATTAGAATCAAAC
>BMAU01017300.1:600000-805542 GCA_019973935.1 Trichonephila clavipes | reverse complement strand
AGGAATTAAGGTTAATTAAAAGTTGAGGGTATATATACCTTTTTACAGAAGACGGGGGGAAATAAACCTTTTATCATTATTGGACGTTAGGACTGGTGGTGCCGCGCAGGGCGCAAATGCGGTAAAGACGTGACGTGTTGAACAAGCAGTGGTTAGTAGGCCTCTGCCGAAAAATTATTCAACCGGAGCTGCGAGAAAGCTCACTAGATGGCGCTGCTTCGGAATGCAGTAATATAAATAAAATTGAATTTATGGTCCTCTGAAAAGGATATGACTCAACCTTTTTTAACAAATGTTTCAAAGGAAAATCCTACATATATATATGGATGTATGATCCAATAGTTCTCAAGATAACAACGCAGTCTTCGCGCGCAGGCGCAGCTAAAGCTGAGAACTGAAACTGTGGAAACTTTTGAACTAGTGAAAGTAGAACCAAAACTTTTAAGAGAGAAGCAGCAGAAGGCAGAGAGGTGCGAGCAGAACGTTACCTTCTGCATATCATCGTCGAACTTATCTGTTAAAATAGCTACCTTTTGAGTAATTTTTGTTTAATTTTAAAAATAAATGTGAAGTAAGACAAACGTCTTGGACCCCTTGTTGTCTCCCACCACACACACACACACACACACATATATATTGCCGCACGATAAGCCGATACCAAGTCCCGATAGCCGAGTTGGCAGAGCGTTGGACTGAACTTCCTCAGGTCTCGGGTTCGAATCCCGGCCCGGCAGATTTATCCAAAGACTGGAATTTTGTTCTCGTTTTTAATGTATTATTGTTTCTCTGGGTTCTAGATGAATCCAGATCATTCTTTAGAGTGCATACTGGGTATTTCTCGAATATTCGAAGTGTATAAAAGCAGAGTTCATCGCCAGTTGGGCATGTTCTCAGTCCAGTGTTGTATCGAGCTCACAGCGTTAGAATAAATCTAATTGTTTGTTTAATTGAACTGTGTACTTCTTTCGCACTCCGTGACAAGTTTGGTGGAGGCGCCGGGTACAATTACGTCAAACGTGGATAATAGCGACAACCTTCGCAGGAGCCTCCGGTTAAGAGGATTATCCCCGAATTCGGACTGTTAAAAAGAAAATAGTAGGAAGAGGACAAAAATGCCGACCGAGCAAGAAGCCAAGCCCGCTGTGGTAACACCTTCCTTACAGCAATGGAGGAGCCCATCGACCTTCCGAGGAGCGCCTGGGAGAAGACCCTCTCAAATGGCTTAAAGAGTACGATCAGTAGCCAACTTTAACAAGTGGGATGACATGATGTGCCTGGCTAACGTTTATTTCTTTCTTGACACGGTACTGCGAGACGGTGGTATGTCAACAACGAAGACGCCTTGTAGATTCTGGGAAGCGTTTAAAAATGGACTAAGTGGACTTTTCGGTGACCGTCAAAGATATACCAGAAGGGCAGAAGAACAACTAAAATGCCGGAGCCCAGCGTTCGGGCGAGTACACAGTCCTACATACAAAGTGTAGTAGGACTTTGCCAAGAAAGGTAAATCCTCTGATGAGAGAAGACGAAAAAGTGTCACCCTAATGAAAGGTGTTGCTGAGGATATTTATCAGGCCCTGTTGACGAGAGAGAAATCAACGACACAGCAAGTTTTATCAAATGGTGCAACTATATCGAAGATATGAAGCAGAAGAGAGTTGGTCGACCGAGATTTGAAAGGCTTCCAAACGTCGTACCGGTTGCATCCCTGACGGATGAGACTGATTTGGTCTCTCTTATTCGCACAATCGTACGAGAAGAAGTCCATCGACTAGTTAACCAGACGCAAGAATCTTTGGACTCCGATCCCCCAGTCCTTAGAAGAGATCGTTCAAGACGAAGTTGAAAGGGTTTTGGCCCCAGTGTCGACAAAACCTACAGAAACTAGACCACGACCAACATACGCCACTGTAACCAGAAATACAGAGCTCCTGTTCAGAAATTCCCACCTCAACCAAGAAAAACAGATGTGTGGAGAACGGCTGACAACAGACCTGTTTGTTTCCACTGCGGACGTCCTGGACATGTAATGCGCTACTGCCGAGAGAAAGGCTGTCTTTGACAACTCTCGAAACCGCCGACGGAACTTCGACGACGTTGGCACTGAAGAAGAAATACGCCGACCAAACTCTTCTCGCCGTTTTACGCCAAGTCCCCGAGAGGCCGATCCCCAATACGTCGTTACAGATCCCCGTCGCCATATCGCCGATCTAGTCAGTCGCCAGGCCGTAGGGCGAGGAAAACTAAACAGAGCGACCTTCCAAGGGAGGTGAGGCCGCGTGTACTGGAAATCCTCCGTCGACCGCCAAGATGACTGGTAACCAACTAGACGTAATAATAGATAAGAAGCCGATACGTGCTCTAGTAGATTCTGGGGCATCGTTTTCTGTCATATCGATAAGTATCGCCGATTTTTAAAGTTCTGTTTGCGATGCCAAGAGCGTTATGCTGAAAGTTGCGGATGGAAATTTTGTTCGGCCGATAGGGAAAATGTGTTTTACGTGTCCGTATAAACAATCGAGAACTGCCTTTTGAATTTATTGTTTTATCACATTGTAGCCATGACGTCATCTAGGATGGGACTTTTTAGAGGCGTCTCAAGCCGTTATAGACTGTGGACAAAATGAACTTGTTCTAGAAGACATCTGTCGAGACTCCACAGCGCCTGACGCCTGGAATTTGTATGCCACCAGAGACTATACACTTAAGCCGCATTCTTTAACTAGAATAACAGTATCAGGATATCAAAATCCGAGGAGACATAAATGTAGTTCTAGACGGCAGCAAACATTTGCTCTTCGAGAAAAATATTGCTACACCGTCCATGGTATCCACATATCGTAACGGAAAAAGTGATGTCTGGGTTACCAACCTGCAGTTCGAAACCAAATCATCCCCTAGAGGAATGTGCATAGGCCAAGCTGAACCACTAAATGAAGGGCATCTATGTGTTATTTCCGACACATCAGGTTGCTTGGATGACCAGCAAGAAACTTCGGAGTCACAGATGAATTGTTCGGTAATGATGTCACCCGAGTTAAGTGACGAACAGAGAAACAAGCTATCCGGACTACTCCGGAAATTTTCTGGGCTTTTCACGAAGACCGACAAGTCGACAGCCGCGAAGACGAATGTGAAACACAGGATTTTTACTGGTGATCATGCTCAATCAACCAACGAGCCTACAGAGTCTCGCCGACTGAAAGACGCATCATTCATGAAGAGGTTCAGAAAATGCTTGATGAAGGTATCGTCCAACCCTCTGAAAGTCCTTGGTCATCACCCGTTGTGCTCGTAAGAAAAAAGACGGTAGTTGGCGTTTTGCGTCGATTATCGCAAGTTGAATAGCGTCACGAAAAAGACGTTTATCCTCTGCCTCGTATTGACGATACGCTCGACTGTCTGAAAGGTGCCAAGTTCTTTTCTTCCATGGATCTCCGATCTGGTTATTGGCAAATAGAAATAGACGAAGCGGATCGTGAAAAAGACGGCATTTATTACCCCGAAGGCTTATACGAGTTTAAAGTCATGCCGTTTTGGTCTCTGTAATGCACCTGCGACCTTCGAGAGAATGATGGACAATTTGCTACGCCATTTTAAATGGACTATGTGTCTTTGTTACCTAGATGACATAATAGTGTTCTCAGAAACTTTTGAAGACCATCTTATACGATTAAGACTTGTTCTAAAATGTCTTCAGGAAGCTGGTCTTAAATTAAATTCAAAGAAGTGTCTTTTTTTTTTTGCTACCCAAGAAGTAAAGATTCTAGGCCATCTTGTATCTAGTAATGGCGTTCGTCGATCCCGACAAAATAAAAGCCGTAAGAAATTTTCCCACTCCAAAGAATATACATGACATACGAAGTTTTCTTGGCCTTTGTTCATACTTTAGAAGATTTATTAAAGGTTTCTGTTATCTCGCCGAACCTTTGCAGTCGTTGCTGAAAAGTGGCGTGGAGTTTCATTGGGGTCCTGAAGAGGTGGAAGCATTTAACAGTCTTAAGAAAGCACTTACTTCGGATCCAGTATTGGGGATGTACGACGAAAGAGCTTCTACAGAAATCCATACTGATGCAAGCGGGTACGGTATCGGAGCTGTCCTAGTACAAATTCAGAATAATGTCGAGAAAGTTATAGCATACGCTTCTAGAACTCTGACAAAAGCCGAAAAGAATTATTCCACCACAGAAAGGGAATGTCTTGCCATCGTATGGGCTACCAACAAATTCCGGCCGTACATATTCGGAAAACACTTTACTGTTGTAACTGACCATCATTCCTTGTGCTGGCTCATGAATTTAAAAGATCCTTCAGGAAGGCTTGCCAGATGGGCCCTCCGACTTCAAGAGCATGATTTTGACGTAAAATATAAAACCGGTAAGAAGCATAGTGACGCCGACGCTCTTTCGAGAAATCCAGTGGAAGAGGAAACGGAAACACCAGACAAATTTTTAGCAGTCACGACGAGTATGAACCTTGCGATGGAACAGAAAAAAAGATCAAGACCTTGCGAAATTAAAACTTTTGAGCAACTCATCCAAAAACGAAGAATTCAGATTCATCGACGGTATCCTTTGCAGGAAGAATTTTGATCCAGATGGAAAGTTGTGGTTACCAGTCATTCCTAAACATCTACGAGCAGACATACTAAGGCACTTTCATGACGCCCCACCGCAGGACACCTTGTTTTGCGAAAACTTATGACAGGATTCGCAAGAGATTTTACTGGCCGGGAATGTACCGAAATGTCGTTCGGTATGTCATGCATTGTCGGGAGTGCCAAAGGAGAAAATCCGTTCCTCAACGACCACCTGGACGTTTAGTTCCCATCCCCCTCCAGCTATATAGCTCCTTTCCATCGCATTGGAATTGATCTCCTTGGGAGATTTCCAAAGTCTGCTCATGGAAACAAATGGATAATAGTCTGCACGGATTACTCAACGCGATATGCAATAACAAAAGCCTTGCCGACAGCCGAAGTCGACGAAATAGCGAAGTTCTTACTTGAAGAAATTGTCCTCAGGCATGGAGCTCCTCGAGTAATTATCACAGATCGTGGGAGCCGTCTTTCGATCCAGACTTGTTTCCTCTCGTCGACTTGTGTAACATTGATTATCGTTTCACAACGGCGTATCATCCCCAAACAAATGGACTGACGGAGCGCTTCAATAAGACCTTGGCCGACATGTTGTCAATGTATGTGGATGTAGAGCAGAAAAATTGGGATGAAATTCACCATTTGTAACCTTCGCTTATAATACCGCTAAACAAGAGACCACAGGTTTTACGCCGTTCTATTTACTTCATGGTCGTGAAGCGGAAACGACACTAGATACAATGCTACCATTCTGTCCTAACGATTTTGGATGACAATAACATCACCAAGATAGCAGCCAGAGCCGAAGAATCACGACAGCTAGCCCGAGTGCACACCTGAGAGCTCAAGACAAAGATCGTCGACGTTACGATTCCAAACACCAAATGGTATCCTACGCTCCCGGAGATCTCGTATGGGTTTATACTCCAGTGAGAAAGTCGGTCTCTCCGAAAACTCTTAAGAAGGTATTTCGGACCGTATCAGGTGCTACGCCGTTTATCAGCCGTGACTTACGAAGTACAAGATTTTGATCCTGCTTCACGAAAAAGAAAACTAAGAGAAGTTGTCCATGTACTGCGTATGAAACCGTACCATGATCCCGCCGAGCAAATCGAAACCGAGGATATTCCTCCCAAAGAATCATACAAAGGACCCATCACTCGTTCCAGAATAAAGACCCTTGAACAAAAATGACAGCGGGGCGCTGTCTTCTTTTGAGGGGAGCAATGCCGCACGCATAAGTCCCGATACCAAGTCCCGATAGCCGAGTTGGCAGAGCGTTGGACTGAACTTCCTCAGGTCTCGGGTTCGAATCCCGGCCCCGGCAGATTTATCCAAAGACTGGAATTTTGTTCTCGTTTTTAATGTATTGTTTCTCTAGGTTCTAGATGAATCCAGATCATTCTTTAGAGTGCATACTGGGTATTTCTCGAATATTCCGAAGTGTATAAAAGCAGAGTTCATCGCCAGTTGGGCATGTTCTCAGTCCAGTGTTGTATCGAGCTCCCAGCGTTAGAATAAATCTAATTGTTTGTTTAATTGAACTGTGTGCTTCTTTTTCGCACTCCGTGACAATATATATATATATATATATATATATATATATATATATATATATATATATATATATATATAAACCCGTGACCTTTTTTTTTTTTACAAACATGAAATTTATTAGTATCTAGCCATTACCCGCCTACATCGTTGGGTATTGCCTGATGTTGTATGACTATACGCTATAGTCCTATATATATATATATATATATATATATATATATATATATATATATATATATATATATATATATATATATATATATATATATATATATATAACATGGAGTTTTCAATTGCATATTTTTTTAAAATAGAAATCGCATCTTGATTTAAAAAGAACAGGAGTTTATAATTTCTAAAACAGAACTATGTTTATTTTTACGCCACATAAAGGTGTAGCTACAGCCGTACCAGCTGTATCAATGTTACGGGCAGTGACGAAACGGTGAATATACGGGCCCCCTGCAAACTCAAGTTTTGGACCCAGGCCCAAATACGTGCTTTACGTCAGTCAAGCTTTGGGCCACCCCCCGCAATGCGAGGGTGTACGTTACGCTACTGGTTACGGGGCCCGAAAACGTGTAAGCTAAAAATCGCAAAATATTAAGGAGCCCTTAGAACCCTCCCCCTTCCCTAAGGGACTTTGCCCATCCAGGACTAGCGACGTCAGTGCCAGTGGTGTAACGTACACTCCTCTACCCCCGCATCGCGGGGGTGATGCCAATGTAAGATCCGGCTTGGGGCACAGTCTGACTTTGTAGGGGTGTCTTAATATTCTAAGTGCCTTTAACCCCTCCTCTCGGGAGTCCCAAACCCATTTGAGCGAAATTTCAAGTGCGTGGGTTCAAAAACGGGAATTTGAATCTATGCGCACTCTCAGTGACGCACACAAGGGGGTGCCTCCAGGGGGTCCGGACCCCACCCGTAACTCTTGATTTTTTTTTCGATTGATTACAATCCTATGTATATAATAAGCCAAATAATGATGATTCTAGTAATTTAATTAAGTACTCGTTGTTTTTAATAATTATTTAATTAATTAATAATAATTACTTGTATCGTAATTTATTTTTTACTGTTTTTTTTTTGTTCCCGACAATCGATGAAATCAAAAGAATATGTTTGGCGGTGTATTGGGATAGGATGGAAGAATGGTCACTTTCAACCCGTCTTCCCTTGCAGCTCTTTTTCGCATAACCTGTACTTAAAGGATTTCTAAGCAAAAGAAATAGGGTTCCCAAATTTCAAGCATCTGAGTCTAACAGTTATAGATATATCATGAAGAGTGATAGTGGCTGCTCTTTTTCTAGATATACAGCTGTAGAATAAAGAAATAGGTTTAAATTTAGACATATATATGGATTTTTTTTTAAACAGGAGCATGAATTTTACTTTTCGATGCTGAACTTCTTGCCTTTAAACACCATCGCATCTAAAGAGAGAGGTAGGAATCATGATTTTGTGATATAATCAGGTAATGTCTGAAGAAATATGGGTCGCAACTTTAGTTTTTACTAATCATTCATTCAATGATTGTGTTGTTTTTATTTGTTATGTAATTCATTTAGCTTTTTTAAAATGAAATTATGGATCTATTCGTTGCAGAAGAATTGTATTCGTGGCCCCAGTAGCCGAGTGATCATTGTAACGAACTCGCACCATTGGCTGGTTCTGTTAATTTGTGGGTTCAAGTCCAAATACCGCTTCAGACTCGCTACCTAGAGCATGGGCGGCCAACGCAAATGACCTTCGGAAAAACATTATAATCACATATAAAAAATATATCTTTATATCAGATTTGGACCCATAACAAACATTTATAGGGGGGAAATTTAAAACAAAAGCGATTATTATTATTGTTTTAATTATTTTTCATGTATGCCGCCCATCCGGTATAGTGGTTAGCGACGCTGACTGCAGTGCCGTAGGGCCTGGGCTCGAATTTTGGAGAAGGCATGGATGTTTGTCAATGTATAGTGCCTACGTGGCATGGGGGGTACTCTAAATAGCTGTCGAGCCGCAAGTTCTCTCGTGAGGTTAATGGAAAAGGAAGAGAGGTGGGAGGCCCCTGACTACCCCCAGGGTGTTCTTCCTCAAAATAAGGGTGGAACCGAGCAAAATCGCATTGTCACCTGCATGGTGCTCAAACCTAAGGCAAACGACAGGCGTAAAAATCTTGCCCTTAACCGCGATGAATTTCGAGGACCTTGATCTGATATTGCTGTCGATCAGGTGGCATAAGCAACAACAACATTTTTCAGATGTACAAGCATCGCTAATATAATAATAATAATACTATGATCTAATAATGTTTAACTAGTGACATATTTATTTCTCAATTCTTTCATTTATTTCTTGCAAGCAGATCTCGAATGCGTGTATTTGCACATCGTAATTGATGTTGCTGGTTTTCGTCCATTAAGTCTCAGCGCGATTTATGTTTAATAAACTTCATTTTCGGGGAAAAAAAGATTCGCAGGCGTAATTTGTTCGAAAGGGCACTCACAACTTTTGTGCCAGACCTTTCAAATTGGAAACTTTTTGAAATGCTGCGATGCAGTACTTCTGTATGCATGTGTAAAAACAGAAGCAACGCGATGAAATAGAAACAGATGTGGAATCTATTGGTTCCAAAACACTACATTAATAAGTCAATTCCTACTTAGGTCAACAAAGAAAATTTCATTTTAGTTACTTTTTATTAAATAGTTACAATTAATATAAACTTGTATATACATAGGATAGAATCAGAACATTAAGTGACAAATTAGAAAGCGATTTTCATTGCAATTTTCCATACTATATAGCAGGGATGGCGAACCAATGGCACGCGACAGAATATTTTGGGCACGCCATCGATCAAAAACGATTTGCATTTTAGCTTAAAATAATTAAGTTTACTTTGAATTATTATGAACAAACGCGAGTGATCCGTCGCGACGCCGACAAATCGGGGAGCGGACTCGTTTGTTATGTCTTGCGTAAATACTTCGTATATTATAAATTGCTAATGATGCAAAGTTTATCTACGCATAGTGTGTGTATGTAACTATTTCTAAATATATTCAAGTTGTTTAAAAAACATATTCTAACGTTAACATTAATAGTTCAGCTTGTATACATCTAATTTATTAATGTGATCTAATTCTTGTCTTGTAAGTCTAATTGGTAAAATAACTCTCACTGCTTTATTTTTAAAAATTTTAATGACCTGAGACAAAAGCGAAAGAGCAGGCACTACAGAAATCTCGTACAAGCACTCAATTTCCTAAAAACAAATAAATCTGCCCATGAGCCCGCAGTCGTGCGCAGTCAGTAAAAAGGTTTTTTTGGCGTGGGGCGTGGGGGGAGGAATCAAGCGAGAGCACATAGAATAGTCAATTTCATCGACACAAATGTATATTTAAAGTTTTGCGTTAAATATACGATTTTTAACTGCTATTTAACATGGCTAGTTCAACAAAAAACAAAAAGTGCAAGATAGTAAGTGTAGCAGAGAATTTCAAACTTGGTGGGCTGAGAAATATGGCATGATCAATAAAGGCGACAAAGCGGTATGTGTTTTATGTTCTGGAACAGTGGTATGCAGAACATCGTCTGTAAAACGGCATTTTGAAACAAATCACAGATTCTTTTGTGAAAAAAGCGAACCAGAGCAAAAAGAATTAATTGCAAGTGCAATAAAAGACAGAAATAAACAGTCGACGTGTATGTTTAAATATACAAGCAAAAATTGTCACACAAGTGCGCCAAGTTACTCGGCTACAAATGCCATTGCTCGGCATGGTAAACCTTTTCAAGAGGGAGAGTTTTTGAAGGCAGCTTGGTTGGCACGCGCGCCCTCACTTTTTGATGATTTTGATAATAAAGATAAGATAATTCAGCGCATCAAAGATGTTCCTCTATCTAGAAACACAATGAAATATATAATCTTGAAATTGGCAGAAAATGTTACAGACCAACAAAAAAGTGACATTAACTCTGCTCCTTTTACATCGCTATGTCTTGACGAAAGGATTGACATTACTAAATCGGCACGTTTAGCTGTCTTTGCTCTATATTATGCAGGAAACATCATTAAGGAAGAATTAATTGCGATATATAACATCATTGTTAACAACTACAAAGGGTACAGATATTTATTTGTATGGCAGTAAGAAATTCGCTTGCTGAGAAAGAAATTGATTTGAAAAAACATTGTTTCAGTAACCACTGATGGTGCTCCAAATATGGTAGGCAAAAAAAGTGGTTTCATTTCTTTATTTAAAACAGACGTAGAACATTCGATTCTTGAATGCCACTGCATTATTTACCAACAAGCCTTATGTGCAAAGAGTGGTTTAACATCTCTTGATAATGTAATAACTTTAGTCACAGAAATAGTCAACCTCATATCGTCGCAGGCTTTAAATAAACGAAAGTTTGGTACTTTGTTTGATGAAATCAATTCGGTGTATAATGGCTTAATAATGTATGACAATGTTCGCTGGTTGAGTCGCGGGAACGTACTTTAAAGATTTGTTGATTGCTCGGAAGAAATCAGACTGTTTCTACAAAATGAGAGCAAAATTGAACAATACCCACAGTTGATGGATATTATGTGGCTTTTAAAATTGATGTTTTTTACAGACATATGCCAACATTTCAATGAATTGAACATAAAGCTTCAAGGCCCGAATCGTCAGTTATCGTCATGATGGATCTCATTCGCGCTTTTGAAGCTAAACTATACGTTTTCAGAAACGATATTATTACAAAAAAACTACAAGTACTTCCCAAACTTGAAAAAAAAGTGGCCGCGGTAGCCGAGTGGTATAGGTATCGGACCGTGGCATGCCTTGTCACTAGTTCGAGCCCAGTATCACTAAAGACCCACCGCGTAGGGCAGCGATGCACGTTAAATCTGTCGAGAGCTGAAACGTCCTCCCGTTTGTGTGGTGTGGTAGTTAGGAGAGGGGGTGCCAGCTCAGGTGTCGTCCACGTCACTTGACCATGGTTCAAAATTACGTGGTCCGTCGCCAAAAAGCCCTCGAGTAGCTGAACAGTGCGACGTTAATATTCAATCATCAATCAATTGAAAAAAAATATCAAAGATTTAGATGCCCAAGAGAAACGAAAGGAAGAAAAGGTTATTGATGACTTTATTATTTCCATAATGGATTCTTTAATCAAAGAATTTTCAGCGAGATTTTCTCACTTCAAGGAATTATCGGAAACATTCAAATTTATTATGTACCCTGATGTGATTTCGTTTGATAAACAGAACTTGTCTCAATTCGATTGGTTGGAAATTGAAGAACTTGAAATGCAACTGATTGATTTCCAGTCTAGTTCAATATGGATTCAAAAGTTTACTGAAACAAGGAAAAAGTTGGAATTGATTGAAGCAGAAAGATTGACAAGCAATATAAGTAAAAATACCAGTAACGAAATTTTGGAGACATGGAATTCGATTCCAGACGCATTTAACTGTTTGAAGAAGTTGGCGTATGCTATTTTAACCATATTTTCATCTACTTATGCCTGCGAGTCATTATTTTCAGAGATAAATAGCATCAGACTCGCTTAGAAACCGTTTAACAGACGACTCTAATTCAGCATGCATTCTACTAAAAGTAACCTGATATAAGTTATTTGTCATCTAATCTACAACAGCAGAAATCCCACTAATGTTATTTTAATTTAAATTACAAGTATGACTAAAACATTTACTACTATACAGTGCAAAATGTATTTTTTCGTATTAAATAAAGAATTTTGATTTGTTCGTATTTAGTTTTATTAGTTCTTCAATAATCACAAGTCAAAATTATTTGATATGGCACGCCTATAACTCAGTAAACGTTTTTTTAGAAAAAATGGCACTGTTCAGTGTACGTATGTAAATGTAGAGCGCCCTCTAGCGCTCAGAGTGTCTTACTATTCTGTGTAACCTCTGACTCCACCGAGTAAGGAGTCGAAACGAGCAAGCTGAGCAACAAGTAATAAAAACTACAGTCCACTTACTGAGAGAGAATTCTTTTATGAGTTTTTACTTGTGTACCCAACATTCTGGTCCGTCGAGCCGGAGCGACCTATGCATTGAAAATACGAGGTATGTGCTGTAGTTTTTTGACTTTCGTTAAAAAATCGAACTTTAAACTTTAACGATGTTTAAAGGAGCAAAAAAAGAAGACTTGAGGCGAATCGCTTCTGAATTAGAGTTGTGTGTGAGTGATAAACTAACTGTTTTAGACTTCATGGATCTTATAAAAAACTGTGATAGATACAAAAACGATCCTGATTCAGTGCATGAGTTAGCAAATTTAATTATCGAAGAAAGGAAGTATGACGAAAGTCAACAATTAGAGTTAGAAAAAATAAGAGAAAAGTCTAAGCTTGATTTAGAGATAGCGAGAATACGAGCAAATGATAAAGACAATAATACTGAAGTTAATTGTAATGATTCCTTTTCTGTGGATTCTTTAATTAAAAGTATCCGCACACTTACAGTGAAAATTCCCGACAAACCTGAGGGATGGAGTTTCTTTTTTATCATTAGAACGTGCATTTGCAGCCAAAAGTGTTACTGATAAATTTAAGCCTGAGATTTTGTTAAATTTATTAGGAGAAAAGCTGCAAATATCATTATATATCTGAACGATGAGGATCTTAAAAATTATGATAAAATAAAGTCCATAATACTCCAAGAATTTGAGCCAACTCCTCAATCGTGTTTAGAGAATTTTAAGAAAGCAACACGGCAAAATTGTGAATCCCATGTCCAGTTTGCGAGTAGATTAACAACAAATTGGGAATACTATTTAAAATTGAGAAATGTTTCAAACTTCGAGGTATTAAAACAATTAATAGTTTCAGACAAAATATTTAGTACTTTAGATAAAGAAACCGCATCGCATATTAGTGTCAGACAAGCAGATAAATGGTTTGATCCTTTAACGTTGGGAAAAGAAATTGATTTATTTTATTCATCGCGAGGAAAACCACTGAGTGAGAATATTAATTATTGTCGCAAAAAATCAAAATTCTAAAAATATGTCTAGAGTATTTTTTTCTCAGATGTCAAGGGAAAAAAAAATGTGTTTTGTGTCAATCTGATAGTCATTTTTTAAATAAATGTCCTCAATATAAGCAATTATCAGTAAATAAACGGGTAGAACTTGTTAAAAATAATTCCTTGTGTTTTAATTGTTTAAATTTGCATAGAGTCAAGTTTTGTAAATCTAAAGTTCTTTGTAAATGCTGCAAAAAAAAGCATCATTCGTCCTTGTGTTTCTCTGGAGACCCAAATTTTACGAGTGAAAGGGTCATTCAACCTTCTTCATTGGGGGGCAGAAAGAGCCGGAAACAGAGGAATCCTCGATGAGTCAACTTTCAGCGAAGGCGTCTGTGTTCAAACCCATAAATTACATAGGGGAGATTTCGAAAGAGGTGTCTTCTCAGGGTTTAGATCTGTTTACTGCAACGAGTTACGTAAAATCGAAATCCGTTTTACTTGCAACCGCGATTTGTTTCATTAGAGATTCCTTTGGGAAAATGCAGGAAGTCAGAGCACTGTTGGACGGTGGTTCAACAAGCAATTTTATTTCGCAACAGTGTATGAATAGACTCAATTTAAAAAGAGAAAAATAAACATTTTAGTTTCAGGATTAAATAATTCAGAGTTAACGATTAAATCGCGCGTTAATGCAACAATTGCAAATCGAGGAAATAGTTATGAAACTAATGCAGACTTTTTGTAGTGCCGCGAATTACGGATATGATTCCTTCTCAACCATTTAACGTTAGTTTGGGTAATTTCAGTAGAGAGAAATTAGCGGATGAAAATTTCAACATTCCGGGAAATATTGATTTATTGTTAGGAGCAGAAATCTTTTATGAAATTCTTTTACCAGGACAAACAAATCTTTTAAATACAAAATTAATTTTTCAGAATACAGTCTTCGGCTATATTGCGAGTGGGAGTATTCCAGTTTCTAGTGAAAATAAACCTCACTGTGGGTTAATCAAAGATAATGTCGATTTAGAAAACAATGAGGAGATTTTGGGAAATCGAAAATGTTGAACCTGAGACAATAAAAAATAAGGAAACGATAATTTGTGAGGAGCATTTTCAAAAAAATCATACTAGAGATAGTACGGGAAGATATATAGTATCTATGCCATTTAAAAGGATCCAAATTGTTTAGGCCAGTCAAAAGATATTGCCCTTAAAAAATTAAATTCTTTATGGAATAGATTAAAGCGTGAGCCTAACTATTTAAAATTATATAGAGATTTTTTAAAGAGTATAAAGAGCTAGGCCATATGCAAGAGGTAGACGAGAGAGAGGAGTGTGGAATGTATTTCATACCACATCTTGGTGTTTATCGCTCTGATAAAAAAACAAGTAAATTGAGAGTAGTTTTTAATGCGTCGAGTGCAACTACAAACGGTTATTCTTTAAACTCTCTACAATACAATGGGGGAGTTGCTCAAAATGACCTTTTTCAATAATGGTTCGCTTTAGAAAGCACATATTTGCATTCATTGCGGATGTGCAAAAAATGTATCGAATGATTTGGATTAATCCAGATCAGCGTAAACTTCAGCGCATTCTGTGGAGAGAGAACATGGACGAACCAATAAAAACGTTTGAGTTGTCAACTGTGACCTATGGAACAACGAGTGCACCATTTTTAGCGACACGTACGCTAAAACAATTAGCCCTAGATGAAGCAGGGGAATTTTCCATTAGGGTCTTCAGTTGTGATGAGTGACATGTACATTGATGATGTACTTACCGGTGCAGAGACCTTATTAGAAGCAAAAGAACTGAAAAATCAACTGATCAATATCTTCGCTAAAGGAGGTATGGTTTTGCATAAGTGGTGCGGAAATAATACGGAATTGATTGAGGTTTCCGAAAATTATGATTTTCAGATTCATCAGAGATAAAAGTGTTGGGTGTTTATTGGAACCCCAAGCATGATTGCTTCTCCTTTAGAGTAAAAATAGACTTGCACGAATTAAATACCAAACGGGATGTTTTGTCAACCATCGCCAGGATATATGATCCTCTAGGTCTTTTAGGTCCTGTGGTGGCGAAGGCGAAAATCTTCCTTCAAAAATTATGGATGTTAAAGATTGATTGGACAGATTTGCTTCCAGATACAATCAATAGAGAATGGCGACAATTTGTCGAATCACTTCAGGTAGTAAATGACATCAACATCAATCGATGCATTGTGGTAGAGCAACCGGAAGTGATCGAGCTGCATGGATTCTCCGACGCGTCCCAGTCAGCATATGGAGCTGTCGTCTACTGCAAATCCATAACCTCAGATGGAAAGATGCTTGTGCATCTTATTGCCAGTAAATCCCGAGTTGCGCCTACCAAGCAAACAACGATTCCCAGACTTGAGCTATGTGCCGCTGTGCTGTTAGCAAAATTAGTGCATCGTGTCAAGCAAGCTTTGAAATTAAATGTGACTAATACTTTTTTTTTGGAGTGACTCCATGATAGTTTTGTCATGGATAAGGAAGGAGTCATATCAACTAAAAACCTTTGTGGCTAACAGGATTGCTACAATCCAGGGAGATGACTTCCAGTGAGCAATGGCGTTATGTGGCAACAGAGGACAATCCTGCCGACTTCGTTTCAGAGGAATGGATTCTCTAAAACTTAAAACCTGTGAGTTGTGGTGGAATGGTCCTAAATTTCTGATGAGCAACCAGTACCCACAACGACAAATTCCTGTTGCAGTGATCAAGGATCCAGGTGAACTTAAAAACTGTAGTGACCTTTCTAACTTTTTTCTTGATTCTGCTACTAACTCTTTTGTAAATAATTTACTTAACCTTAGTAATGACTATTTTAAAATTATTCGTGTCTTAAGTTTTATTTGTAGATTTGTTTATAATTGTAAGAGCAAAGAGAGCAAAAGAATTGGGCCTCTAGATTTAGGAGAATTAAAAAGGCTGAACAGCTTTTATTGAAATTAGTACAAAAGGAAGAGTTTAAAGTAGAGATGAATGGTATTCAAAATTCTGCCATGGTACCTTCCAACAGTCGAGTAAAAACACTCAATCCATTTATTGATAGTGAAGGGATTTTGAGAGTTGGAGGTCGATTGAGAAATAGTGATATTAATTATAACCAGAAATTTCCAATTCTTTTGCCTTCGAAACATAAATTGACTTATTTAATAGTTGAGTATTTTCATAAAAAGTTTTTACATAGTGGTCCACAATCCTTGTTGTATCAGATCAGGCAAAATTTTTGGATATTGAATGGCCGTAATATTTGTAGAAAAGTTGTTCATAATTGTGTAATTTGTTGTAAGGCCAATCCTACTTGCACTGATCAAATAATGGCTGACTTGCCAAAGGATAGAGTTATCAAAAATTATCCATTCAATGTGTCAGGTGTGGACTTCTGTGGCCCCTTTTACATTAAGTATAAAGGGCAGAGAAAAAGGTGTATATAACAAAATCTATGTTTGTATATTTATATGTTTTGTTTCTAAAGCTGTGCACTTAGATATTGTGACTGATTTAACCTCTAATGCATTTATTGCTACACTTAAGAGTTTTATACCATAGAAGAGGTAAATGTGCTAAGTTGTATTCTGATAATGCAACAAATTTTGTGGGTGCAAATATAGAACTTAAAAAAATGTTTAATTTGGTGTGTAAACCTGATGAGGCACTTGCAAGTTATATGGCCTCTGAAGGAATAGATTGGAAATTCCTCCCCCCTAGAGCCCCAAATTTTGGAGGTCTCTGGGAGGCAGGCGTTAAATCTTTTAAGTTCTATTTAAAGAGAGTAGTAGGTAACATTAGATTAACATATGAAGAGTTTCTGACCGTGATTATCCAAATAGAGGGGATGTTAAATTCTCGTCCTCTTGTCCCATTATCTTCTGACTTAGATGATTTAAATGTATTGACTCCTTCTCATTTTTTGATAGGTAGATCAATTACATCAATTGTTGAGCCTGATTTAACTAATTTAAATGAAAATAGGTTGGATAATTGGCAGAAAATTACAAAAATAATTCAATTAATTTGGAAAAAGATGGAGTGTAGACTATCTAAATAGTTTGCAGCAGAGAAATAAGTGGCATTTCGAGAAAAAGAATGCTAAAATTGGAGATATGGTTATAATAAAGAGGATAATTTACCTTCATGTCAATGGTCATTAGGTAGAATCAACAATATTTATCCAGGAAAGGATTCTAAAGTAAGAGTAGTGGAAGTCAAAACCACTAGAGGTATATTTAAGAGACCCATTTCGAAACTGTGCATTCTACCAATTGAAACAGTGTGTGTGTGAAGTAGCATATATAACCCTTCAGATAGTAATGTCTGTGTGTAGAATAGTAATTTTTTTTTAATTCTGTGTGATTTATCAATTGCTTATACATTGTCTTCATTTGTATGTTGTTTTGTTTGTATTTTGAAGTATTGTATTTCTGTGTGTTATCTTTATGATTATGTTCTGTGTAAATCTTGCATGTTGAAAAACATTGCAAGGCCGGGCGGCATGTTCAGTGTACGTATGTAAATGTAGAGCGCCCTCTAGCGCTCAGAGTGTCTTACTATTCTGTGTAACCTCTGACTCCACCGAGTAAGGAGTCGAAACGAGCAAGCTGAGCAACAAGTAATAAAAACTACAGTCCACTTACTGAGAGAGAATTCTTTTATGAGTTTTTACTTGTGTACCCAACAGGCACGTTGACCCAAAAAGGTTCGCCACCCCTGCTATATAGGGTGTAAGACTTTTTTTTTGCTCTTGTTTTACTATTTGTTCCGTCCTTAAATTTAATTATTCTAATAAAATAGTATAGTAAAAAACAAATCCCATTCTCAGAAATGAGGCAATCCCAGGTGGGATGCGAACCCCCGACCTTTGGATTAAAAGTCCAACGCACATTATCCATTGCGCTATAGAGACACAACGAGGACTTTCCCTTTTATATAGGGTGTTGAACTATTATTTTTGTTTGTTATTATTTATTCATTAATTAATTTAATGAATGAATTAATATTTGAAAAAACTGTATTAACATCGAGTGTCACCCACTACAAGTTTAAAAAAAAATGTATTTGAACTTGAATGGATGAAAAGAAAGCATTTTATTAACGTTTGAAAATTTGATCAAGATATATATATATATATATATATGGGGAGAGAGTGAACTAATAAAGAGTTGGAATTGAAAAACAAAAACATTGCACACACAAAATATTCGTATTTTGTAAAGTTGTAATGAATCTCACCGGCCGCAAAATTATTCCAGGTGGGTTGCATGCGAACCCCGGGCAAAGGGTTGGTCACCCTTGGCATAGAGCAGCTATACTCCACCTGCGGCCCACCGGACCTTTCTGAGGGGCCCAGTCTCATGCTCCGTTTCAATAACAAATTCAATTATTTAAGAAAAATGTATTAAAAATTTAGCGAGAAATTCTATCAATCCTCCAATACCATATACGATTTTGCTATCGATGTTGTGGGATAACTTTTTTTCTTTTGCAATAGTAACGGTTCGTGCTAACAAGTAACAGAGTAGAATAGCGACTATTTTATGGGTGAAACTAATTTTTATTTAATCCTCATGCCTTCCAAGTGAAAAATATCGAAAGAATATTTGTTATTTCAAGGCGATTGGTATCTTGACTGTTTCATAGAAGAAACAAACATGGATCTCGACAACTTGTTTAATTTGTCATAAAAATTCTACATTTAAAAAATATAATTTTACTCGTCACTATACTACCAAGCACTAATCTTTCAATGCGTTCTTTTTTTTTCAGCAACAAAATATTTTGAGGGTGGGGGACTTGGGATCATTGATGAAAGGAAATCGAAATTACCCCATAACAGGGTAAAAAATGTATTAACCCCTTTTTTTCTGTGAGTTGAGTTTGTGATGGAATTTAATATACTTTTAAAATGAAATCCAAAAAAACTATTACTATTTTGATCAATTTCTGAATTTTAAATGACTTTGTTCTTATATAGCGCCCCCGTTAATTCTCATGTATGCGGCCCGATTGAAATGGTTGTCATATGTATGTGGCCCGGCTGAAAAAAGGTTGATTACCCCTGGCATAGAGAATCTAATCCGAGAATCTTCCGAGGTTCAACGATAAGTTTGTGTTTCTCAGAAGTGATATTCCAGAAATACAACATTGAATTATACTATTAACTTCATATCAGAATTTTTTTTCTGATTTTCTAACACTGCAACTCAATTCATCCCGTAAATTATTCATTCATTTTGTTAGAACTATACCATTTCGATAGTCGAAAAACACTTAAAGAGAAATGGGAAAGCACAAAATCGGAAACCGGAACTTCGAAGAAAGGAAGGATGCTCCCATCGGAAGCGAGACTTGGAAGAACTTCGAAATCTGCTATCTTGTCTGTCATCTAAAACGGAAGAACTGACATAGCTTGCCTTTTTTTTCCCATAAATTTTATTTTTATGTAAGTAAAAATATTTAACCTTGGTGGACTAATGTAATAATTGCTTGGAATTATTATTATCAAGAATACAATAGTTTCTCAACGCTCTCCCTCTCTTCTAGAAAACACGAAATCATTAATGGGAAGCGGAAATGTCACACAACCTATTCAAAAGTATTTTTGAATAGATAGTATGGAGGTATATTAAATATTTTTTACTAGTAGATAGGAATCACATTCTTCCTTCTGTACGGTTTTTATACTATTTCGTTTTAAACAGGTTAGGATTCTAGGTAGTAGTCTGTTACTTTAAGTCATTCCCGACTTTTCCTCCTCGTGTAATCCATCTCGCAGGGCCGTTTTTAACCTCCCCGGCGCACTAGGCACTTCAATAGCTACACCCCCTCCCTATTTCCAGAGCACCTCCTTCCTTCTTCAGTTTTCTTACTTTCCCTGTTTTGTTTCGGGAGGAATTTTCCCTTAACTTTATTACTCTTTTCCTTTTGTTTTTGCTTTTTGAACAATCTTTCCGTTATCAGCCTTGTTATGGACCCACCGTGGTATGGACTGACAGTTGTAAGGAAAGGATAGTGGTATGGTTTGACCACTCTTGTTCATTTCTTATTTTACGGCATCACGGATCGCCCACCTTTTTTAAATTAGCACAGTAAATTAATGAAATCGGTTGTAATTACAGTATAGAGTATACATAATTGTATGAATTGTTTTCACCTTGTTAGTTATCATCTTTTTCATCGCTTATCTTGCTTTATTATCTTTTACTTTTTGACATCCTTATTCTTTGTTGAGTCACTGTCATTGTATTTGTACAAACGAAGATCTTCTTCGAAAAACGAATGATTTTTTTCGAGAAAATTAATTATAACTTTATTGTAATCAATTTCCATTGCAATATCATTTTGAGTGCTTACCAAAATGTTAAGCTTTTCATTTTCCATAGTAGATCTCATTTCAGTCTTTGCTCTCTTGAAGGCAGAAATGTTTCTCTCGCGATTCGTTAGGCGATGCTGTATTCGTTCTTTTTTCATCATCCAATTTTTTTGCGCCCCCAAATCTTCTGCGCCCTAGACACATGCCAAAGCAGAAGAGCGGCCCTGCCGTCTTGACAATCAGCCATTTCGCATTTGAACCAAATACCTGTTGACCAGTAAAATGGTCAACTTCCTTAAATTATTTTGTTATGGATTTTTATGTTTTTCTTAAAAAATTATTTCGTAATGGAACATTCCATGTTTGCATAAAGAATTTGTTTGTTATTTGTAACTGTTTCCGTAACTGATTTGTCGTATAGAATTGTAAAAGATAACGATTCCACAGTTTGAGTTTTTGCCTCGAAAGCATGATTATCTGGAGGCCCGGTGGCCGAGGGTAGCGTTTCGCGCTTTCACACCACAAATCTGGGGCTCTATCCTCTGGCTGGGCAAGGTCAACCCAGCCTTTCATCCCTTCAGTGAGTCGATAAATGCGTACCAAGTTTGCTTGGGGGTTTCGCTTCAGACTGACCACCTAATCGGGACATCTTCTCATGCACCTCAGCGCTCAAAGGTCAAGTATACTGAGATGGGCACAGAAAGTCTTGGTCCTCATGGGCTGTTGCGCCACTGAGTTTATTTTTAGTTTAGTATGATTGTTTGACATTATCTCTTATTACTGCAGGATCACTAAGAACGTGCTGGCTAAAGCACAGATGTAGTGACTTTTATTTTGTAAAAGATGTTCAGAGTATATTAAGGATACATACTTTTGATGCCTACACTCTACACTAATTCCATAATAATAATAAATAAATAAATAACTCAAAATACATTTGGTTAATGAGTTGCGATTCTGATTCACCTTTAATAAAAAAGTTATTTTTAAATTGAGTGCGTGTGGTGGGGGGAGGATGAGGAACTCTGTGTGTATTCTTGCAAAATTATTGCAATAAACCACTCTGATTTTAATTATTCACAATAGTTTTAATACTTTTTAGATTATTTATGTTTCAACATTGTTAAAAGAATTTATTCATCGCCAAATAATTACACATGTTAATGTTTCTCCCCCCTCACATATATACTGATGGGAGGCCGCCGGCCCCTGAGATACAGTTTTAATTTTTGCATTTGCCCTGTTTACAGGAAATAGGGATTACACAGGAATGTGGGTGCGTCTAGGTTCAACGGACCTTATGGCCGGCAAGGTTATGTTCTTGCGCTCCAATCAGGGTGATAGATTGGACGGTAATGAATCCGTAGCGGATTCTTTTCGAAGTGATCTGGTCGGCTTTAAAAGCTGGCCCGGAAGATTTCTCGGGGCTTTTTCCTCCCTCTTACGTCTGCCAGAAAAAACCTCCAGTCGGGAAGCGAACTCGCTACCCGGGGACACCCCTTTCGTCACTCCTATTCTCAACAGATAAGTACCACCCTTGTAATATTTAACGTTTGTTTTACCAATATGTTAATCAATAAATTAATTGTTACCACTATACGATCGGACTGTTAATTTAGTGTAATGTTAATTTGTCAATAGAACTTAACTAATTTTAACTTAAGTCATGATGCGATGTTAAGTTAAGAATCTGGGTTTAGGACAGATAAATTAAATAAGCTATCATTAGCCTCGCATCATATTGGTGCCGTGACCAGGATATTGGCTAGGGATGGATTGGGTTTCTATACCCTCCCGTTGACGTGAGCGGAATAACTTGATATGTGTCTTTTCTGAATGCCCATAACTCTGCAAAATTCAACAAATTCAGAACTCTTAAAATATGTAGCGTTATCTACGACTAATTTATGTGGGCAACCCCTGTGTACAATGTAATTATCAAAGAAAGCTTTAGAAATCGTACTCGACTTAATATCAGGAAGTGGAACAATATGGATGTATTTTGTGAATGCATCTATCATAGATAAAACATAGCTATTACCTTTAGGCGTGGTTTTTAAAGGACCGAAAATATCAATATGACACGTTTCTCCCGGTTCTTGACTTTGTTCTACTGGCTGATGAGGTGCTGGCGGAATTTTGAAAGCGTTTTTTCGAGATAAACATACAGTGCAAGAACGAACAAAATTTTTAGTATCTTTGTACATATTCTGCCAAAAGAAGTTTTCGCTGAGTCGATGATATGTTTTAAAAAATTTAAGATGCCCTCCATATTCTGAATGGACAGATTCGAGAATTCTAGCTTTAAGACAATGTGGAATGCAAACTTGTTTTCTAGTGGTGCTAGACCTGGGTGATCTGGAGGGGCACTCGGACAAATGACATAACAAACCTTCCCCATTAATAAAATAGTTGCTGACTTGTGGGCTAACGTCATTTTGATCAATTTTTTGTATAATAGGACTTAAAACAGGATCTTCATGTTGCATTTTAATAAGATCTTTAGACTGAGATAAAGCTATTGTGATGTTAATACAACGGGAAAGATGATCTGCGACTGAATTTAAGGAACCCCTGATGTAGTGTAAATCGTAATTAAATTCTTCCAGAGCCAATTTCCAACGCAAATTTTTGGAAGAGGGATTTTTATTAGAAAGAAATCCTGCAAGAGGTTTATGATCAGTAAAAACTTTAACTTGGTTTAGGACAGATAAATTAAATAAGCTATCATTAGCCTCGCATCAATACACACGCTCCCACACGCATTTATATGGAACAGTTCAAATGATTTAGCTCTTTCTTTATCATGGTTCTTTAAAAAAAAAAGCAAAAATGTATTAAAAATTCACTAATTAAATAAAAGAATACTGAAACGATAACAGTTGTCAATGTACAAAGTTTAATATAAAACTAAATATATGTATGTAAGATGCCAATAGTCACACACACAAAATAAAATATAAACAAATAAAGTAAATGGACCATCAATGGTCTTATACAGTTAACATAAAAGAACCAATTTACATTCCTATCACGGCCGTTTTTAATTTTCCTGGCGCACTAGGCTCTTCAACCTTCCCCCACCTTCAGTTCTTACGTAGCCAGTTCCGGTTCGGAACGGAGATTTTTCCAAAACTCTCTTATTCTTTTCACTTTCTTTGTTTTTGCTTGTTTTTGTTGTTATCCATGACACGTTGTGTCCTAGGCTGGTAACTGACAGCCGTAAGAAAATGATAGGGGTATGGTTTGGCGATTATCCATTCATTTCTTACCTTGTACATTTCTTACCTAACGGCATCATGGATCACCCACCTACCCTTTTGTAAATTAGTACAAATCTGAAATCGTTTGCAAATGCAGTATGGAGTATACGTTACTATATGAACTGTTTTTAACTTGTTAATTAACATCTTTTTCATCGCTTTATTATCTTTTACTTTTCGACATCCTTATTATTTGTTGAGTCACTGTTATTGTCCACCACCTGCAGACCGGCGGTGTCCTGGACTGACAGTCGCAAGGAAAGGATAGTAGCGTGTTTTTACCGCTCTTGTTCATTACTTACTTTACGGCATCTCGAACCCCCCGCCCACCTTTTTGTAAATAAATACAGTAAATTAATGAAATAGTTTGCAATTACAGTAAGAGTATACATTATTGTTTGAACTGTTTTTAACTTGTTAATTATCATCTATATTTTTTGTTGAATCATTGTCATTGTACATGTACAACAAAGGTTTTCTTTGAGCTTTGATCATTCCAAAATCATTACTGACATTATTGTGATTAATATTCATAGTAATATGATTTTGAATGCATAGCAACATCAAACTGTTAAGCTTTTCATTTTCCCTTATAGATCTTATTTCAGTCTTTACAATTTTTAAGGGCAGAAATGTTTTTTTCGTGACTCGCTAGGGGAAGGTACATTATTTTAATTTTAATTTTTTTAACATCCATTTATAAGCTTCACTTGTATGTAACGGAATCTTTGAACTCAATTTTTACCCGCTTAAAAATGTCAGATTAATTCGATATTTTACTTACTTGTCCAGGATCGATGGCAATAAAATAATTTAATAATTTTGTTCTACTGTCCTAATTAGGATCATCAGGATTAACGATTTCACATTTTCAGATCTCATCCCACATCTGGCGACAAATTTCAGATCACACTTCCAGATTTGGCGACTAAAAGATTTACAACTTAATTCGATTAACTACACTCATGTCCATAAATTAAGGATAATTCAGAATCACCCAGAAATTGAACTCTAAAATAAAAATTTCTCCTGTAGAATTATCACACACATCTTGAAGAAGAATATGCAAATGACAGGAAACCACCAGATAGCGTGGATAGTACGTCACAATGACGAGAGTGTAAGAGAGGGGTATATATGGAATGGTGGCAAAGATTGTTCACAAGCGCTTTAAAAGCCTTTCAGTGCAATAACCGCATAGTTATCGCACAAAGGAAGCATTTGGATGATTTTTTACGTGGTTGAATTATTGGACGACTGGGATGTGGACGTACCCAGCTGGAAGTATCCAAGGAACTTGGAATCGCCCAGAGTGTCATCTCCAGGCTTTGGGAACGATTCCAAGATGATAGTAATGTGAGTAGATGTTACAGCATAGGTCGCCCCCGAGTTACAACGCTAAATGAGGACCGGTATTTGGCAGTTACTGCCAAAAGAAACGGACGGAGCACAGCATCAGACCTGTCTCGTCAGCTCTCTTCAGCTACCGTTACGACAGCTTCAAGGCAGACCGTGTACAGACGCTTAGGGCTCATTAGTCTATAGATGTGTTCCACTTACCGCAACTCACTGTCGCCTGCAATTAACTTGGAGTAGAGAGCATGCATTGTGGACACCACAACAGTGGTCTTGTGTGATGTTTTCCGACGAGTCCAGGTTTAGTTTGCAGTCTGATTCTCGCCGAACATTAATATGGAGAGCGTCAGGTACCCGTTACCACCAAGAGAACACCATTGAACGACACCGTTACGGTGGTGCAGGATGGCTCATTTGGTTCCAGAACTGACCTGCATGTTCAGAGTGTAACGATGACAGGCCACATCTATCGGGATTTCATTCGGAACAACATGTACGTTTGTTTCGGCTCGCCATGGGTGCTGAATTTCTGTTTATGGATGCCCGTAAATTAACCCGTATGGATGCCCGTATATTAACGCCCGTCCTCACCGTGCAACCATTGTAGACGAATGCCTCCATTCGGAGGATATCACCCGTATAGATTGGCCAGCATACTCACCGGACTTGAATCCAATAGAACATGTGTGGGATATGCTTGGCCGACGAATTGCAGCCCGTCACCTGTCTACCGGAACATCGGAGGGCATTGCTTGATGAGTGGTATAAGATTCCCCAAAATCATATTGATAATTTGATTCTCAGCATGCCTAGGCGTTGTAAGGTCTGTATTGCATCGTCCGGGAGACATACTCCGTATTAACCATCATACTAACCATGTCTTACTGATTTTTGTAAATAGGTTCTTTTTTGAAATTCGCTCCAGGGAGTAAAAATTGCAATTTTTATTAATTATGTCAAACATATAGCATCTTTTTTGCTCTTTACCTTTTGTTTAATAAATAGACTTTACAAATAAGTCAAATTTGTTTCGCTTCTGTCTCTTTCTTTGCCTGAACTTCATTATCTTTAATTTATGGACATGAGTGTATAAAAGGGTTTTTATCTAGTTTTGTAAACTATAATTATTCCTCTTCTCTTCTTTCCTCTAACATTTGTGCCCCAAAATCTTGCCTAAGAGGAAAACTGACCCCGATTCCTATGTATAATTTGAAAGAAAAGGTTTGAATTCTTATTTAGAAGAATAGAATCAAAACTAGAATGGTATTTTAAAAAACACGTAAACATCTAATCGTATTTTGCTTCGAGTTGTGTCTTCGAAATCCAAAATGAAGAATGGGATCCTTTTGAGACGGCGTCTCAAAGATCGAATCATGGTCACATTCCATTCGTTTTCTCTCACCGATACGGACACAGAAAGGATAGACATCTCCCCCCACTCACTTAGAAGGGGAAAAGGAAAGGCCAAGTTCAATATCAACAGACCTCTACCATATCATTCGCTTTCCCAATGCCGTTGATATAACTCGCATATTTCTAGTCTACAATTTTTTCAAACTAAATGGTATCAGGTCGAATGGAAGAAATATTAAGAAATTAAATAAAATATTATTTAGAGAGACGAAAAAAAAATGTATGGGAAAAATTACACTTATATGCTACACCAGGCGGGGCCCACCCGCGTGCCGCAGCGGAGATGTCATAGTGGAACACAAAGACTTATTGAAATAATAAGAATAAATTTTCACAATTTTATTGAAATGCGGTTATCTCAGACAAAAAACTTCGCCAAAATTTGGATCCATGTTTATAAATAAATATTTTCTATTATGGACATAAAAACAAAATATCTTTCAAAACTAGCTGATATGCACGAACTTAATTTTGTTAGCGTCTTGAAGAGCTAATCCTAATATACATGACTTGAGGGGGAGTACAATTTCAAAAGCCACATTAAGTAAGTATTGACGGTTTAATAATGATTTAGAGAATTAAACATTTTTAATAACTTATTTTTATTTTATGTGTAACTGCACTGATTGAACATGTAAAAAGTTTATTAACAATGGAACCTATAAGTTGTATTTTTGTCTTTTTTATCATGTTATTTTTAAATTTCTACCACACAGGCTTACTTGCATTAAAAAACGTACTATTTGCATGAAACTCCCATAATACTCGTACATAGAAGCTAATAAGTAACAATTTTTTTCAATTTTTCATCTTTTTTTTGTTTAACATTCGGAAAAGTTGAAAGTGGCACGCATATAATTGTTTTTATCAGATAGTGGCATTCTTCCCAAAAAGTGGGTTCCCCCTGTGTGTGCGTTCGATGAATGCTTAAAAGTTTAATTTATGTCTGAAGGAATTGCAGTTTCTCTCAATTCAATTCCTCAAAAAGTGAAAAGAACTGGAGTAAAAAATAGGAAGCACAGAATATTGAGACACGTTGCGCTGGAATACATACTAACAGTGACAGCAACAAATATATTTAACGATTTATATAACATACAACACCAAGACCACAAGGAAATCTCGGTTTCATTTTTATACCTAAAAAACTCTTTTGGGGTAGAAAGATAAATGTATTTATTCTAGGTCGAAATGTGTGCTTTTAGCGAAGAAATAAATGTAATTTAAATAAGAAAAATTAAATAATCAACATAAAGGTATTTCAGACATTATTTTGCTTGCAATTTTTTATTTGTAAGTGCTTTACTCCATGCTGGACTGTTATTATAGTAAACTAAATTATTCAAGTGAAAGTGAAAATAGAACGAACATTCACATCTATAATAAAACACTAGTCCTATTTCAGTAACGCCATCTACAGGGTTTAAATAACATGAATTTTATGTGTATGCAAGCAAATTTTTCTCTCTCTCTCTCTCTCAATACAATATCCGATTTAAACGAAAATCTTTTTTTTTAAAAAAATGATTATTATTAGGGTTGTATTGCATAATTATATTTCTAAAATTATGAAGGATATGCACGTTTCATAGCATCATGGTCTTATTTTAAGTATTGAACTACCTAGAACCATAAAGTTTAAAAAATAAAATGAAAAAGTATAATTAATTGATTATATATATATGTATGTATAGTTTCTTCTTTATAAATGCAATATTTAAAACTAGTAAATAGGAAATAAATAACGGCTTTCTATATTTTTCAACCTCAGAACATAAATAATGAAATATTTTTCCACAAAAAAAGTTTTTAATTAATTAGTTAAATAGAAATAAAACTTTTTTCACCATTTTCTGGATAATTATAACTTTGTTTCAATTTTTTTTATCGAAATGCTTATAATTGTTTCAAACATAGCTACTTAATTTTCTCAAAATAAATGGTATTTGACAAAAATAATTTTTACTGAACAATATTTTTTAAAAACTTTAAACATTGAATAAAAAATGTAATTCTTTATTTTTATTGAATTTCTTGCAATTATCCAATAAATATTTTCAGTAGAAATTCACGGAAAAATATAATATAATAGTGCAACATCTTAAAAAGAAAAATTTGTAATTTCTTTAAAACATACTAACCATAAGACACATTAAAAGACAGCTCTTAAATGCAATAAAGATTGTTTGTTAACGCTGAGTTCGTTTTAAAAATTATCCCGACTTCTACTTATTACCAGTTTCGGATCTAAAAACTAAAATGGATATGTATTTCCTAAAAATGAATATGTGAGTGTGTTTCCTATTTTCTCTTACTTAAAAAATAATAAAAACAAACTAATTTGCAAAAATCTTTTTCCTTTTTCTAGTTGTATATATCTCTTCAATGAGTTGATAAAGTAATTCCAAGCTTACTTGGGAACCAAGCACTGGGGGCATCAGGTCAGACTGACTACCTGATCGGAACATCTGCTCATGCTTTTATGTGCCTAAGGTCATGAAAACTGACATGGTCATCGTGGTGGTTTGCTTCTCAGTAATCCCTAAAGGGAAATATGTGTGAACCTTCCCAAAACCGATGGGGGGGGGATAAAGTCAGTCTGTAGATAACTTTGGTCGATAATGGAGCCCCCCAAATCGGTGGGTGTGTCTACCCACAAAACAGAAATTTTTAATTTATATTGAATTGTTTGTGTGCCATGTGTGTCATCATAATAAATATTTAAAACCTGAAAACAAGGACTTATATCTTGAACACGCAAAGACGCGACAGACATTTGTCCTCATGGGCTATTACATCACTGAGTTTAGTTTAGCTGTATATTTTAAAAATTACTTTTAATTTAACATTTGTTGACACTTTAAGTAATTATACAAACTAATTGTATCTTAAAATACTGTAATGGATAAGAATTAGACTAGTGTTAGTTTAATTGCTGCATATTATTAAAAATTTTTTTTTTGTTTTTGTAGCTCATCTAATCAATCCATTTTTGGCACTAGATTTTCACAATTTATTTCCAAAAATTTAAAACATTACACACTGATTTTCCATTCATTTTGAATACCAACATACTGCCGTGTCAAATCTCTGAAATCAGGGCCGATCCTTGGGCCGCCCGCGTGCAAAGACCTAATCTGCCGCCCCTCGAAAGAATTCTTCATATTTTGATTTATACTTAAAGGTTGACGTTATAAATTCATCTACATGTATAAAAGTAAAAAGTTAAATATTAATAAAATTTGAAGAGCAAAACTTTATTTTTTGGCCGGCTAATAGTTTGTAATAGTGACAAAATACTTTAACAAAATAATAAAACAAAAATATTACCTTTAAAAAATAATAATAGACACTTTATAATTAAAAATACTAAACAGTATTTACGCAGAAAATATAATCTAATAAAAATAATACTAAGCATAAATCTCGTGAAACGAAAAAAATATTCAAAGTTGTTTAAAATTAAGAGAATTTTTAGATTTGGTTGATTACCTCAAGAGCTTCTGGACAGATTTAAATAAAATTTGGTTTGTGCACATAGGTTTGATATACAAATAACCCTTCAACAATTACAATAAGATCAGGTGTAACACTCATTGGAGTCGGAAGGTATGAAACAGTGGTTGCGGAATAAAACAAAATATGGGTTAATAGGATGTATGGTTTCTTCTTTCAGATATACAGGCCTCGCAAAATGATTTTATTTTGTAAATAAGGGATTTATAATGAGTTCCTGTGGCAATTGATTTCACTCGTTTAGCATCAAATTATTAGGCCTCGGGCGAAGTTACAAGTTGCAACTGCCCTCCTTAGAGCATTCCAGGCTTGGTGCAAAGGGTTAAGGTCTGGAGAGGTGGTTGGCCAATTCAGCCTGCGAATATCCTCAGATTGCAGAAATATAATGTGGTCTCGCATTATCATCCACTAAAAGGAAAATTAAGGCCAACTGCTCTCCTGAAAAGGCGAACATAAGACTCCAAGATCTAATTCCTATATCTCGCAGCAGTCCAAATATCTCTTTCAAAGACATTTGTGTACGTGCGGCAAACCAACGTGATGCCTATCCAGATCATCAAGCCTCCCTTGTTGTAATGGTTGATTTTTCGGACATTGATAGCGGTCCCTGGTTCTCTCCTTATTAAAGTATTGCAAGAACCACTGATTAGACTGAACTGAAACACATCAGTGAAGAGAGTGCTCACCCACTGATCCATCTCTATGATCTCCGCTTCAGTTTAAACGGACTCTCCTGTTCGCAGAACTGAAGGGACACAAACAACAAGTTTTCTTGGAAACAGTCCTCTCTCATGAAGTCTTCTGGAAACAGTCACCCTTGAAACTAGGATTCCGCATACAATCTACGAGATAGCTGAGAAACTGAAGCATCCCTGTTACGCCTCACTTTAATGGACAAATGATCTTCTATGGACGTCGTGGCTCTCGGACTACCTTGACTAGGTTTTTCTCGACGAATCTGGTATCCTGAAACTATTTCCATAAGTTGAACATTATGCTGAGCTTTAAAAAAATATGTACAAATGTGGATTTAAGACTGCCCTGTTGCTATTCCACCCATAATTCGCCACCTCATTTCGTCCTCTAAACACATACTTTGGGGGTTACTCATTTTTACTGTGTGAATTTAGATTTAACCGATTTCTTTGAAAAAAACCCCAAGAAATTTGGCGAGTTGTACCAGCGAACGAAATGCATATCTTGGCTCGCGAGCTTATAAATCCTTTTCCTCAACTAGCTCCACCCCCCCCATATATATATATGCTAACATATTCGTCGTACAAGATTTACACCTTTGTTTTGAAGCAGTATTCTTACATTTCGCTCATTTTTTTTTCATAACAGTTGACAAAATAGGCAAATCTTCGAAAATTTGAACACATTAATGTATATATATATAAATCACTCCTGCTATAAAGACTACCTAATAATTAAAATAAAATAACTTTTCTGGCTTTCTGAGAAGTAATATTGTCAGCAATTTCTGTGAAATCAGTTTTTCAGAGATATAAAATTCAATAGAGATGATGGTCAAACCCAAAAGCTTTTCTAGTGTCATATTATTTCTCAAGTAATTTTTAATTTTCTGAAACTTTTTTACCTGAAGTCACAGTAACAGATAAGATTAAAAACATTCTTATTGCAAGTGCAAAATTTTGAAAGCAGGGAAGGAGATCATTTTTGACTATAATTTCTACTATCTCAATTGGCTGCTTCTTAACAGGAAGAATATCTTTGAATGAAGTTATTTCATTAGAGTTATATACCGTCTATATCGTTCACAGTACTTCCTTCCGTCTGTACCTGTAACTTAATATCTAAGTCCAAGCAGGCTTTTATTGTTAGAAATAATGTGAAACTCATACAAAAAGCAGAATATTGAATAGAACTCAGATAATAAGATATATCTTTCATTTACAGAAGAGACCCCGTGATCAAGAATTGCAAAATTAAAAGCAGTCTTCATTTGCTGGAAGGGCTTTAAAACTGGTTCATCCCTGTCCTCATAATCAAACAAATGGAACTTTTCCCTGAGCTTCGAGATGAAAAATTCGTGAACAATACCTAAATCTCTTACAAGAACTGTTTCTGAATCGACAAAAATTTTGAAATGATCGTTTTTGGTTATTTTATGATTTGTGTCTTAGTGCATTTTAAGATTGTATTTCCTTCACAACTGAAATAGAGATTTTACATATAAGGCATAATATTTTATTCTAGTTTTGGACACAAAAATATTGAAGTTTCCATTTTTCTTGAAAATTACGATGTTCCTCTTCCGTTGATCTTTCCTTACTCATTGTAATTTAAGTTGGGTTTTTTTTATCATAAATTACTTTTCCAGATTAATATGAATTAAAACCAAAATCCATTTTCATTTGCAAACGATTGAGCAAGTACTGCACTTCGTCTTGTGACACACACTACCTCTGATAACAATTTCAGCCTCTCACCACTGATTGGACAGATTGGATTGGATTCGCCTATTGGATTAGATGGCAACTTGTTACATTTAGGGCATTTTAAAAAATATCGAATTGAATCCGTAATTTTTCAAACACACACAATATATACTAAAGAGCCTTTAAGTAAATACAACATAAAATAGAATTTTGGCAAACTTCCCTACCATTAATAACACTGTGTGAATATTGAAGTGTTTTTCAAAAAGGCTTCGAAATGTGAACATCATTCAAAAGAAGCTGCAAGATTTTTTTTCAAATTACCAAATAAAGTCACAAGAAACTACCTCCTAATAAAGGCATAATGAGCATTGTTCTATTGACAAAAAAAAATCACTTTTTTTTCTCTATTTTATTTTTCGAAATTGTAAGGCTATTATTAAATTGAAAACTTTTAATTTCCCCAAATGCATGTTGAATTTAAACGCTCCTATGTCTTATGTAATATTAGCCATATTAGATATCTTCGTAAACAACTTTCGCAAAAATCATTTTTGAGAAGCATCAAACCACAGTGCGCCGCTGATAAGCATGAAAAAAAAAACCTTTTCTACAGCGGCATTGCCGGCTCTACCATGAATTTTGCAATTAAACGAAGGATGTGTGTAAAGAAAAGATATTGATGGACTATAGACCAACACACTATGCATTAACATTCTACTTTTCTTAAACTATGTTATGCTATTGGAAAATCGGGACTTGTTTTGATTTTTCAATAAATATTTAAAATTCAACACATATTTATTCAACTTATTATAATTTTTATTTTGAGAAATTTGAAATTTTTTTTGCTTGATTGATAAACCATATGCGGCCGCCCGCGTGCGGATCGGCCCTGTCTGAAATGTAAATATGTAGATAAAAAAAGATACAGATAAATATGTAGATAAAATACCATCAATATATTCTTGAACTTTCATCACAAATAAAAGAAATAGAAATATAAGTATTATAAGATTTTGTTTAAAAAAATATTTATTTCTTGAAAATTATAAAATAAATTATTTAACAAGTAATATTGACAATATAAATTATTTTATTCAAATGGAAGTCAATTTCAATATTAACATCAGTTTGTATGATTTACAAACTGATATTAACTTTTCACATGAATAATTCAGTTATAACAGATTTGTTAAAATTAGATTTTAGCTAAATTCAATTTCTTGAATAAGATTCTTCTAACAAAAGTTAACTTTAATCTTGATTCACACATATATTCTACTTTTTATTTTATTGTTCAGCAAAGTAAGTCACATTTAAAAGGATTTCTAAATTTCTAAGCAATCGACTTAAATTTTGCAAGATAAAGTAATTTTAAATAATTGAACAGACAAATTTCAAACAAAACTGATTCGGGGGAGTTAAGGGAAGTGTGGTAATGTTCTTCATTTGAAATGAAAGCTGGGGCTGCGGTAGCCCAGTGGTCAAGGTATCGGATCATGGCAGGCATGTCACGAGTTTGAGCCCAGTACCACTAAAAACCCGCCGTGTAGGGGAGCGATGCGTGTTAGAGAGCTTAAACGTCCTCCCGTTAGTGTGGTAGTAAGGAGAGGGGGTGCCAGCTCAGGTGCTGTCCTCATCACTTGACCATGGTCCGTCGCCAAAAGCTCTTATGTAGCTGAACAGTGCGACATTAATCTTCACTTGAAATGAAAGTTATTGCATGATACCTTTGTGTTGACAATTAACATAAAACAGTTTCATCTCCTTTATAATTCCTTTTTGTTTTAAAAATTATTTTTTAGACATGCCTGCCTCCCTTTTCCTTTATTAAAAAACAATAACATGAGGCTACTTTTATTTTTTATCCTTTGTTTGTCATGGAAATTTCACTATTAAAAATTTAGAGTTTAAATCATAAAACACTATCAACTGCTTTCATAACCTAAACTAATCACAGTTGTAAGTTATGAGAACTTTATTTCAGTGCTTGATTTTATTTATTTACACACATAAAGTGAATATTTAAAAGAATTTATCTCTACCAAAACATTATGGTTCAAAACATAAAACAATATTTAAAGGATTTTTTTCTCTACCAAGTACATTATGGATGTTAATCATTACCAATTGGAAATATTATAAGAAAAAATCAAATTGGATAGATAGATATTTTAAGTTACATTTCTATAATAAAAATTCCTTTTATATTATTAGAAGTTTTTGTAAGATATATATAAATCATGATACTTCAGTAAATATAATTTAATAAGAAATTTTAAGGCACTATATGTAACAGAAATTATTTCATAAATACAAATATATACATCCAGTTATCACATACCACATAAATTATAGAAAAAAATGATGCATTACTTTAAATTTCTTAGATAAATATTATTTTATTGTTAACTTTGTCATTGAAATACATTTAATGCAATAGATGTATAACATCCATAAAAATACAAAATTAAATGACCAAACTTAAATTTCAACTATGCTTTATTTGAAAAACAAACAGCCACTCAAAAACAAATAATTAAATAGCTAATTAATTAATAAAAATTTAATTTAATAATATATTTAATAGTTAAAATATTCAATGTGAATATATGAATATGATCATGATACAGTTTACAATTATTGAATACAACAATCTATTTAAGCAATAGAACTATCACATATTGATTCACTATTTATATCCTCACATGTTTTATCTGTTTTTAATGAAAAATGTTAGACAGTATCAAATTTATAATATTTTGTTTTATAAGTGAAACATTTGAAAATTTCCCCTTCATACAATATTTGTTATTTTTTCCACTGTGGCACTTTATATATTTTATTTTATTATTATAGTTAGAAATATATTTACTTGTTATGAATTTATATTACAAATATGAATTATGTTCCTTTCCGTTTTTGAAACAATGATGAACTTTTACCTCAAAGAAGTGGATGAATGCTTTCATCTTTTTACATCAAGGCTAAATACACATCTAAAATTTCAATTATGAACCCGCTATATTAGGAACTTAATCCTTTTTTTTTTGTTCAAATACAAAGCAGTTGATGAAAATTATAAATTTATCGTCAACAAAAACAGCAGTTTCAGAATCTAACATGTAAAAAAAATATAACATTAATTATCCATATTATTACATATATAGAAATATATGTGAATATTTTTGGGAGCAAAATATTTTGTTTCATCTCTCATTATTAAATAAACAAATTTTTAATAAGCAATTTTGAAGAACATACTAAGTATCAAAATCTACATGAGTATTATTAATAATGATATAATATACATAAATATTCAAATATTTTCTTCATGAATGTATTTAGCTTTTATTTTTCTAATATATTCTAATTTAAAAAAATGGTTTATTTACATAATGAGCAGAAAACTCATACTTATAAGCATTTATTCAAATTTTATATTTCTTTCATAGTACATTTTTTTCTATGCATATTTACACATGATAATAATGAAAAACACGAATAAAAAGTATTATAAGTACACACACATGTATGTTTTTCATTGTAATTGCACACTTATTTAAAGTGGAAGAAAAGTTGCACAAGAAAATTATCTCTCCCTCATATAAATACATAATTATTAATTAATAGGATAATAATAAAATTATGTATTTATTTATATATATATAACAATAAAGTACATCATTATTAATTAATAGGAGGAAATTTCTGTAAAATGAGTATGAAATTATGGATTATGTGGGAATAAACTTGAAATAATATGAATATTTTTAAGATAGTTTAGTCTCAGTAGCTAATTCTTTTTCACTTGCTAGAAGTTCAGCATCCAACTTAGCCTTTTCTTCTATGAGACTGAGAGTCCATTTCAAATCTTCTTCCCACAATTCAGTTTCAGAAGGATTCAGATGAATTGCTTTGGAAAAACTTATTTTAGCCTATAATGATAACAGAAAAATGCATTAAAAACAAAGAATAATATTTAATTCTGATACTAAACATCATTATCATTGGCAAAACAGCAATAAAACTTACAACCTGAATATCTAGAAATAACTACCATAAATAGCATCTTCAGGCTGTTTTCCCCAAATGTACAAGAGTTTGAACTAAACACTGATTACATTTTTGGATAGAAAAATTCCTCTATTTTCACGAAAATTTGCATCTTTGTAACTCATACATTCGTTTATAATATAGTGCTTTAAAATTTCAAAATATTCTATAAATAATTAATTTTACTTTTTAACATGTAAAGGGAGAGCTCACTTAGATTTATTGTATAGGAGCAAAAATGCGAAACACATTTTATAAAAGAAAAAAAAATTGTCAATCAGGATAAAAATGAATAAAATGATAAAATAAATGATTCTCTACTGCAGTTCTTAACCTCATGCCCACAGGCGCTAATGTGCCAGCAAAGTTATTTCTGTGGGCCCATGACTGTCTGCTCTATATATATACTATATCAACCATAGCCAACCCACGGCCCGCCACTAATTTTTGTGTGGCCTATATAAATCTAGTTTTGTCGTATTAAATGTAACTATTTTGATTTTTTTATCTTTTTAGTATATGATATTGTTTATGATGCTTATGATTGCAATAAAATAAAGAAATATTAAGAAACCTTATACTTTTTTTTGAACTGCATCCCCCAGCAATTTCCTGTTTGTCAGATGTGCCTGGACAAGGAACATTAAGAACCCCTGCTCTACAGGCTAGTGAAGGCAGAATATAATATTAATGTTGGAGTACTTTTATATCTGAACAAATATTCCGAATTTGGGCCCTATTCTTTAACATAACCTGAAGACAGCCTTAAATGAAGTCAGCAAACTAGAAAACTCATACTTGATAATAACTTGATAACAAAACTTTAGTACTATTTTCATAAATCACATGCAAGAAAAATGCACAGAAGACTGTTATTTAAACACCATAGCACAAGAATTTAAAAACAAACAAACATAAACTGAACATAGTTTAAGAGTAACTACAATAAAACAATGAAGCGCAGTGGCTGAGTGGTAACAAATTGTGTTTCTGCACCACAGGTCTAGGATTTAAAGCTTGGGCTGGGCAAGGGTGACTCAGTCCTTCAGTGGGTCGATAAATGAGTACCAAGTTTTCTTACGAATTAAACACTGAGGGCTTCATGTCAGACTGACCACCTGATCGGAACATGTGCTCATGCACCTCAGTGCCCAAGGTCACAAAAACTGAGTTGGGCACAGTAGGCCTTGACCCTCATGAGCTATTGTGCCACTGAGTTTGGTTTACAAAAAAAAAAAAAAATAATAATAAAGAATAATTATAACTTATAAATAACTTTGTTATGGGTTATCAAGCGCATCTTTTTTGTCTAACTTCTTTGGCTATTTTATGCAGTTAACAGATACAAGAACTCACTGAATGAGACAAAACTGTAATGCATGCAAATATGGTAATTACTACATGGGTTGTTCAAATGAAAAGTGGAAATGTGTCAAAATGATTGCAGCTACTGCAGTGCTAACGAACATGGATATAAAGGGAGGTGTACACCGCATTTCATGTGCAATGATGAAACCTGGTATTGGTAGAGAAAAAAGATCAAAAGTAAAGTCGTGCTATTCATGGATGCATCCATATTGGAGCAATGTGTGGTACTACGGTTTTTGATTGAGGAAGGTGAGCTGAATATGGGCAATTATCAGCAAATGGGGTCAGTCCATGGCAAGCACTGCTTAGTTCAACCAACTGGTGCAAAAGTTTTTATAAAAGGGTGGCAAACGATACCAGATCTCCATGACAATGCTGGTCTAAACATCTTCTGTGAAACCCAGACAACCTTCAAAAAATTTCATTGAAAAGTGTTGGAACACCCTCTGTACAGTTCGGACTTGTCCCCCTGAAACCTTCCACACTTTTCCCCATAAAAGACAGCATTATGTTTCTATGAGGACAATGAGGTGAAGTAAGCTATGCAGGACTTCCTCAAGAATCCATACAATCTTTCTACAGCGAAGACATAGACATACTGTTGAAACAATGGGACATGTGTTGCAACGTCCAAGGTGATTTATTTTAAATTTCAATAAAGGTATTCTTTTTATTTAACTTGTACACTTTTTATTTGAACAAAACTCATATATAAGCTGAAGTGTAATGGATAAATTTTATGAGAGCAATACATGACAGTTCTGAAGTTTTTAGGAGTATATGGAGACAGAATAATGAGAGTGTTAGGGGAAGAACTGCTCAGTAGAAGAATCATGAGTGAATTCACCTGAAGATTTTACAATGGAGATTTGAGACTAGTTGGAGCATTCAGTTACAAATTGCAAGATTAGTGGTATTATTATAATCCACAGCAATTAAGATTTCAGTTAGAGAAACCCCTCTATGTGTATAACTATTTTTGGTACTTTTTGGGGAAGGGTAAGGAATTATGTGAAAACTGAAAAAGAATCTTTATTATTAACAAAATATATTATGTTAGAACTTGTATCTAAAAACTAAGAATAATAATAGTCTAACTTAAGCTTTTAATACTTTAAACTACCATGAAAATTAAATTAAAGTAAGTAATGAATGGAACCAAATATAATGAATCACAATTATGTATTCTAGAAGTTATGACACATTGTCTATTCCTTATTACTTTATGAGAGAGTTGATTGCAAGTAACTTTTTCCCTTTTTTATGCTCCTTAATACAATGTTTTAACTTAAAAATATTTATTTCTTAGAATAATTTGTTTAAAGCTTTTTAGAATGGTATCCATTAATCATTGGGTTTTTTTTTCACTTAATACAGGGTGGGGTACTGGAACTTCCTCTTTCAAACATCTTGCAGTGATGTTTGTAAAGAGGGAAGGGGTTCAGTGGAAGGGATGGAATGGGTTAATTCTATTTCTGCCTGTCTCAGTTTAAACATTTTGTGGTTGAGGCAGCAAAGCACTTTGGTCGTGGAGGCATATTTATCAAACAATTGTTTGGTGGTTGCAGTGCAATGTGCCTTTTATCATCCCTTCGATATTCCTCTATGTTCCTGATTGGAAATGTGTTTTAATGTGGATGGATGCCTTATGAGTAGCAAGGAATGTCTCGAAAAGAAAGGACTTTCGAAGACCGTTAGAACACCTGAAAATGTGGAATGAGTTCATGTGTCAATTCTGATCAGTATGTGACAATGATCCAACAATTCTTCTTCCCCGCTCTTCAAGATAGGGATCTTGACAATGTGTGTTTACAATAAGATGGGGTCACAGACCACACTTTGAGGGTTTCCATAGGTGTTTTAAGAGCAACTTTCCCCAAATGACATCTCCATGAGAGGGGACATAAACTGGCCTACATGCTTACCTGATTTATCCCCTCCTGATAACTTCCTGTAGGCTTATCTCAAGTATCTTGTTTGCAAAGATCACTCCCAGACTCTGGAAGACCTAGGGAACAACATCTGAGGCGAAATTGACAATATCCCAATCGATATACTTTAAAAGGTGACTCAAAGTTTTCGAAAACAACTACATCAGTGTATTGATAACGGGAGGCAACATTTAACAGACACTGTTTTTAAAAATGTGTAAATACAAAACTCCAATGTTGTGGGGTAGGCAGAAAAAAACAATACAGTTGAATGAAACATGTAGTGTGTTTTATTGCATTTTCAAAACAAGAAGTTCCAACACCCCACCCTGTATAATGTTGTTAATATTGATACATGATCTACTCATATATTAGTGACAGTATATTTTTATTTCTAATTGCAAACATTTTTATCATAAATACAGATGGAAAATCAAAAGTAAATTATCCCCAAAACTAATATGAAATCATGCAGGACACTTTGAAATAAGCCTTAAATAAAGTATGAAAAACTTACGCTTATACAATCAATCTGAAAATTTTATGGAAGGAGGAAAATGAAGATAGTGTGTTTTTTACCACAGAACAGAATTATCTTCTTAAGACGTAAAAAAATGCTTAAAATTGATATCAATGTATATTTTATTAAAAAAAATAATAAAAAATAAGCGATTAAAATAATGATAGTGATGTTTCCTTTAAATGCATGGTCATGTTTGCTAAAATTAAGGTGGGGGACCGATAGATATAAGAGTTAAATTCAGATTTGCAAAAACTTATACACATGAAAATTTGAAGCAAAATATTAAACAAAAATATGAAATCACAATAGTTAACAAGTTAATATCAGTTTGTTTTTTTAAGTATTTGTAATTGTACAAGAAAAATTTTTTAATACTTTTCTAATTACCTATACAGAAAATTCCATACAAAATTTCAATGTTTCAATACAACAATGACATTTTACAATGTCAAAGTGTGATGGCACTGAAGTTGATTATTTTCATTAATAAAAATAATTAACAAGATTGCAGTAACTGCCATGGTTAATTTTTAATCAACAATTTCCTTGTGTGACTTGTTCAATTTGAAACACTTAAATCATCACTGACAAGTTTTAATTTACTATTCAACTAGGGGGAAATTCACACATGTGCAAGAATGTCTAGTTCAACTCCAGTACAGGACATGTAATTTGCTTCATTTGCTTGTGCAAGAAAAAAAAATTATAGAACGATAATTTCTTGAGCACACCTCATAGAATGAGAGAAATTTACCATTTTCAAATCCCCGATTCCCAACTGCGTTCGTCCTAAGGTTTGATATGCAACCCACCATTGAGGATTTATTTTAACAGCTCTTTCAGCAGCTTGCAAAGCTGGGAACAGAGTATTTAGTTGTAGAAGTGCCTAAGAAAAAATAAGATTGCAAATAATTCAAATTTGAAATGATTGAAATTAGATCACAAAAAATAGGTACATTTGCAAAAATAATTAATTCTCAAAAATAATGATACTAATATCTTAACATGCATATTATTCAAGGTTCATTTTAGAATTTTTTCCAAGAAACTGAAATTATTAAAAAAAAAGAACAGAGGGGAAAAAATTGCTTGCATGTAGCTTAAAAGAGATTTTAAATACTTGCTCAAACCATAGTAAAAATATAAAACAAGTGTGGAATTTGTGAAAAATGTGGAACTGTTATCATATGGATCAAGTGGATTATACAATGATGAAACCATTGTATCCTTCTTTTCTCAGTGGCTAGACAGCCCAGGGTGGGCATTGGCCTTCTCAAGAAGCCTTTTCCAGGGCAGCCTTCTTCCTACTAGTGTTCTCCAATTTTCAGTTCTCAAAACTAGATCTTTTTCTAGGCCATCAATCCATCTAAGATTGGGCCTGCCCTTTCTTCACGTGCCAACTGGTTGAGAATTGAAGACTTTTTTAGTGGTGTGGTTTTCATTCATTCTGACAACATGAATTGTCCATTTAATTCGTTGTATTTTGATGAAGTTAACAATGTCAGATTATTTATATGATTGATAGAGCTCTAAATTCGATCTTCTTCACCATGTTTCATTTTTCTGAATTCCTCCAAAAATGAATCTTAAAATCTTCCTATCATAGATACTTTCTCATCTGTTCGTGACATGGACCAAGTTTCACATGCATAAGTTAATACTGATTTTAAAAGATTTTTATACTATAGAACCTTTGTGTTTTTTTTTTTGATTAAATTAAATTTCATGTATTTTCATACTCCATTAAGACATCTAATAACCATAGTAATCCTCTTTTAGATTTTAGTAGTACAATTGTTTCTATTGTTATTTTCCGAACCTAAACAAGTGAAACCGTCAACAACTTCAAAATTATATTCTTCAATTTTAAAGTGGATATTGTTAAAACATGATTGAGTGCAAGGCATGTATTTGGTCTTATTTTCATTGATTTTCAGTCCCAACCTGAGGGCCTCTTTCTCTAAAGATAAGAAGGCTTATCTTAGTGTGGTGGGTGTTCGAGCAATGATATCAATGTCATCAGCAAAAGCCAATAATTGTATTGATTTATTAAAGATATTTCCTCTGGTACAGATATTGGAATCTCTTACCACTTTTTCTAAATGCTAGAAACCATTGTACAATCCACTTAAATTTATGTTCTAGGGAAATTATTATACTTATTTTTTAAAACACCTAGGGAGAAACGTGACAATTTAGGTGTCGTTGAATCAGTCCATATAATTAATATGCATAGAAAAACAATTTAGTACTTTTATAGACTTTATTTTAATGTACATGACTTGAGTGCACTGAAATGGAAGAACATCATTATTATATACAGTTTCTCTTCTCCATTGGATGAGTATCATACATAACATGAGTCCAATCTTTAACACAGAATAATGTTGATTATGTGGTGTGAAAAAATGATGATGACAGTCCATAGTATACTTTATGATGGATGTGTTTTTATATTTTTCAAACAGAGTAACATGATGAATCTTAAAGGTGATCTTACTGAAGAGGATATATGAAAGATTTTACAAGAACTTAAAGATCAATTTGATGAATTGAATGTGTGTGATTGAAAAAACTCATGAATCAGATTCCTTTTTTATGCAATGGAAAAATTTCTGATGGGGTGCATATTTCAAGACTAGAACAAAAAACTGTTCAGTCAGTCTTTCTTTGTAAGTTGAAATAAAAATGAATGGTATAAAGTCACTTTTGCTACATCTAAAGAGTGGTATGTACTTTATATATATGTACATACATATAATTCTATTTTTTTATCATTATTATTTTGATTATTTTATTTACTAACTTTACTATTTTTTTTATTAAATAAAAAGTTTTCAAGAATATTTTTTAGAAATACCTGTGATAAATAGTTGATTTATAATAAATTTTAATGAAAGTAGAAGTTAATTAGAAATATAAAATCATATCCCTAAAATATCAGATTATTTTATTGGAATTTTAATTTAAATATTAAAAAAATGGCTACCTGTGCTTTCATTTCTAAAATTTTTTCATCTCTAGGCATCAAATTCAAAGCTTTATCCCATTCTTTTACTGCATCCTCAAATCTGTAAAATAAGTGTTTTAGAAAAAAAACCTATAACTTTTAGGATTAATAAAAACATAGTAATTTATAATAAAATTGATTTGTTATGAGCATCAAATAACTTATTGGCTAATAAATTATTTTTGAGCAAAACAGACAATTCAAAGAATTTTTGAAATCAGATATAGAATACCTGTTTAGTTCAGCCAATCTCACACCTTCAGTTTTGAACTCTTCACACTTAAGTCTTTTGTTTTCTTCATCATCTTTTTTTCTGCGCTTGAATCTTTTTAACCAGGTATCATTACTTGTAAAATCAACTTCAGAATCATCTAAAAATTTCTGAGAAACATCCTTTGAAATATTTTCTCCAGATTTTCTCTTCCATCCAAAAGTAGTCATCCTGTAAATAACGAAAATATGAAAATCTACTCATCCTCAGAAATAGTAAAACAATCTTTGAGTGATTAAAGAATAAAATGGAGTTAAACCATTCATTTAATAAATAAAACAAAGCATTAAATCCAAAGGTAGATGGAATTTAATTCATTAAAAGTCATATTTTTGTTTGATGATAAGTTGCAGTACAATAGTTTCATTTAAAAGATAATAAGTCTTCTTCATGAAATTAACAATTTTTGCTTGCACACTATGAACGATTTTAAATCATTCTGAAACTCATAAATTGCCCATAAAAAAGAATATACATGATACTAAGTACAATCAAAATAGCAGCAGAAAGCTGGAAACCTAGTACAGCTTTTCTTTCTTTCATTTATTTCTAACAAAATTAATTAAAAATTTTTAATACAATGAAATTTAGCAAGTAAAAAATACTTTTTTGGAAAGAATTAAAAATTTTTTTTATGTATAAACTATAAGGTTTCGAAATCATTTTAGCAATATTAAAAATAATTTAGAGCTGTAGTACATATGAAAAATACATACTTAAAACTTAAAAGAATATATTTTTATAAATCATAGTAAAATTAGAAACTCATATTGAAAACATATACTTCATTTTTTTCCTCTTTTTAAAAAACCAACATGTTGAGAATTAAAACAGATATATCAAAATGTTTGGATGAAATAACATAAGACATGTTTTGGTAAACAAAAATACAAATTTTTCATTTGACTAAGGGTAGTTTCATAATTCCCCAACCCCCTTTAAGATTCCTCCCCACCAATGAGGCTGCATTTTAGCAACTTAGCCTTTGCAGAAATGGCAAGTCCCAAAATGTTTTTTCCCTCTTCTCTAATGGGGCTGTGCATTAGTATTTAACCTTTGCAGACCAAGTTCTTTCCCCAGAAGCTGGTATCATTTTTTAGTGCGGCACCATATATGCTGCACGAAAAAGCCAACCAATTGCTGCAAGTAATTTTTATGTGCAGTTCCCTCCCCAGAGGAAGGCATCTGAGCTCTGGCAATGCAAAACTACACAGAGGATTTTAATTTTGCCAAGAGCACCTAAGACAAAACAGGCACTCAAGGGATTTTTTACATGCCCTACACTGGTGCAGCAAGTTCTGAAGGGGTCCTGTATCAAAATTACTCCAAGGGCTATTTTAAGATATGAGAACTCTGCTAATTGGACTGTAGTTACACATGTTGGGAGCCTTGTATCATTGATACAGCTGATACGGCAGGAGCTATGCCCCTGATGCCGTATAATCATACGACATGGCTGCTGTCCATTTTCTGCAACATAAAAATCCACCGATTTGGGACAGAGTCTAACTGCAACCTTAGGTGCAGAAAATAAGCAACAAACCAACCCCACCACCCAGCCAGCAGTCCCTGAATGTGAAAGCTATTTCATGGTGGCACCATCTTGGTTCGTTACTAAATTTGGATGCTTGAATTAGTATAATATTTAGGATTTATAATGAATACCTAAATTTTTGTTCACTTATATGTCCATCACTGAAATAATTAATCATATGACACTCAGGAATCAATTATATATTTAAACACACATTTCTTAAAATATCAAAATAAAAATATAATTAGGATTAGAGTAGGTATTCAATAATTTTCATTTAGTAAACACAAAGATTGCTGAACTATGTCAAATCCATTTGAGAATTTACATCGTAATTTATTTTTTGGATAAACATATATGTAAGGATAATTAAATTAGATTTAAAACTAAATTCCCTATCTAGTACTTAACTTTATTTTTCATTACATCTTTAAGTATCAAAATAATTATCCAATTATTTCTCCAAAACATATGGCCTAACCACTAAACATTTCTGATTCCAGATCATTATATTTAATAGCCCTATATGTCAGCATTAACTTTCAAGTACACTCATAAAATCCGAGATACTTCTAACATTTGGGTTTAAGTGGTAACACACTTAGTTTTCACTTTGGCATTTCTTTTCTCTCTCTGCCTCTTAGCGTCAGATGATGTCCAGAATTCCTTGAAAAGTTCCCTTTTAAAATTAAGTCTGATTCTGGCTCAAAACATGTCATACATATATAAAACTCTTATCTTTATTACATTGCAGATATCCTGACCAAACTTTTCAGAACAAAATTAATTTCCAATATTTTTTTAATGAAATAATTAATATTTTACTATAACCAAAAATTATAAGAAACATTACTAGATTTTGGATGGATCCTATTTTAGTCCAAACCTTTATTTATTTCCAACTTGGCAAATTATTATCCTCATATAGGTTAAAAATCTAATGAGCTTCTGGTACACATTACCCCAGTTTGTTTTTCTTCTTTGCCAAAATTTTGGTTCTAAAAAACGATTTTCCCAGCAATATTTTCTACATTTACATTTAAAAGTTACAAACTGGTTTAGTCTTTATTTTGGTCATTTTCAACAATAGTACATATCAAACAATGGATTCCTCAAAGTACAATAAATATTTTGCATTTTTTGCAAAAATTAACAGCGTAATATAATTTAAAAATAATTAATCATGTAAAGATTAATGGATACCATTATAAGAAATGCAAAAATATACAAAGCAAATGCTGTTATTTGGTGAAAATTGTTGACATAATTCCTTTTGATAAATTATTCAGTACAACTGTTGCTTCAATTTGAATACTTAGAAAGATCCACTCATATTTTACAAACAATATACCCTTATAGTTTTTTAAAGTGATATGCCAAATTCTTTCTGTATATCTGTATGTATCAATGTAATATTTTAAAATCTTTATTTGTAAATACCTACTTTTGATTTGCATGACAAGTTGTATTTATCATATATCATTCAGAGGTGGATTAAAATGAATTCCTATGCTCTCTTTTCAAATAAGAAAAACTCTAATTATTGATTAAAACTCGAATAGTTTTAGCCTGTGGATGAAAAACAAATTTGTTGCTTGGTAATTATTAGCTCAAGGAAAAGTAACGCTACATTTCTGAGAATACATTTCGGTTAAAGTGTATTCCAATGATTTTAAAGTATTAAATTAAAAACTTCAAAACTAGCAGTATATCTTATCAAACTCAAACAAGCCGACACCAAGTTTTGTTTATTTTCAAAGAGATTCTACAATTCTTTCCTTGCCATCTCAAAAAATCAATTTAAAATTTTTTCATCTGGTTTTTTTAATTTTCTATCTGGTTTTCATTATTTCATTTTTAATTGCACATCTTGTGATATGAAGGTGGAATTAATACTTTTTAAAAATTTCTAGAAAGGAAAAAACCAAATCCTTAAAATTCTTAAGGCTTACGATTTAAATTGAGTTTGATGTGCTAAATCCCAAGTAACCTTGTCAATCAGTCAATCAACAGCATAGCCCCCGATTATCGCGCTGAGATAAATTGAAATCATTTATTTTGTTGGGCTGCGAGGAAGTTGTACATTTTTCATGATTTACCGAGTCATTTAAGAGTATTTAGTCTAATAAATATCTATAAATTGCTTTCTGAAAAATGTCTTGCATTAGAGCAGTTAAGGTAAGTGTGGATTAAAATTTTTGAAAAGCAATTTTTTTTTCGATTCTTATTTTATATACTTTAAAAATTTTTATTTAAATAAAAATTCTTATCTTGTGAATTCAACTGAACAAGCTCTTATCCCTGATTGAAGAGAAGTATGTAGTGATTAAATTTACAATAGATCCAAATGTTTATTATTCTGAATCTGTACTTAATATTTTGTAATATTTTTGATTTTTATGTTTTAGTGTGATAAAACTATATTTTTAGGTTTCTTTCTTTGTTCAATTTAAATATGTGGTGCACATACTTTTTTTATTCTTGCCATGTATATAATCTATTTCTTCCACCCACTTAGATTAAAAATACTAACCTTTGCTTTTTTCTCAATGGTGCACCATGATAACCAAAAATTGTGCTTTACGTTATGTCAAGCCAAATCCAAAACTGATTCTGAAGTTTTCCAAAAAAAGTTATTTTGTTGTCACTGTTTTATATTAATAATAAATTCTTTATGTTTTATGGATTTTCTTTTATTGTATTGAGGCTCTAATACTTCTGAGAGAGCTTTTTATGCATACATATAGAAGTTCCCCATCTTTCACAAATTTATGTTGTGTAAAATCTGATTGTTCTTCTTTATCTATTTTTCTTCAAAATAAGAATGAACTATAAAGTATGACAACTTAATTTTAGAGCTATTGTGAGTCAAATCTTTCCTTCTTATTATAAACTGCAATTCTAATTAGTATATTTAAAACAAATGATTAATAATCATATGTTAACATTTCTTCTTAACCCAAAATCATAGCAGTGTTTATTGAATTTACATTAGATATTGTTTTCTTTTATGATTAATGTATTAGAAGATTAAAGTATTAGAAATTTTGTAATATAACTTAATGCATCCTTTGGTAAAATCCTAGGAGAGCCCACACCCTTGGTGACAAACCGAAAAAAGCGCCAAGCCAGAACAAGATGGCGCCAAGCGAAGCCGACAATGGCGGCAAAGAAATATAGCGAGATAAGGTGGATGCGTAATGAAAATATATGTAAACAATACAGAAATTAAACATTTAAGATAAAAAATATAAAAACAGCACTTACTTTCTTACTGTTGATCTTTTCCAAGTGGAGGGTACAGCGTAACAACAGATTTTAAAAAGCTTTAAAGATCACATCGCTAAGCGAATGATCGTGTGAGCGCCGTCATATTTATTCTGCAAGGTAATGGTCAAACATACATTCGGCGTGGCTGGTACAATTTCGAAGAAAGCGTTTTATTGCCGACCATGTTACATGATGCCGATCATTACATTTAGGACATTCATAACTTGAAGCAATCAATCCTTCCTTCATACACCATTCGATCAATTCTTTCTTACCTTTCGCATTCAACAAAGTAAAAAATTCTAAAGTATATTCCCACACACACGCAGCCAGCCCGGAGCCCAACAACAAAATGAAATTCAAAATGCGCGCCCACAATATACGAAAATGCTATAAATAGTTAAGGTTGCCACATGCAGTGTATAAAAAAGTAGGGTTACCAAGATGGCACAATTATCGCCAACCAAAGTAATTCGCGCCAAGGGTCTGGGCTCTCCTAGGAGTGAACCCATTCTTTTTAATGCAGTAATATATTAATAAATTTATTAAAGCACCTGATAATGATACATAATTTTAAAAGAAAGTAGGATAATTGAAGGTATGATAATTGCCTCTAATTAAAACTTTGCATAATTTTTTAAGAATATAGGTTAGTTTTTTACTAATATACTTGACAATAATATTTTTCCACAAAACTTAAAAAAATAAATTATGTATATTATTCTTTAAAACAATTAAAAGTTATGCAAAAATATGAATGTGGTGTAGAATTCTAATTAATTCAATGTAGAAAAAAAAATATTTGGTTATATGCTGTACACTTTTTTATATTTTTAAAAAAGTTAGATTTCTATTATAATAATTATATTTTGAATCTCAAGAATTATTTTGAATTCATACACCAAAGAGTGGAATAATTTTCTTTTTTATTTGAACTGAATTAATAGCTGAAATTTATCATATGAAATATGAAACAGATACTTTATTTTGTAATGATGAGTATTCATATCAGGATAGTCATTAGACAAAGATTAAATTATATGAAAGATAAATAATCAGAATTTATCCATTTATAAAATTGACTTTATCAAATGAAAAGATTTTAGCATGTGGGTATATATGCATGTGTGATACTTTTTGATATTTTTACATGAAATATCTTGGTTTAAAAGAAGTTGACTTTATTGAAAATACTAAATTTTTTACATGCTAAAGCTATTTATATGTTTTTGTATTTATTGACAATTCTATATTTTATCATTAATAACTTCATTTGTAAAATGCCAGATAATAAAATATGTATAAAAATTATCACTTATTTTAAATAGTATAAAAACAGATTATTATCTGATTAAATTGACATTTTATTTTTCATTTAATTCCATTAGGCTAAAACAAGACTGTGATAAAAACACATGATTCTATTATAATAGAAAATGAAACCCATTTAATCTTAATTCTTATAGTGCAGCTTATAAATTATATTTTAATTGAAAGTTTACTTTTTTCCCTTTGAATGCCATTTAAAAATTAATTTTTTTCTTTCATTTGTTGAATTTCAGGGTTTAGTTGCTTTGGTAACTGGAGGATCATCCGGTCTAGGTGAAGGAACTGCAAGACGATTAATTCAACAGGGAGCTTCTGTTCTAATATTAGATTTGCCATCCTCAAATGGACAAAAACTGGCTGAGGAGCTTGGTGAAAGATGCGCTTTTACACCCACTGATGTATGCAGTTTTTATCTTTTAAAATATCTAATAATAATAATTTTAAGAATTTAATGTTATTTTTAGATAACAATTTTAAAATTATCAATGTTACTGCATGTGTATGTATAATATTAAATTCGTGTGTAAAAATCAATACAGATAGAGCAATTACGATTATTAAAAACTACACTTGAGAAAGACAAGTTACAAAAAAATCATGCACAAAACACTGTAATGCTAAGACCACCAAAAGAGTTATTAAAATTTTGTTCCCCCTTTTCTCATTATAAAATCACTGTAGCCAATGGGTAATGGTGGTGACATCTAGGTCAGCAGCTTGATGTCACTGACCTCCAAGAGATTTTGAACACCCCTCCCCCTGACTTACAGCTCATGGTTGAGTGATTTAAAGATTCCTCAGTAATCTGTAGTGTACTTTCATCATATCAGATCATCATTACTCATAATAACGGATCATTCTTACTCATAGTAATGGATTCTTGATCCTTACGTCTTATTGGCTGTTAAAACCTACTATTGAATTTCATTGGTCAGAAGAAATGTCCTCTGGCATTTCTTCTATCTTCCCAGAATTCCACTCTGACGAAGGGAGTATATAAACTCGAACTTAATTATTTGTTATGTTGGAAAATAAAGTTTGTTTGTAAAATCACTGCAATTTTACTTTGCCACTCAACACAATACACCAAAAATCCTAAAACTGCCTCTGCTACTTGTACAGATTTTTTCTAACAATTCTTTTTTTCTTCTTAGGAAACAGTAAACACCTAATTAATAAATATTACCTTGTAGTAATGGCTATATAATCACACACACAAACAAAAAATAATTGATATTTCTTATCAAAATACATGTTCTAGTGTAGTTTTTTCATTTGGGGCAATTTAATTATCTCGCCTAAGATGGCACATCTAAGTTTTTACGTGAGGCCATTCAGAGTCTTGTAAATAAGGGAAATCTTAACACTAAATGACACAATTTCACTGACCCTCTGGAAAGGGACTGGGGATCCTCTATAGTTCGTGTACCACAGTTTAAGAATTGCAGCTATGGCATTTTCAAAATATTTTTCTTTTTTTTCCATGTCTCCTTTGAAATAGTAAGAGGAAAACATTGCCTTATATGATGCCAATGAATAATTCTGATATGCTCATGAGCTAGGCAGAGAAGTTTATGTATGACTTTCGAGGAAGTAAACATGAATTGTTTTGTCCTTTTCTTAGGGAATTGATGCAATGGATTTTGTATGAAGTCTAATGAGGAGCTCTTTGATTAACTTTTTTAACCCTTATTACAGATATCTAAGAAAAATGGATTGTCTGAGTTTGCTTCTGCATGTTACTTTATATAAGAAAAAGAGAATAATTGAAAGTAATTTTTTTTATTTAATGTCTTTTCAGTTGGATTCCATATAGTGCAGAGTAATGATACAAAATAATTAATTTCAAAATTATTAGTGATGCATCAAAAGAGTGACATTTCCGGAAAGCTTTCATAAAGAACAATGTTATATCTTGACTATTTGATATCCTGATAAACATGGTTTGGGGAATTAAAGAAAATGCCAAATTGGCAAATTATTGGATTTCAGATGGCAAATTGAATTAAAAGGCAAACGAGGGATTTATAAATTCAAAGGCTGGGTAGAACAGAACCTTGTATGTAGAAAATTTGTTTTATATTTTTTTTTATTTAAATCTTTCCTTTTTTAAAAAAATCAGTTGTTTTAGTTTTACTCTTGAAAATCAAGTTATTTGATATTTATATAGGTGTAACTATTATTGTGTAAAATTTTGCTGTGATTTGTATCCACTTTTTTAAATCTAAATCTGTACTAATTGCTTTCTTTGTTCTTTTTTGTCTTTACTAACATTATAATATGTACAATACAATTGTAATGAATTATTTCACTTATATCTTATTAGAGGAATAGAAATTTTAATTTCTTAACTCTTTGTTAAAGTTGTAATATTGTATAGTATGTTCATGTGTTCATAAATGATGAATTTTTAATTTTAGGTTACTAAAGAAACTGAAATAGAAGAAGCATTGAAAGTAGTTAAAACAAAATTTCATAAATTAGATATTTTGGTAAATTGTGCTGGTATTGGAGTTGCAACGAAAACATACAATTTCAAAAAAAATACTCCACATTCTTTGCAGGACTTTGCAAGAACTATAGATGTAAGTATATTTTCATGGAACATAGAAAGTTTCAGGTATATTTATATCTTAATTGTTTCTAGTTCATCAACCACCTGTTTGAAAAGTACACAGTTTTTTTCAGATGTTTTTGTTTTTTAAAGAAAATGGGGCAATTATTAAAACATTAAAAAGTTGAGGTAGTTAACCCAATAACTTTAGAATGTATTAAATGCCTATTATATAAGAGATAAAAAATTAATCTTATATCTTGTTTTGGTGTTAATAAACTGTGGTAATTTTTTTTCTTCTATTGTGTTTTGATTCAAAAGTGATTGAACAAAAAAAGCTATAAACTGTTAATGGATTTGTGTGTTTACCTGCTTTGAAAGAAATCTTTCCAACAGCATGGTTCTTTCTTATTTTTAATTGTGTACCTTTTAACACTACAATATTGAATAATTAATGAATTTTCTTTATGGGGTATAGTAATGTATAAATTAAAGTAAATTCAGTGTACTCATGTTTCAAATTCAACAAATAAATTCTATGTTACAATAAAGAGAAATCGTTTGATTTTTATCTGTTTTCTAGTTAGTTTTTCTTAAGATTAATTGCTTGAAACAACATCTGTATGACTTTTATTATTGTGTTTTTAAAGGTTCTCCAATTGCAGGTGAGTAGATTGTTTTCTCTACAAGATTCATGGCTGTAGTAGTTAGTGAGATCAAGGTCACAAACTTGTTGTAGGCATTATTTCTGATGAGTCACAAGTTCATGTTCTGGTACAATTAAAAACCTATTAGAGACTGATGTAAATTAAATCTATCAAAGCTCAATGTCCTCACATTAGCATGCTGTGAAAGTTTTAGGAGTGAGGTAGCTGCTGTGAGATGTCATCCTTGTCACTTGACCATGGTTCAAAAGTAATTCCAGTGATCCTCATGTTGCTGTGAAGTGGGACATAAATAGAAAAAACTGTTAATAAGATGCTAATGTAAAAGATAATATTTATGCCTTTCAAAATTGTGAATATATGCATTATAAAATTTTCAACTCTAGCTTTTGTTTATTTGATTATACATATTATATTAGAATCTACTGCTTCTTGTTTCTCAGTTCCACTGTGGTCAGGATAGCCTAGTGCAGGGATAGCGAATGGCACACGACACAATATTTTTGGCATGCCAGTGATCAAAATGGTTTATATTTTATTTAAAAATTTCCAAGTTCACTATGAAGTATTACAAACAACAGCGAGTGATTGGTCGAAGGGAGAACACTCTTTCGTTATTGTCTTACCTTAGTTATGTTGTAAGACTATAATTGCTTATGATGTAAAATTTCACTACGCATTGCATAGTCAATTTCATTAACACAACTGTATTTTAAATTTTATCTGTGTCATATTTACAATTTTTAACTGTTATTTAACATGGCTAGTTCAGCAAATGAACAAAAAGGGCAAGATAGTAAGTGTAACAGAGAATTTTAAACTTGGTGAACCGAGAAACATGGCATGATTAGTAAAGGGGACAAAGTGGTGTGTGTTTTATGTTCTGGAATAGTGGTATGCAGAATATCATCTGTAAAACAGTATTTTGAAACAAATCACAAACCCTCTTGTCAAAAAGAGTGAACCACAGTAAAAATAATTAATTGCTTAGAAACTGTTTGGTAGATGTCTCAAATTCAGCATATATTCTACAAAAAGTAACATCTTACAATCCTGATATGTTATCTGTCATCCACACAATACTGCAACAACAAAAGTCACACTAATGTTACTTTAATTTGAATTATATGTATAACTAAAACATTTGTTATATGTATGTGCAAAAAGTGTTAATATAATTCTCGCTCACTCATTCTCAGTTTCACTTTGTGTATATTGTATTTATTTATTCATTATTGCAATAGGTTAATGCCATCGGAACATTCAATACCATCAGGCTTTCTGTGGGATTGATGGGTAAAAATCAGCCTGATGAAGATGGTCAAAAAGGTGTTATAATCAATACTGCAAGTGTTGCTGCATATGATGGACAGCGAGGTCAAGTAGCTTATTCTGCAAGTAAAGGAGCTATAGTTGGCATGACTTTACCTCTTGCTAGAGATCTTGAATGTGAAGGAATACGTTGCTGCACCATAGCTCCAGGTATTAATCATTTATTTTCTCTAATTGAAGCATTTATCTATTCTGAAATAAGTTAATAATGAGTTTTTTAAGAATTTTTTGCTGCAGCAATTATGATTTAGGAAGGATTCTTGGATAATATTTTCTAGTAATATACATTTCTATTTGTATATAATAATTTCTACTAGTATACATATCGTGTTTAAGTTTTTATACATGTAGGGTGTATTAGTATTTACTTTAAAACAGTTTCAATTGATGTAATTTATTTAAGTATTATTCAAATTCTGATATCCCTACTACTTATGTGTATATATTGAAACGTAGAGGACGATAATTATATCTTTGTTATTTCAAATGTTTAATTTTTTCACTTTATTGTAAATTAATTTTTTCTCCTTTTAAATTATTGAAAGTTTAAATTTAGTATAAAATTTTTAGTATTTTAATAAATCTTAAACTAAAACATAACTTATGAAAAAAAGAAACATTCTGTGTGGTATTTTTAGAGCACAAATATGATTTAAATTAATTTTAATCTTTAAAATGTATAAATTTTATTTTGTGTTTGCATATAACCCCATACCATTGCCAAACTTAAAAGAATTTCTTATTATTGCTTGCCTTGGAAAATATTTAGGGAAATGTTGCCATTACGCATAAATTCTTTAATGACAAAACTCTGGCTTGCTGTAAATCGCTGGCATAGGGTTAATATTTAAGTACCTTATATTTTTTATGCATAAAATTAAGCTTTACAAGATATTAACAAAAATAAATGATGAAGTTGATCAGAAATAAAAAAATAATTGATGGTAAATATTTTGAAAGTACATTCCTGCAATATAAGTATGTTGCTATTGAAATACTAGTTTTGGAACGTTATCAAAAAATTTACGCTTGAATATCTTGAAATTCTGCACATAGTTTATAACTATAGTTTTGAATTGTAGTAAGTTCAAGAGTAAAAGTTAAAATTTTCAAAATATGTCTTGATAATTTCCTAAAATATTTTGCTTTAGTTTATGGTATATAAAATATATTGTGTTAATTTATTTTAGGTTTGTTTGATACTCCACTGCTCGCTAAACTTCCAGAAAAAGTGCGTAAAGAATTAGCAAAAGATGTTCCATTCCCAAAGAGGCTTGGGAAGGCAGAGGAATACGCTCAGCTAGTTCAAGCCATAATTGAAAATACAATGCTGAATGGATGCGTTATTAGATTAGATGGAGCATTAAGAATGCAGCCTTGAGCCATTGTACCAAGGGCGGCTATATTTCTAGGAATTTGAATGAATTGTTCAAATTTATGAAAATCTGCTTAATAAATTAAATTGAGATGCAGCTTTACAAATAATGATTTAATTTTATATTGTCTTTTAAAGAGAATAATTAAAGTTGTTATATTGTTAAGAATGCTGTATGAGTTTTATTATATAGTGGGATTTCACTTTTTATCTCATAAATTTTCACTAACCCCTTGACTACCGTGTCGTGTTTGTATCTCTTGCTCGATTAGTGTCCCTGTTGTTATATGTACGTCTTTCTGAAATACATTCTTTTTCTTTGCGCTGCTATCAATAAAAACTATTGATTTTGGAATACAACAAAATGACATTGGCTGTGTTTGGGAAAGATTTACATATTTTGGAGAAAAAAATTACTTATGTTCTCTCACCCCCCAATACACCACATGTGCATTCCTATGTCAAAAACAGAGGCACTGGGGAAATGCATCACAAACATTTTAATCGGCAGTTAAGGTGTTAAAGAATTTATTCAAAAACAAAATTTAAACTCTTAAATAAATATCCTATTTATATTAACATTATTAAATATTCTTCTATAAAAAAAATTTATTTGCAAATTTTAAGCCAAATTTTGTTAATGAGCAGTATTCAAAATAGGTCATTTTTTTAAATTGAATAATTAAAATGTCAAGTTTGTGTATGTATAATGTAACTAAGTAAAGATTATTAACACACCATCTAATTATTGCAACATTTTAAAGAATAATTCCTTTTATTGTAATAGTGATGAAATAATGCAATTGTCAATTACAAAATGAAAAGTGATGGTTATAATTGTATTTTTGATGAGTGAATAACATAATGAAATGAGTAATAGTTGTATGATGAATGCAATGAAATAATACCTTGAGTTTACATGAAAGATGTATCAACAGCATCTTGATCACAAAAATAAGTACACCATTCAACTTGTTTTCATTAGATTCCAAAATAAGTCTAATATTGTTTTTGAATGAAATCAATAGAAAGCTTTTTTAAAAAATGATTGTCTTTTTTTATCATTATAAAGGCATTTTTCATATATAGGGGTCCAGCCCTTTTTCACTTTGTCATTATCTTTTAAGATATCAAGGTCTGTTTTTCCACTGAATGCATGTGGCAAAGTTACGTTTCATGTATAACTTTAGATGGAGTTTTTGAAAGTTCAACACCAGGCTGTGGTAACAGCTGTCCTGCTGGAGCTGAAACTTGTCTCAGTAATCGCTTGGCAGACATACAGTTTTTGAGAGCATCTTTAAAATTTGGTGGTGATGTTACCTTAAAAATAAAAATAAAATTTTAAATTCTGAGAAGAATTTGTACTATGATATATAATTTATAGCTGATTTTATATACCTAATATTCATTCAGTTTATAATACATATATCAGTAGTATAAATATTTCTGGTTATATTTTTTATCCAGTTTTATATGAAAAAGTCAATCTCTAATATGTATAATCCTGAAAGGATATAAATGCCTGTTTTTTTTAAAGAAAGAATTATTGGGAAATAAAAAACACACATAGAGTGCAAAAATATTTAATTGGAAGCTGTGAATCAAGTGATTGCTATATGAAACTTACTGGATCCTGTGTCACCAATATGTCGTCATAGGAGGGAGGTTTGTCGGATGTAACATCTATGGATATACTATTTCCTGAAGGACTATCATTTTGAGTGATGGATCTTCGTTGATTATCAAGGTTCTGTTCATGACAGGATCTGTAAAATGATTAAAAATTTTCTTACATGCATTATTTCTTCGTAAACATATTTATTTGCACCTTTTTTTTACAATTCCTACTATTAGTTCACACTCTCCCTATATATATGTCTTGATCAAATTTTTAATTGTTAATAAAATACTTTTTATTCATCAACTAAAGTTCAAATACATTTTTTTAAACTTGTCGTCGATGACACCTGATGTTATAATACAGTTTTTTCAAATATTAACTCAATAATTATGTTTTGTTTTTGAATTTTAAATTTATTCTGCATTGTTTCTGACGAAGTTACAACTAGCTGCAACAGACGCCACCACCAAAGTAGGAGTTGACTTAAAAAAAATTTTTTTTTTGTATTGCATAGTATTTAAGATTTTTTGAAAGATTTGCTTGACAAAATCTTTCTCTTATACACAAATGGTATTCATTATTATAAAATATGTATATATTTTAAAAAGGTGTAATACATGCAAAGAAAGATATTGGCTAGGTTAATTTTTATGTTTTGGCACTACTTATATATTGACCATTTTTGCCAAATCAAAAACCATCACCTAATGCTGTGATATGCAACCAATGATGAAGAAATATTTCTATCATGTGTCTGAACTCAATCTTATTTATATTGTCTTATTTTTCTTTTTGTTGCTAGAAAAATGATTAAAATTTGGAAACTACCTTCTAATGAAGATATTAACTAGTGGAGTATTTCCGAAGTTACAAGAACATTCTATTAAAGGACATGTTAAGGAGCATATATATAGTATGTCTAAATGTGCGTTGTGTATGTCCAACACGTGGCCCTCCAGTACATAAATTGTGGCCCGCCGACTCTTTTTTAAAAAATTTTAAATATCAGATTTTTAAAGTTTTTTCATTTTGAAATTTATTTGAGGGGAAAGTTATATATATATATATATACGATGTATTTGTGTGTTACCTGCTCTTGTTTTAAAATAAATCCTTTTTGATAATAGAAATGTCCTTTAGATTAAAATAGATTTATATTTTATCAAACAGTTACATTTGATTTTACTGTAGTAAATTACTTTTTAATAAATTCGAATTGCATTATGCATATCCTTTACACTGGATAGTACATGATTCTCTGTGTGTGCAACTTTCGTTTCTAATCCTTTTCTGTTTGGAGTGCCCAAAAAGTAAGAGGCAGTCAGAGAAGTTTTTTAAAGTTTAAAAAAAATATTGAGGACGGTAAAGATAAAGGACAATGTATACTTAATCGTTTGCGAATGACAGTGCTATCAAATTTTAACAATTCAACTAGCTGCATGGCCCGGCGTGTGTGTTTGTGCGCGCACAATGTGAGTGATTTCTAAAATTGTGTCAAAAAATTCCCCTTTTTCGAAATAGCTGCATGGCCCGGCGTTGCACGGGCTATCTCTACTGTTATAAATTTTCCCTTTCTTTCACAAAATCGGAACTTCTAATACTCATTTTCAAAATGACTTCACCCCCCTCCACCGCTTAGCCAAGCGTTGCTCGGGCTTTCTCTTTTTCCTCGTGACACCAGCATTTCTGTGTGTGTGCTTGTACGCGCACAATGTGAGTGATTTCTAAAATTATGTCAAAAAATTTCCCTTTTTCGAAATTTGTTCCATTCCACTTATTTTCTTTAATAGACGATGTACTTTTTAATTAACAAAGAATTAATTTCGTAATGAAATAATAGAAATAATCCTTTTAAAAAAACATATATATATTTATTAAAATCAAATTGCTATAAGTAATAAATGAAAGAAAAAATTAACAGATAGCTATTGAAATGATTGCTCTTTTTTGAACGTTTGATTAAAAACATAAATATATAAGATAGAAAAAAAAAAACAGTATGGGGGGAAAGCCTATATATATATATATGTTCATGTACAGAAAAAAACATTAAAAAAAAACCGATCTGATAAAAACATTTTGATATTTCATTTTAATTTTAACCTTTTTCATTCCATTAAAAAAATTTTAAACTAAAAAAAGTAGCGTGATGCGAAATGGAAAGTCTCTTCCTCTTCAGTTTCGAACCTGGGAACTACCGTTTTATAAAGCAGCGCTTTAAACAGCTGAGCTGTCCTTACTCCGGGGAAGAGCATTGAATTGAGCTTTAAAATAAAGGTAGATTTTTTTCAATACGCCATTTCGTTATTCGTTAAAGATTTTTTTTCGGGCTTCATTTTTAAGTTAATGCTTTCAAACTTCATATATCGATTGCAAACAACGGTAATTTTTAAACAAAAAACTTTAAAAAAAAGTAATGTTTACATAATTATCGCAAAAGAGAAAAAAATTGAAAAACACATTGTTTTTTTAACCGTAATTTTTAAGATATTTTATCAATCTTTGTACAGATTACGTATAACGTTGTTCTACACATGGAAAAAAAAGAAAGCATGAACTTTTTTTTAGTGTAAAATATTTTTTGCATTAACGCGAAAGAAAGTTCAAGCGGAACAACTTATATTTCGTATTCAAAAAAGGAACCGATTTCGACTCATTTTAAAAAAATCATAAAAAAATACAAAATATAATTATTTTGTAAAATAAATTATAGCATATCGTGGCGAAATAAATGATCTTTACGAATCTGTAATTATTTTTTTGTGAGTTTCATGAAAAAAATTAGATCATGTTTTAAAAACCTCTGAAAAAAAAGAAGTTTCGAAAATATTTTTAAAAAATTGTAAAATAATTAAATTGAAAGAAAGATATATATATATATATATATATATACATATATATATATATAATTTTATTATATTAATTTTTAAATAAATTTATTTACATGCAAAGTTTCGTTGTTTTGCAAAAACAGAATTTTTAAAGCGAAATAAATGAAATTTTAAATTTAAGGCGAAGTAAATGATCTTTCCGATATTCTATGCAGATGGCGTCACGTGCATAATAAAATACTAATTATGCATTTTAAGGTTTTTAATTAATATCTTTTTTAACTTATTGAAATATCGGAACATAAATGGTCAAAACGGATTCCTGGGATCATTCCCGAAATTTTGGTACCTTCGGCTAGTTTCTGCGTCTTGTAGTTCGTGAGAAAATTGGGTGACATCCCTACATAGATACATTTGTTTACCTACGAACTTTAATAGAGTAGATAGGAACACCGTAATTTTCAAGAAAATGGCAACTGTAATATTTTAAACATCATTTGATCATTGTATTATATAAACATTGTTATATTATCTATGTCCGTATACATGAAAAATAATGAAAGCAATAGTAATAATTCATTCTGTTTTAAATTTTCCCTCCAATAAATGTTTTTTTGTTTCCAAATCTGATATAAATGTACCTTTTTTTTATGTGCGGCCCGCGAGATTATAATGTTTTTCCGAAGTGGCCCGCAAGGTCATTTGGGGTGGACACTCCTGGTTTAGTTTATCTCCTTCGAAAAAATAAGGACCCCACCCACACCAAATTCAACAACAAGGCACCAAACTGTGTAAGTGGTCGTGGGTGAGCAGCTGAGGATTTTCTGTTCTCTAGTAGCGAACATTTTATTTATTCACAGTACCTGACAAGTGGAAGTGGGCCACGTCAGACAAAATTAAAACAGCGGCAAGGTTCTGAAGAACTTTCGAGAAAGACTTGGTCGATGTATCCCCATTGGAGGACGCCATTTAGCGGACATAATTTTTAAAACCAATTAATGTAAAATGACATCGTATTTGTTGTTCACCAACAAAAGACTTTTCTCTGTATCTTGTTATGTTTTTTTACAACTGCCTTTTGAAACAGGGGAGGTTTTTTTTGCTGCACCCTGTATAAGATCAGCTTTGTAAATTATGTGCATGTTTTGTACAGGGAAAATTATTTTTAGGAAGAGAATTAGAACTTCAAAAATGGACGAGAGAGAGAGAGATACGAATTTTATTTTTCGTTAATGTTGATGGGGAGGGGGGACATATTTTCTCTTTAGTTCAATTTGATTTATTAAGAATGAAAAAAAAATTATTGAATCTATTCCTCTGAGAAACAAACAACTTTTTTATTTGGAAAGGAACTGACAAAAAAGAAACCACTTTATTATGAAATTTTATTTATATATATTCTAACGAAATAATTAAATTTGATTATAAGGACTATTTCATTTTGTAAATTTTCTTTCATAAATGAAAAGTAAAAAATGAGTATTTTTACTACATTTGCAAAAAAAAAAGTTACCTTAAAATATAAATTCATTATTATGTGTACACACAAGTTCAAGTTATTATTCATATTTTTTATTATTTTTGTATATGAATTGAATAGAGAAACACTTAAGCCTTTACAATTAAAACACTGTAACAAATATGCAAAAACATTATTATTTTTCATGATGCATTGCTGATTCTAATTATATATGAAAAATACATATGTTTATGTTTGATAAAATTTACTTACATAATTTTAGAAACTGCATTAGTATTATAAACATTTCTTGCTTTTTAAGCAAGAAAAGTAAATATTCCTTACCTTTTCAATGTGACCCATAGGGACACTGCTACGATGAGAATGATGATGCAGGTGACTGCTATTAATCCGACTCTGTACATCTCCTGACTTCTGCTGTTATTGAGTTCACCTGGAAAGGACGATCTCTTAGTTACCAATGAATTGACTGGTGTCAAAAGAAAAAAAAGAAAGGCTTTGGATTTACAATTGTTATCTAACAATTGAGAGTTGTATATTAATTGTTTGTATGTAGGTTAATTTTTAAATGTATGCCTTATTAGAAAAATCTTGTCATGAGGTTGAAACATCTAAAATTACATATTTTTAAAATTTATACAAAGTAGAAATGGCAACAAAGAGGCAAATGTGGTGGATTTATTGACTGTAACCTTATCCTTTAAATCTAAAAGCATTTCTATTTTGTTTACCTTCATAGATGGCTTAAAAATTCGACATATTTTTCTTTGTTGATAATAGGAACAGTAAATACCAAGGAAATCAAATTTTGTGAAACATGCAAGTAATTTATAATCTTCTATCGTTATCAAAGAAATAGCCGTTAAAATCTATCAGAATATTGTAGAATATGAATACTGTAAAAAAAATAATAATTTTGTATGGTTAATACATTATTAAAGATGGAAAGAAGTAATTTCCTTTGCTAAAATTGTTACAATTTTATGCGAATATTATGTTTATGTATATATGTATATAAAATCTGTAAATTTGAAGAGGGCCTAATGATAAAAGAAGTAAGTTATTTAAAATGTACGGTGTATCCAATGGTAATATTAGAATTTATTCTTTTCCCAACTACCAGATGGCACCACCAGAATACTTGTATGGTATCCCTATGGTTGAGGAACGGAAGCCATAGGAGAGAGAAGCGTTTGTTACAAATCTGTAGCAAAATCATAAAATAACTTTTTTAGGTTCGAAAATTAAAATTCAATTCCATATACTTTTTATAATTCCTGATAGTAATTATATTTTGTTGCTTCTAAGAAGGAAGAAAGCTCGACTCATAATTAAATAGCTTATTTTTAAAAGAGACTTAATTTCGAACTGGCCGAGTGATTAAGACGGCACTTGAGCTGGCATTCTGCTGTAAAGAATGAAATGAAATACGTTTCAATATTTGAATCAAATCTTTTTTGTAAAAAATCGGATTATATGATAAAAACACAATGTTTTTCACGTTAAGTTACTATATTTTTTAGACCGTTTATTATATTTGAGTCTGTCAAACAGACTCAAATATAATAAATAGTTGGGGGGGAAATGGCGAAATAATTTTGTACTTACTTAATGCAAGGCACCTTCCTCTTCTGTCTCTTGCCCATGGTCCACACACGCACACCTTTTTGCACATGGACAAAGGATCCACCAGATGTGTGCACTGCTCATCGAATTCACACGGATCGTAGAGAGAATAAACTGTGTGAATAGAGAAGAACAGTTAATTAGAACTTAAAAATGAAGCCTTTTTTTTCAATACAATCAGGTTTCAGAATTTGAATTAAAGCTCCAGTTTTTGGGACATTTTAAGGTTGTTTTTACGTATTTAAGTTACTTTTTAAAATTAATTTTACGGCACCAAGAAACAAACTAAGTCGTCATTTATTCCAATGAAAAAGGGTTTATTCATAGAACAGCAATTAAGAACATTATTTACATTTTATCTCGCTGAGAGAGAGAGAGAGAGAGAGTAGTTCATATACTACTTCGCCAAACGATAATGGTTTATTTACATTTAATCTTGACGTAACATCTGTCTTTGCCTTTTGTTAAAGAACAGGACTCAAACTTGGAACATTTTCAGATAGAAGATCACTCCAACATTATTATTACACTTTGACTTCTCTATTCTATCAATAATAGCATATCACTATACTGCTACACATTTCCATTTGAAAGAATCAACTTTTTGTAGTTCAAAATAGGTTCAATACTTTTCCCCCCCAAAACCTGTATTGCTGAATGAGTTTTTACTTTACGCCACGTGGCATTAAAAATGCAATACCATGAAGGAGTGGCCAGAAAATTTTGCGAGTTCAAGATAGGCATTGGAATGTGAGCAAAACATAATTAAAATTTCTCTGAAACTAATTCTTTCGATTTCTGAAAATATTTTTTGGAGATCTTAAAATCTCGCAAATGAGATAATATCTTAATATAATAAGATATCCTCAGAAATCGTAAGCAAAATATAATTCCAGAGAAATCTATATTATTATTATTATTTCCTTTTCAGAATGCATTTTATTGCTTTGTAATGGATGCCCTAGCCTAGATGTTCCATAGTTTTTTTTCTTTGCCAAGCAAAAAAATTTTCCTTTGTGATTATTATTTTTTTCCTCATTCCTCATTAAAATAACCCCATCATCATCATCATGTCTGGCAAGACGCCCCTCGTGGGCCAGTGCCTTCCTTTGAAGATTCCTCCATAATGACCTCTTGTTTACTTTTGTTCTCCAAGCCTTCTCGTTTACAATCTCAAAGTCTGATCTCACCGAGTCTGTCCCTCTCACCCTTGTTTTTCCACGCTTCCGAATCGCAGTGGCATTGAAATACAGTAACTTTTTGACAACATTATCATCTGACATTCGAATTATATGGCCATTCAATTCATTCTGTTTATTTTTATGTATTTAATGATGTCTCAAGTTATTTATAAATTCTATGTAATTCATAATTGCACCTCATTAAAATACAGTCGAAACTCTATGTAACGAAGTCGCTAAATCCAGAAAAAAAATCGTTATATAGAGGTTCATATTTTGATATACTTTATAAACCGCATAAAACAAATATTTTAAATTCATAAACATTATATATTAAAAAAGTAATTATTCACACCTTTTTTAAAATTAATATATATTTATTTTATATATCTTACCCATAAAAAAAGAGAGAAAGAGAAACTGCAAGGAAAGCAAGAAAAAAGAATGTCTGTATTTTCAATATTAAGAAAATAATTTTATACTAAAATTAACGAATTTTAAGGACATTTTCAAATTTAAAAGGTTCAAGTAATATTAAACATACATTATTTTATAATTAGAACACAGGGCAACTCCACTGAGTGGGAAAGGGGATATCGGAGATGTTTCTAATGATCTGGACAGTGGGGATTAAAAGTTCCACTTCTTAGATGAAATCGTCCAGAACTCTATTGCTCTCGTCGAGTTAGGTTCTAATAAAACCAGTTCAAGATTTATAACCACCATAAAATGTGTTAGAGAATATAACTTGAAATGTTCAGAAGTATTTTAAAAATTAAGAGAGAAAAAATTCAATCGCAAAAGAAAAAGTTAGTTGCATAGAAAATGCACTTCGCTATAGAGAGGCTATTTTACGAAGAAAATCATGAAATGTTCAAGGTTCCAAGAAAAGTTCGCTCAATAGAAAAATCCGCAATATAGAGGTTCGACTGTACATCAGTTCCTAAAATTTTTATGATTTTATAAACTTAAACTCAGTGGTACAACAGCCCATGAGGACCAGGGCCTACTGGGCTCATCCCCAGTATACGTAACCCTTGGGCGCTGAGGTGCATGATCAGGTGGTCAGTCTGAAGTGAGACCCCCAGTGTTTCAATCCCCAAGCAAGCCTCTCTCTCTCTGCTCTCTCTCTCTGCTCTCTCTCTCTCTGGTACTCATTTATCAACCCACTGCAGTAGGGATGAAAGGCTGATTTTATAAACTACTTGTAAATTTGAAGGACACCCAGTTTTTGAACCTTCTTCACTGCATAATTTTTCGAGATCCTTTCTGAATAGGAATTGCAAGATAACTGAATGATACGAATGAATTACTGGGAGGAAACCTAACTAGGGAGAGACACTGTTCTATTGATATGAAAGTATGGGGTGTGCTCACTCATTTCTCTGCAGGCATCAAAGCCTCTGTCTTTGACTTGCAGCCGGACATAGTTTCGGGGACATTCACAAATGCCCTCCTCACACACAGCCTTGTCTGTCAAGCAGTCACTGGACACGCGGCAAGTTTCACCGTTCCTCACACCTGTCATGAAGAAAAATAAGAACATTTCATACTGAATGCTATATGGAATATATTTCAGGATTTAAATTATGTAGAAAAAAATATTTATCGTAATTGCGAACATCAAATTAAAGAATTTGCGCGAAATATAAAAACCAAGTAATATACAAAAAAAATTTAAGTCAATTCCTACTTAGGTCAACAAAGAAATTTTTATTTTACTTACTTTTTATTAAATAGTTACAATTAATGTAAATATGTAGATACATAGGACAGTATTAAGTGACAAATTAGAAAGATATTTTCCTTGCAATGTTCCTTTCTATGTATGGTGTTGGTGTTTATTTATTTATTTATTTATTCATTAATTAAATATAATTATTCTAATGAAATAGTATAGTAGGGAAAGAAATCACATTCTCAGAAATAAGGCCATTTCAGGTGGAATTGGAACCCACGATTCTTGGTTTAGTAGTCTAACGCGGTACTCATTGTGCTGCAGGGACACAACGAACAATTTTCCTTCCTATATATGCTGTTGGACTATTATTTTTGTTTGTTACTATTTATTCACTTTTTCAATTTAGTTAATGAATTAATATTTGAAAAAAAAACTGTACAACATCATCAATATCAAGATGAACATCAAAAACATCCAGTGTCATCCACTACAAGTTTAAAAAAATGTATTTGAACTTCAATGGGTGAATGGAAAGTATTTTATTAACGATTTAAAATATGAACAAGATATGTATATATATATATAGGAAGAGAGTGAACTAACAGAGTAGGAATTGAACAAAGGAATGTGCAAATAGAGTATATATATCAGTTTTTTTATTAATTTATTTTTATGGTATTGCATAACATTACTAATACAATTGATTGCTCCATATGAATTTCATTAAAAGGAAAATGAGCAAAATAAAGGTACTTCCTTCAGAGATTGAACGAGGAGATAAACTCTTTCGAGGATGTCCTGTGCAGATTAGCTGTTTGAATTCCTCTGGAAAAACCAGTCAAGAATTCCGTTTTCGTGATAAACTTTATTTTCTTTCCTTTATTCTATTTCATGAGATTTCGTCTTACTTTTCAACGTTTTAAAAGTTAAATACTTTTTAAGTAACAAATTGTGCTTTAATTTTAAAGTAAACAATTAACGAATTTAATAATTATTTTATTACTGCACACTCTTTATGTATTGGTTCTCAGAGAACCGCTCCATGAAATTACAGCGATTTCTATTTATTTTTTTAATCGAAAGCTTACAGTCTTTTTTCAAAGGTTAAGTAATATCCTCAAATTATTTAACTATTCATACGAATTAAATACGAACTAAAAGAAACTTCAAAATAATGCGAAACTCATACTGGTATCAATAATTATTGGAGGTTTTCTAAAATAAATACATAATGAAAACACCATAAAAGAATATCGAATTCTTTATTAATAAGACTTAGGGCCATCTTTAACACACAAAATGGTCTCAGCGCTTCTCAAAATGGAATTGTATATTCATCCTCTGTGACTTTTAAAGAAATAGGTTTCGAAGAGTGACGGTCAATAGATATTTTGATAAGAGACTCCGTTTAAAATACGTAGATTAGAAAAAATTAAGTATGATAAAATCCGTGCACACATTGAGACAATCATGAAGGTAATGATTCCGTCTGCACTTCAAACCATTCGAACAAAGCTGGACGTACAGTTTAGAACATTATTGTCCTGGAAAAGGACATCTCCAGTAAGTAACACTGTTTGCTTCACAAAGCGTTTCTAATTAACTAAAAGTTCCACGTAGTTTTTTGATTCTCTAGGGTAGGGGTGGCGAACCATTATGAATCAACGTGCCATTTTTTCTAAAGAAATGTTCGATGAGGTATAGACGTGCCTTCAAATAATAATTGGGTAAATAATAAAACTAAATGCTAACAACTCAAATCTCTTTATTTACTACGAAGAATACATTTTGAGTAGTAAATCTTTTAGTCATACGTGTAATTGAAATTAAAGTAACATTAGTGTGACATCTGTTGTTGCAGATTAATTGACAAATAACCCATATTAGGATGGTAAGATGTTACTTTTAGCAGAATGCATGCTGAATTGGAGTCATCTGTCAAACGGTTTCTTAGGGGATTTTTAGTGTTATAATAATAGTGCTGAAAATAATGACTCACAAGCATAGGTAGAGGAAAATATGGTTAAAATGGCATAAACTAGCTTTTTCAAATAGTTAAATATGTGTCTGGAATCAAATCTCTGACACCCCGCTATCAATGACTCACGTTTATTCGTAATACTTCATAGTGAACTTTGTTATTTTGAACGATGGAGTGCCCCAAATATTGTGTCACGTGCCGTTGGTTCACCATCCCTGCTCTAGGATGTCAATAAGTCGTGTTAAAAAATACAATATTGTGGTTAAGTTATAACCAAAAACCGTTTTTCAGTTTCACAGTTAAAAGAAGACAGCCCGAATGATAAATTTGCGAAAGAGTTCTACAGACATAGGTATGGGAACAATAAAATATGAATTATATTTCAAAGAATCATTTAACTTTCTTTCATTTGTCGTTCTACCAAGCTTTAAGATCATGGCACCACTTGTGAAAACGTTTAGCATTTACATCAGTCAGGTGCATATTTGGAATTGTTATCCCAGCATAAATGTATTGTTTATGCAATTCCCTTTTAATATTAATCGTTGATAAGAGAATATATAAATTCTCGTCTAGTTTTATCTATTTGAAAGAAATCTTTATGTTTTTTTTAATGCTACAGTCCACAATCTAACATTCAAAAGTCTCTTTCAGTCCCCTGTAGTTTTCTGCTGCAATTACTTTTGATAGAGCCCCCCACCTTTTTTAATGCAGTGATCGATTATGACAGCGATGCTCTCAACCTGCGGCCCACCGAGCCTTTTTAAGTGGCTCGGTCACGGCCCATTGTGTGCTCTGAGAAAGTTTCTTATTTAAGAACATTGTATTAAAAATTTGGCGGGAAATTCCTTGTCAAGAAATCAAATACATCAACTTTGCTTTTTTATGTCGGTGTCATACGGGTACGAATTGATATTCTTTTTCCACTTGGAACGGTTACGGTTGGTGATAACAGACAACAGTGGAGTAGCGACAAATTTATGGGTAGAACTAATTTTTAACATCTTTCATATCTTGCAAGCGAAAGATATTTGAAGAAAATATATCGTTTCAAAACGATTGGGAGGTTGACCCTTTCGTAGTGAAAAACTAACAGGGATCAGTAGTTGTTTGGTTTGTCATAAAAGTGCTGTATTTAAAAAAATACCAATAAACAGGAATCATTCAATGACACTTTTGCTAGGAGATCTCTTTCAAGAGGTGATTAGTAGGCTTTCTTGAATTCTTCACAGCGGTAATAAAGACTTCATATGAAGTTTGTTATATTATTGGTAATCATATGAAACCATTTATTGATGCAGAAATTGTGAAGGAGTGTTTCTTAATTGCTTTCAATTTAGTGTTAGTGACAAATATAAGAAAATAATTAAAAAAGCAAAACAGGAGTTGATCAATTTTGCACATTTTAAATTTCCAATGTTATCTTGGTCTTAAAGCATTTCTCCTCATATTGCGGCTCGCGGGAAGTAACTAACATATATGTATGCGGCCCAGCAGAAAAAAGTTTGAGTACCCCTGGATTATGACTTTCGCTATCCCTCCGTGAGAAATATTCACAACATGAGTTACTGCAGTAACAGATGCTTCAAGTAATTGCACTACATTTATTTGATTTCTCTGAAAGTCAGTCAAGTCGAACATTCTGCACCGTACAAAATATAAACGTCATCCTACAGCTTAATCAACTGAAAGTAGAAGAATACATCCGCAATTTCCGTCACAAAAATTTTGATGGTTCCATTTATGTATCAATACTACGAAACCTTGTCACAACACACACTAACAGATGTTCCTATTATTTCAATAACCATCTGTATGTCACGATGTTGACGCATGTTTTTTTCTCCGTTTGTGGTCACTATTAGGTGCTTGTTTGGTAGCACTCAATTAATAGTCAGCGTGATTTCAAATTATAAAATTTCAAAAAATTTCAGCATCTCCTGGAATTTTTATTTCGCATGTCTATTCGAAACGTTTTCACAAAAAATACCGTTTTGTTTACAGTTAATAATATATACTATAAATAGAGGTAAAAAAAGTAAAAAGACAAAAACTGAAATATAAATTACGAGAATCATTTTAAATAATTTAGTGAATTTAAATAAAATAAGTTTAACATTTATTATTTAAGCTTAACATTTATTATTTATTCGCTAGAATTCATTTGAATTCGCTAACACCGTGCCAAGCATATTTCAACTGACTGTGAAACAACTTGACAGGTGCAACCATCTTGTGGCCCAAAAAATAAGGAATTATTGTTGTCCTCACAGTCATTTATCAAGAAGGGTTAAAAGGGCATCACAATAAAATGTGTATTGTTGTGAATGGTTAAAAAGTGTAATATTATTGATGATATAATTTCAATAGATTATTGTGGAAGCATAGAATACTGAAATTAATTTTAAGCAACAATTGTAAACTGAGAATCGGATATCAGTAAATGCTGTCGGTTATGAATAATTTTGAATGTAGTTTAAATGAAGCAAGTACTAACGTTTGATTAAGCAACACAATATTAGTATAAGTAAAAACTAAATTATTTTACTGTGAAATAAAGAAAATTCCAATTTTTGTGGAATAAGTAATGCCATAAAAACCACAAAAATGCCAAATGTTTATTAATTGGCTGATAAATATTTGAAAATTGTTGTTAGAGTCAGGCTTGTAACCTTTCAGACATTCATTAAACATACTTCAGCTATATTTATTTCAATGGTGCAGTTATGTAATACATACAATGTTCCTGCTTCAAAGCATCCAGCAAAATTTTATGGTAAATAGGGCAGGGATGGCGAACGATTGGCACGCGTACCATTCATGGCACGTGGCACAATGTTTTGGGCACGCCACCGATCAACCGTAATTGATTCTGCAATCAAGGAATTTTCAGTGAGATCTTCTCAGTTCAAAGAATTATCAGAAACGCTCAAGTTTATTATGTACCCTTATGTGACATCATTATATAACTAAATTTACCCCAATTCGACGTTGGAAATTGAAGAATTTGAAATACAACTTATTGATTTCTAGTCTAGTTCAATATGGATTCAAAAATTTATTGAGACAAGGAAAAAGTTAGAATGGATTGAAACAGAAAGATTAATAAGCTATGTAAGTAAAAATGCCAGTAACAAAATTTTGGAACCACTCAATTCGATTCCAGATACGTTTAACTGATTGAAGAATCAGGCTCATGCTATTTTAACCCTATTTTCATCGACCTATGCCTACGAATCATTATTTTCAGAGGTGGATAACATGAAAGACTCGCTTTGGCAGATGACTCCAACTGAGCGTGCATTCTGCTAAAAGTAACATCTTACCGAAACCTAATGTAATTTATTTGTCATTTAATTTGCAACAGCAGAAATCACACTAATTTTTATATAATATCAATTACACGTTTAACTAAAACATTTACTACTCTAAAGTACAAAACGTTTTTTTCTGTAGTAAACAAAGAGTTTTGTGTTAGTTTTTTTTTTATTTTCCTAATAATTACAAGTCAAAATTATTTGATGGCACGTGTGTTTCTTCAGAAAAAATGGCCCGTTGATCCAAAAAGGTTCGCAACCCCCGACATCATGGGTATCATTCATACTTCAGTGAAGCAATGCTTCAAGAATAAAAGACAGAACTTTTTAGCAAACACTTTAATTAGTTCACATTTCTCTTGCACGTATTTTTGATATGTAGAAACTACAAAAAATGTTAAAAAATAATCAAAAATTTATCCTAATCCAAACCATTAGTTAGGTGTGATTATCGCTCTGCTTGGTGGCCTTTTTGGTGAAGAATGAGGCAGAGGAAATAACACACGAATTATCAGGGATATAACAGTTTCAAATTTTCATCAATGTTATTTTAAATTCGCGTTTAAAAAAATGCCCGTGCCTCAATAACTACCTTTGCCAGCAGACAAGGCCGATCCCAGCAGGTGTGCAGCGCACGCAGGCGGCCAAGACAAGGGACGGTCGCATATAGTTCTAACAATCACGCAACTTTTTTTAACGAATTTCTCAAAATAAAGCTTGTCGAATAAATATGCCGAGTTTTAAAATGGTTATTGAAAGATCAAAATAAGCCCCGATTTCACAGCATAATTTAAGAAAAAGTAGAATGTTAGAGCACAGTGTGTTGGTCCACACTGTCCATTAATGTTTACTCTTTACACACATCCTTCAATTGATAGGAAAATTCGTGGCAGAGCCGACAATACCGTAATAGAAAAGGGTTTCTTGCTTATCAGTGACACTGACGCTTAACAAAGGTATCTTTTCTGAAAAAAGATTTCTGCAAAAGTTGCTTTACGAAAATTTTCCAATATGGGTAGTATGATATAATCTAAGACATAAGAGTGTTTAAATTCAATATGCATTTGAGGAAATTAAACGTTTTCAATTTAATAATAGCCTTACAATTTAGAAACAAAATAGAGGAAGGAAGTGATTTTTGCATTTTAATTAATTTTTTACTTTTTCACACACACACTATTCCTACAGTTATAGTTCCCACTCATATATATACATCTTGTTCAAATTTTCAATCGTCAATAAAATACTTTTTATTCACCCATTCAAGTTCAAATACATTTTATTAAAACTTGTAGTAGATGACACTAGATGTTAATACAGTTTTTCAAATATTAATTCATTAATTAATGAATAAAATTAATAGTCTAACAGCCTACATAAAAAGGAAAATCGCTCGTAGTGTCCTCTGTAGAGCAATGAATAACGCGTTGTATTTCCAAACCAAGAGTCGTGGAGTCGAATTCCAGTTGGGATGGCCTCATTTCTGAGACTGGGATTTCTTATTACTGTACTATTTTATTGGAATAATTAAATTTAATTAATGAATAATTAGTAACAAACAAAAATAATAGTCCAACGCCCTACACAGAAAGGAAAATTGCTTTGTATTTTGCCACTTAATATTGGGATATATATATATAATATATATATATATATATATATATATATATATATATATATTAATTGTAATTATTTAATAAAAAGTAACTAAAATAAAACTTTTCTTAGCTGATCTAAGTAGGAATTGGTTAAATTTTTTTTTATATTACTTGTTACTCTTAAACAGGTAGAGGAGTTTATAACGTTAACGTTAAGGTATCCGAACACCCCTTGAAAATGACCAAATTCGATCAAGACAGATATTTTAGTTTTTTACTTTATTGAATAGAGAGGTCTTTTGACTTTACAAATCATACTTTGTTTTGTATCTAGCTTCCTAGAGGCCAAATTACAATCATTTTTATAAAGTTAGAAAAACCAGAAGAGGATCTTTGAACATTTAACATTTAAATTGTTTAAAACCTATCATGGCAACTATCATAATTCAAAATGTTACAAATGTACAAACTTTTTGAGCCTGAAATTTATGTTGTTTTCTAGAGAATGTAATAAAATATTTCTTATAGTGTGAATACTTTTTGAGTTATGGCTTGTTATTTAAATATAATGGTCTCATAAAAAATGTAAAATTTCTTATAATGTTTACTCAATAAAAGATGTAAAATTTTCAAATTTAAAAAAAAAGCATTAAAATTTTATTCCATTTCTAGATAAACGCATCTAATTTGTTTTAGTTATACTTTTACTAATATAAGTTTATTTGGATTGATGGCCTAGAAAAAGATCTCCTAGTTTTAAGAACTAGGAATTGGAGAACACTGGCAGGAAGAAGGCTGGCCTGGAAAATACTTCTTGAGAAGGCCACGGCCCACCCTGGGCTAACGTGCCGCTGTGAGGAAGGAATATAAATTTATTACTTTTTTCTCGAACTGCTTTGAAGTTTTTCAAAAATATTGCTAAAATTTCACTTATAATTGTGATTTTTGTAAAATTTAGGCAATTTATTGTAAATATTGTTGGTTAAATAGTATTTATTGGTATATTGAGTCCTAAAAAAGAATTTATAATGTTTAAGCATACTATTTTGTTAAAAAGTACTCCGAACGTGTTCGGATACCTTAAGCATTAGTCCAAATATGAAAAATTCTCTACAGGGGTGGCACATTATGACTTTGCACGCTGGCGGCCGGCACTCTAGAATCGATCCTGCCACAGCAGATGATCTTTATCTACATACATATTTTTTAAATTTAGAATAGATCTCGCTTACCATTGACAATGAGAAACCCGCTAACTTTGGAATGTTCTTCCTCCGTGGAGCACATGACCTCCCCAGTCATGGCACGAGTAGAGAAAGGAATGGTGAGACGGCTGTAGAAGATGGGCTGCCCGGTCTCTTCAATCTGAGAGACACCGAGCAGGGTGTCGAAGGTCTTGATAGATGAACTGAAGTTCCATTTGAATGTGACATTGGAGGGATGAGAGCAAATGAAGGTGACATTGCTTCCGGGGAACACGATGGCTTCGGTGGGTTCTAATTTCAAATCTCCTTCTCCGAAGCGTCTGCTAAATCGAGCTGCGAATAAGGAAACACATTTTAAACTGTCAGTAAGAAGTTATCGAAGATATCCAAACTTTTCATGGAAATTTGATTTCATATCACCAGTTGAATTCATTCAAAATATGATAGTTGGCGCTACTGAGTTATTGTCTTAATATTCAAGGCTGTAGCCAATCTGAATTCACTCAGAAGTGGAAAACTGAATTGAAGACCTTAAAAAAACCCAACAGTTCTATTCTTTTCAACCCCAAATTCAATACAGTCATAAATTGCTAATTTGAGCGAATTCCCCCAAATTATTATTAATAATAGTAATAGAAATTGCTTATCATGAGTATTTGAAGAAATGCAGACACACGGAATATTCGGTATTGACACTCCAAGCCATTGCCAAGATACGTTGATAACACTAGATATAATTCTCACAGATATAACTAAAACTAACACAACACTATGTAACACTAACAACATCTTACTACTATCTTCCTGATCGAATTCAATTCACTTAATTTTAAATTGTGAAGTTCTCTCTCCTTTGCATGACTCACGGTTCCTTTACAGAAAAAGGTTCTCAAATCAAACCATTTATTAAAAATATTTTTCCTTGAACAGTGGTTCTTAAACTGTGGTCCACGAACCCCTGGGGGTCTTTCTTCTAATGTTAAGATTTCTCTCTTTTACTGACTAAGAAAGACTTCATGGAAAAATCGAAAGATGTGCCATCTTAAACTGAGATTCGATTAAGAATATTAATTCAGTTTTTTTTTATTGTTTGCAAATACATAGTCATTACTAAAAGGTAATATTTTCAAAAATTATATAGTAGAATCACAAGTGCAAAGATTAAGAACTAAACTCACATAGCGCACCAATACAATAACGTTTGCATTCCTCTTGATTTCCTAACCGAATTGCGCCTGGATTATTTATTTATTTGTAACTAGTATTTTTATACACATATATAATAGATGCGTACTGTTTTCTTAAAGCAAAAAAAGTGTTAAAAAAGTCTATATAAATAGCAGAGGCTATTGTGACTATTAACTGAACTCAGTGGTGCAACAGCCCATGAGGGCCAAGGTCTACTGTGCCTATCTCAGCTTACGTGACCTTAGGCACTGGGATGTATGTGCAGATGTTTAGGTCAAGTGGTCAGTCTGAAGCGAAAGCTCCCAGCGTTCAATTTCCAAGCAAGCTTGGTACTTATTTATTGACCCACTGAAGGGATGAAAGTCTGAGTCGACCTTGCCCAGCCCGGGATTATGACTATTTAGGGACTTCTAAATCTCTCAGTCAGGTATTGGTGGTCAGGGTGGGATGTTCAAAATTTTGGGGTCCGTGATGTGAGATTGATATATAAAGGGGCTGCGGTGATGGAAAGTTTAAGAAGCACTGTCCTAGAGGATTAGTAGAGGGACCCGAAGAGAGCGCGTTACAAAGACACAGCCTACTCAAACGGAGATAACAAGAAAAAGTTTCCAATAAATATTGATCCTTTAATTAGTGAAGAAGAGAAACCAAAGTAACGGATTTTCTTGTTACAACACCATTTATGCTAGAAAGAATGAGAGATCACACATAGTTTGTTTTAAAGCAATAATCATCAACATAGTGCCAGTGTTCTGTAGAAAACATTGTTCATGTTATTAGTTATTCTTTTCTTTATCACAAAAGTTCACAGAAGTCTCGAATATGACAAGCATCATGCAAAATATTATAATACGCTATTCGTTTCTAAATAAATAAATAAAAAAAGTAATTTGCCTCGATTTAATGCAGTATTAGAAATGCATTATAACCTTCATTTCTTTACAGTCATTGGTGTAAATTGAATGGCAATTTCAGGAGGTAAAGGGACAATAATCGAATAATTCATAATTCAGAGTGTTAAATAGTAAAATTTAATTCCCCTGAGTACCGTTGCAAAGGGCTCTGCTGTACATTTCGTTTCAGATTTTTGAAATTTCGCCCACTTAGTTTTTTTGTGAAAACAAAACATTAGATTTAGCTTGGCTTGTAACAAATGCTGAAGGGTTATATTTGAAGAAACAACGACATCTCTGTGAGTCTTCTGCGTAACGTCAGGGATGAATCGATGTTGGGGGAAAAGATACAATCATGATTTTGTATTCACATTAAAACTAACAATAAAACTAGTTTTCAAAGTTAACTTAAAAGAATTAAAGAATGCTGATGTTGTAACACCAAAATGCTGTAAATTCGAACAGAATGCCGGGGATAATAATTTGCAACATGGCAACAAATACGATGATCGAAATATTCTGGGTTTAATCCATTGTTTATACGTCTATCCCAATAACAATCTATTTATCTAAAAATCAATGTTCTTAGATCAAGAATTTCAACATTCCCTATTTCGTCCGTGAAACAAAGTAAATACCACTTGTCTCAAGTCATATCGCGTCTTTCACTTTAATTTAATTCAATTTAAAAAAGTGTAAGAGGCTTGTTTTGGTAATTGCAAATAACATTACAAACTCTTTAACAGACGTCTTTTCTTTTGTTTTTATTTGTTCCCACCAAAGTGATTCATTCGACATGACAACATTTCCCGCTATTTATCTGTCTGTCTGTCAAGTGTAATATGTAATTTGCATTGGCTGGGACGACATCTTCTTTGTGTAAAATTTATTTCGTCAAGAAATGCAATTGTCATTAAATTTTGTAGAAAAGAACGCGAACATTTTCCACCCTCTTCGTCTACACCAATATGGGGAGGAGAAAGCAGACTTTTTTTACAATAACGTAGCCGCAAGGAGAGACAGCACAACGTGACCGATTTCACGCTTTGCATTTGGATACTGCAGTTTGTGATTGGTCCAATCTCCAGGTGAAATTGACCTTGAAGGCAGAACAGAGCAAATGATAGTAATTGCGCGATCTTTCTAAGTACACATGGACTTGACCCCGTCTGGACTGGAAGAAATGCAGTGGACAAGAGCTGATTCACTCTCAGATGTTTCTACTTTTCTGTTTGAAAGAACAAAGGTCAGGACTCAGCCGTTGCTTGTTTGGGTACGTGATCTACGCACGTAAGAAATACACGTCTACAACATCAATTTTCAACAGACTTTAAAATCAGCAGAGGACAGAAATTTTAAAATACAGTATTTTAAGCTGAAACGAGTTTTTCATTTTAAATTCTGAAGAGGTTTAACGGAGAAAGGAAAGAGAAACTTGTGTGTGTGATTCTTGATATAATTTTAATAATTTAATTAGTATTCTGCCAGAGCAAGCTGGCCGACAGCCTCGTGTGATGTAAATCAAACCAGAACAAGTTGTAAGAGACGGATCTCATTGGAATAGGGCTCCATAATTTAAATTTGTTACCTTACATTGAGAAGGGTTTGGATATAGTTTAAAAAAGTTTATGGCTCGAGTTAAAGTTGGTACGGCTTTTTTATATAATGTCTTTTAAATTTGATAAGCCAATAATTAAAATAATTTTGTTAATTTTATACTTTTCAATATTCCTTTAAATCAGGGGTGGTCAACCTTTTTGGGAAGGGTGGCACTATTTGATAAAAAATAATTATGCGTGCCGCTTCCAATTTTTAAAACAAACAAATATGGAAAAGAAAAAAAAGTTACTTATAGGCTTATTACGGGATTTTTACGCAAACGGCACATTTTTTAATGCAAGTCTATGTATAGCAGAAATTTAAAAATAATGTAATAAATAAGACGAAAGTGCAAACTTAGGTTTTATCGTTTTTTAACTTTTTACAAGTTCAATCAGTTACGTTAGGTATAAAATAAAAATGAGTTACTTGGATCATTTAATTCAAAATAATTATTAAACGCTCAATACTAAATGTGGCTTTTGAATTACTACTTTTTTTTTTATCAAGTCATCTGTATTAGGATTAGCTTTTGCAGATGCTAACAAAATTAGGTTATAGGTGCATATATCAGCTAGTTTTGTGAGCGATATTTACTTTATCATGTTCATAGCAGAAAACATTCACACACACACACAAACACACACACACACACACACACACACACAAACATATTTTGGTCCAAATTTTGAAGTTTTTTGTCTTAGACAACCCTATTTCAGTACAATCGTAGAAAATAATTATTTATTATTATGTATTCAAATTTTTTAAAACTTTTCAGTAAGTCTTCGCGTGCCGCGGGTTGGCCACCCCTGCTCTCTCTAAACGATAAATTACAATTACATTACTTTATTATCATAATAAAAAGAACTAAATGAATTTAAAATACCTGTAAATTATAGAACTGGTATCACTAAAAGTAAAAATTGTGTGTTGCAAGATTCAGCAACATGCACACACGTACAGATCAAATAATAATAATAAATGATATTAAGAAGCCTTACAGATTTTTTTATCGGCTTTTCCAAATATATAATTATTTTTCTCTGTGAAATATCATGTATAAACTATTGTTCGATTTCTTACAACGTTTTTTTAAAAATATTGTTTCTTTAAAAAGCCAATACGATTTAATGCATATTTTAATACGATTTTCAGAAAGTTCTAGATTATCGCATGATTTTTTTTTACTAGAAATCTAAGCAAATAAATAACTGTAAAACTGTATGCGAGGAAGCATATGTGTGTTTAAAGGAAATAAGTAGTTTTAATACCGCTAGAGAGTTGTAAGAATTGTATTGTTGTTGTATATATATATATATATATATATATATATATATATATATATATATATAGATGATATATTATCATAATCTGAAATAAAGAATAAAATTCGCATTAAAATTAGTTTTCACATTTGAAAACTAAATGCCAGGTCATTAATTCACAAAAATGAAGGAGAAAAAAAAGAACAAGAAGAAAAAATAATTAAATTTTTTGAAAGGCAATTCCTTGCATTTAATATCATTTTTTGAAATTAATGCATCATTACAGAAACACAATGGAACATTATCTCCATTTTAAATTAGTGTCAGATGACGGTGACAACATCTGAATTGATACTTTCCTCTCCTAAATTCAATATCACACCATATGAGTACAAGGTCAAGTTGAATTTAATGTGCAGTAGATCCCTTTATTCCGCACGGTCTTTGACAGAATAAGAACTGTAGCTTTATATATATATATATATATATATATATATATATATATATATATATATATATACAATAGACTCAATTCATGCGACGTCATAGTCACATGACAATGATAATCACGTGTTTTTAGCCAATCAGTTCATACACTCAAGTGAAATCATAGTCACATGATAAATGAAATCACGTATTTACAGTTAATCAGTTCATGCGTTTCGCTGTTGCCAGTTTCTGCTATATGCAGAAACTTTCTTTTAAAAAGTACAAATTTGTCAACAACAACAACGCTCAAATGTTGACAAAATGCGTTTTATTTAAATGTACGTGCCTAAAATAAAATTTGTTTTTTAATTAAAAAATCTTTTAAATGAATTTTTTTTTCATGAACATTTTCCTAAACATTTTTGACCAATTATAAAATTTGATATTTTATCTAAATTTTACAAATAGAACAACAAGCACACGTTATTTTAATGTCATTTTTGAATTCAATGGAGAACACGTGATTGATTTTATTACGTGACCGTCACGAATTGAGCTCATTGGACGACAAAACCGCCGGACACAATGCTAGCGATCGTTTTTGTTCTTAGATCTCTTTGTAGTTATGATCCATTACAATTTTCTATGACTAAAAATAAGTTAGTTAAAAAATTTCTGTGTGTGTGTGATATTCAGTTTTTATAATCGTACGAAGCAAAAAAAAAATCTCGTATTTTTTCCTTATGAAATATGTCACTTGCATTCACGCACGCACATACACTTCATTATAATATATTTGCAAATAAAAGAAAGAGGTTTAGAATTTTTTAATGATGGAATTCACTTCGCAAAAGCGAAAGCAAGACATCAGAGGAAAGAATAATTTATTATAACAGAGTTTCACCCAAAACACGTTATGAATTCACGAAAAAAAAATACCGTAAAATCCGGCGTATAACGCGCCCTTTCAACACAAAAAATAAGATCGAAATTTACAGGTGCGCAATATACTCCGGGTGTAAAGATACAAACTTAACAAAAAAAAATTGAGAAAGAGAGAAGGAGAGGAAACATAAAAAAAGTGACACTCCTTATGAACTTAAAAGATTGTAGTTCTAGAGAGAAGCATACCATTTTTCAATTGTTGCTATTATATATAGTTCACTCTCTTGCTATATATAGATATATATCTTATTCAAATTCTCAATCGTTCATAAAATACTTTCTATTCATCCATTCAAGTTCAAATACATTTCTTTTAAACTTGTAGTAGATGACACTTGATGTTAATACAGTTTTTTCAAATATTAATTCATTAGTTAAACTTGATTAATGAATAAATAGTAACAAACAAAAAAAAAATAGTCCCACACCCTATATAAAAAGGAAAACCGCTTTCTATGTTGCGTCTTAATAGTGTGATTCTGTCCTATGTATAGACATATCCATATTCATTGTAACTATTTAATAAAAAGCAACTAAAATAAAACTTTTCTTTGTGGGCAAAAGTAGGATTGACTTAAATTTTTTTTATATTACTTGTTTCTAATACCTTTGGACAATACCTCAAATAAGTGACATCAAAGTATAAGAACATTATATGAGTAAATTTCAGGTTTCTTCGTAAAATAGAGGGTGCGTGTTATACGGCGAATATACCTGAAAAACAAAAAATGTAACTCGAAAGTATAGGTGTGGCGTTATAAGCCGGAATTTACGGTAATTTGAAAATGTATTAAGCTTCTGTAAGACAAACATAATTTTAAAATGGCCTTTTCAAATGGTGTTAATAATTAACTTTTTGTTGACTTTAATTTAAAAAAACACACAGTGAATTTTAAATAATCTATTGCAGGAGTTGTTTTGGGTCGGAGTGTGGAAACGGAGAATACTGGAGAGCCGCTTCTTTTGAAAAGATTGCATTCATTCGTTAACTTTACATCTCAGAAAAGGTATAACCTATATAAATAATTAAATATAAGTAAAATAAAGTAGTAGCAGTTTTATTCAAATTATTTATTGCGCAAATTTCATCTCTCTATATAAAAATGGATGTATGTACACTCATGTCCATAAATTAAGGATAATTCAGAATCATACAGAAATTGAACTCTAAAATAAAAATTTCACCTGTAGAATTATCACACACATCTTGAAGAAGAATATGCAAATGACAGGAAACCACCAGATGGCGCGGATAGTACGTCACAATGACGAGAGTGTAAGAGAAGGGTATATAAGGAATGGTGGCAAAGAAGTAAAATTGTTCACAAGTGCTTTAAAAGCTTTTCAGTGCAATAACCGCATAGTTAAGGCCCAAAGGAAGCATTTGGAAGATTTTTTTACGTGGTAAAATTATTAGACGACTGGAATGTGGACGTCCCCAGCTGGAAGTATCCGAGGAGCTTGGAATCGCCCAGAGTGTCATCTCCAGGCTTTGGGAACGATTCCAAGATGATGATAATGTGAATAGATGTTACAGCACAGGTCACCCCCGAGTTACAACGCCGAATGAGGACCGGTATTTGGCATTTATTGCCAAAAGAAACAGACGGAGCACAGCATCAGACCTGTCTCGTCAGCTATCTTCAGCTATCGGTACCACAGTTTCAAGGCAGACCGTGTACAGACGCTTAGGGCACATTGGTCTATATGCTCAGATGTGTTCCACTTACCGCAACTCACTGTCGCCTGCGATTAACCTGGAGTAGAGATTGTGGACACCACAACAGTGGTCTTGTGTGATTTTTTCCCGACGAGTCCAGGTTTAGTTTGCAGTCTGATTCTCGCCAGACTTTAATATGGAGAGCGCCAGGTACCACTAAGAGAACACCATTGAAGACACCGTTACGGTGGTGCAGGATGGCTCGTTTGGGGAGGAATTATTCTTGGCTCCAGAACTGATCTGCATGTTCAGAGTAACGATGACATCTATTGGGATGTCATTCTGGAACAATATGTACGTTTGTTTCGGGGCGCCAAGGGTGTTGAATTTCTGCTTATGGATGACAACGCCCGTCCTCACCGTGCAAACATTGTAGACGAATGACTTCAATCGGAGGATATCACCCGTATGGATTGGCCAGCATACTCACCGGACTTGAATCCGATAGAGCATGTGTGGGATATGCTTGGCCGACGAATTGCAGCCCGTCAACCCCTCCCACCTGTCTACCGGAACTTCGGAGGGCATTGCTTGATGAGTGGTGTAATATTCCCCAAGACGAGATTGATAATTTGATACTCAGTATGCCTAGGCGTTGTAAGGCCTGTATTGCATCGTCCGGGAGACATACTCCGTTTTAACCATCATACTATTTACTGTAAATAGGTTCTTTTTTGAAATTTGCTCCAGGGAGTGAAAATCGCAATTTTTATTAATTATGTCAAACCTATAGCATCTTTTTTACTCTTTACCTTTTGTTTAATAAACAGACTTTACAAATAAGTCAAATTTGTTTTGCTTCTGCCTCTTTCTTTGCCTGAACTTCATTATGCTTAATTTATGGACAGGAGTGTATATGTGAAATCACATCACTCCAACACCGTTCAATCGATCACTGCGAAAATTGGCATGTGTATGTATTTTTTTGTGGAGAAGGTTTTTGTTCTATCCCCTTTGTTGCAGCTCCCCTCCAGGTGGCGCTGCAGTATATCAACTTCTGCACCGTTCAATCAATCGCTAAGTTGCCAACAGGGTCACTAAAAATGCCAACTTGGCTCTATCGGCAACATTTCGCTATGTTTCTATTTAATCGCCATTATACTGTAAGGAAAGGCGCTGCTTGCGAATCTTACAATTTTAACATAAAATAAATACAACAGAAACTAATATTAACATATCCAGATATAAATTATTTACAATATTTTAAGCGTTCATTACACAATATTTGTAACAATGTGATACTTTTGCAGAGCAGAGATCAGCTTAGGAAGGTGTTTTCAAAAATCGACCCACAAAAAAATTCAGAAGGCGTTATAAATGGAAAAAATCCTTTTTACCGGCTATTAGACTTGAAATTTATGAAATAGGATTTTTGGTTCAGCTGAGATATGCAAAAAGGTTTTTTTTTGTTTTGTTTGATATGCAATTTACGTAGAATTGACTCATTAAAAACTTTTTTATCCCTCAATCTATATTGTCTACTTTTTCAGTTTACCCGTGCTAAGAACGCATATACCAGCTAGTATCAGCTATAACTGTTAGTACATTTAAAATTTAGAACCAATTTAATAAACCAAAAAAAAATTTTTTGAAACAAGGAATGAGATTGCTAGTTGAAATTCTCGTCACAGTCTGCAAGTTCATGTCAACCACCTTGCATCTATATTTAATCTTGTAGATCTTCATGTAATAAAACTTTTATGACGATTTGGGAAAAGTGATGAGGAGTGTCATACTTAAGAAACTAAATTATTGATTTATTGCGTCTGCAGCTATTAATTACAATATTTGCATTTAAATACAAGTTATTCAAACTATTGAGTATTTCACACGGACTGTTTCTCCACTCTCTTGGGGGTAGGGCGGTTCCTTCTTCCATCTCGAATTTCACTCGAGATTCCGGCTAGCAGGTGGAATCCAGCCGTTGGTTTTCTCACTGCCATCAGTCATCGGCGTGATGTCAGATGAAAGAAACCAGCAATATTTTAGGCAGGCACGTGTGGATATGAACGGCGTAATGCTATCTGCATATAGAAGTCACTCTTGCAGCTGCGAGGGCGGGAAAACGGTACACTTTGTTCACAAATATATGTTGACCCAAACATAGATAACATTTTCTCCATATTTGGTTTTGTGACTGTCTTGGAGGGCCGCAAAAATTTTTTTGTGTGCTGCTTCTGGCACGCGGGGGGGGCTACTTTCCCACTCCTAATTTATTGTTCTACCATTTGATTTGTTATTAACGTTGCACTCTTCGAAGTTACAAGAGTATTACTGACAATGGACCTCGTCATTTCGAAACCAAGTCAGGTGACAAGGACAAAACACGGGCTGACAAGCCCAATTTTCAATGTCCATCACTGTGAGGGCTTTGGGCTTGACAGATTTAACGTGAACAGAACTAAACTCAGTGGCGCAACAGCCCATGAGGACCAAGGCCTGTTGTGCTAATCTCAGATTTCGTGACTTCAGGGCTGAGATGCATGAGCAGATGTTCCGGTCAGGTGGTCTGTCTGACGCAAAACCCCCAGCGCTACCACTCAGCCACTGGGATTCTTTAACGTACATAAATCCTTCTGTGTGACGAATCTTCAGTGACATCAGTACTGAAATCCAAGACTTGACAAAAACAGTCCACATTAAAAGCAATATATCTTCTAAGGATACTTTGAAACAACCATAAATATATGACTCAACTTAGCGGAGAGCGGTTTTTCAAAATTCCTACCATTAGTTCCCACTCTCCCTATTTATATATATATATATATATATATATATATATATATATCTTGTTCAAATTTTCAATCGTCAATAAAATACTTTTTATTAATACAATCAAATTCAAATACAATTTTTAAAACTTGTAGCGGATGACACTTTATGTTAATACAGTTTTTTCAAATATTAATTAATTGATCAAGTTTAATTACTGAATAAATAGTAACAAACAAAAATAATAGTCCAACAGCATACATAGAAAGGAAAATCGTGCGTAGAGCAATGGATAGCGCGTGGGACTTCTAGTCCAAAGGTCGTGGGTTCAAATCCCACCTGGGATGGCCAAATTTCTAAGAATGTGATTTCCTTTTTACTATACTATTTCATTAGAATAATTAAATTTAATTAATGAATAAATAGTAACAAATAACACAGTAGTCCAACACCCTATATAGAAGGGAAAATTGCAAGTAAAATCGCTTTCTAATTCGTCACTTAATATTGCGATTCTGTCCTATGTATATACATGTTTTTATTAATTGTAACTATCTAATAAAAGTAACTGAAATAAAATTTTTCTGTGTTGACCTAAGTAGGAATTGATTAAAATTTTTTTTATATTACTTGTTCGTCGTCATGTCACTGTATTAAAAGCAATATATCTTCTAAGGATACTATTAAACAACCATAAGTATATGACTAGACTTTGCGGAGAGCGGTTTTTTTCTTTGAAGGCGGCAGATGACATTTGAAAGTTTTAATTAGCGTATTTCCTGTGTATTCCGGCAGCAACAAATTTGAATGTTTTCCGGACAAGTCATGAAAGAAACATAATCCTTCATTTGACTTGCTTCAGAAAAATTTCGCAACACACAATTGTCGCTAATTCGTTAAATCGACGTGTTTTACTTTGAGACAATAGTACATATTGCTCATATAAGGACGATTTAATGACTCAGAAAAACAAGAATAATGTAATAATATTCAGAACATCACACACACACATATTTTTATTCATTAAAAAAAAGATGAATTGAAAAGATTATGAAAATACATATTTGCTTTTTCCTCATTGAGAAAACAAATCCAGGATAACTTTCCAAAGGATTTTTTAGGGGGAGAGACTTTTGAAAATAAGTTTAATAAATGAGTGAAAAAAGCTACAATAAGTTTTAATAAATATTTACAGAAAAAAAATTATAATTTACTGTGGGAATGCACATTATGTATTACTTCGTAAAGAATTTTATCAAATTAAATATTCCTTTTTTTTCCATAAGAAAAAAAATTGTACAAAATTTTAATAGCAATATGTGTTTCTTTTCACATACCGTGAAATCTGGTATATAGCACGCGCAGGTGTATATAACGCGCACCTATACTTTCAAGCTGCATTTTTTGACGTATATCGGCCGTAAAACGCGCACGTACTTACAAAGAATCCTGAAATGTACGTATGCAATGTTTTGAAGCCATTTATTCAAGGTATTATTTCAAAATCTTTAGAAAAAAAAGTATGCTTACAACCCTTGAAGTTCACAAGGAATGTTATTTCTTTCAAATAAACATATTTCTGTGTATGTAGAAGTCAACTTTTTTTTCGTGCTCATCTGTTCTCCTTATTTTGAGAGCATACCCAACGTATCTTGAATTTCTACCTTAATTTTTGGTGTTAAAAGCGCGCGTTCTACGCCGGATTTTAAACTGCCTTATCCCAATGTTTAAATTCTGGTCGGATAGTTCAAGTAAAATCGATTCCTGTTTCTATGAAAGATTGGGAAGGTGCTTTGACATATTTTGTTTAAGATGACCCATTTTATGTACATAAATCCATATCATTACGTGGCACAGACACGCAAGCAATTTTAACAAATCGCATTGTTGGGACGAGTGAGTGAATATTAACGTCGCACTGTTCAGCAGCTAGATGGCCTTTGGCGAACGGATCTCGTCAGTTTGAACCATGGTCAAGTGACGAGAAAGGCACTTAAGATGGTATCCCCCTCTCCTAACTTCCACACCACAAAAACGGGAGGACGTTGGAGCCTCAACGTATTTAGCGTGCATCGGCCCCCTCTAAAATGTGCGTTTTCAGCGGTACTGGCTCGAACTAATAACATGCCAACGACGAATCCGTTACCTTGGCTAACGTGACCATCTTACATTGTTGGATGAAGCCTTATTGTTTTGGTCCCAACCTAGTATCGCTAGTTCGAGTCTTGATGCCTCGGAAGACCCGCCGTGTAAAGGGGATAGATGCACGTAAAATCTGTCGGGGCTCAATGCCCTCTCGTTGTTATAATGTGGGAGAGGGTGGTACCAGCTCAGGTGGTGTTCTCGTCATTTAAATGTGGTTCAAAATGACGAAATCCGTCCCCAACAGCTCTCGTGTTGTTTTCGGGTGCGACGCTCCGTCACTCATTGTTGGGTGACTTTTGGGGTTATTAGCGCAAGAGCATTGTTGGAAGCATGAAAGTTGATGACGTAAATTAATACATTGCATTTAGAAATAAGACATAGAAATAAAGACAAACCACAAACTATTCACTTACAAAAACAAACAAATGAATAATTTTTTTCCCAATGGGGATGCATTTTTGCAACTCGGCAAGTCCCCAAATGTGAGAGCCATTTTAAGGTGGCACCATCTAGTGGTAACCTCGCTACCAAATTTGGGAACTTGAATTAGTTTTTAGTTAAAGAGTTCGCGGATGCTAAATATTGCCGTGGTTTAATTTTGCCGAATGTACCAGAGCCAAATTGATGTTCAAGGGATTTTTTACATGCCACATAATCATATAACACGCGCGCCTACGATTTTCGCATCCAAAAAATCTATCGACTCCAGCCGGGGTCGAACCCGCGTGAGTGAGTGAGTGAATATTAACTTCGCACTTTTCAGCTACACGAGGGCTTTTGGCGACGGACCACGTCATTTTGAACCATGGTCAATTGACGTGGACGACACCTGAGCTGGCACCCCCCTCTCCTAACTACCACACCAATGGCCGGACATTTGAGCTCTCGATCGATTTAACATGCATCGCTGCCCTAAACGGTGGGTCTTTAGTGGTACTGGGCTCGAACTCGTGACAAGGCCAGCCACGATCCGATACCTTGACCACTCGACTACTGGGGTCGAACCCGCAACCTTAGGCTCATAAAGCGGGCACGCTTCCTCTTAACCACCGGAGCCGACGGTGTGTAAATATGACATTACAAATATACCCATATATCACGTGAACTGAATATGCGCAGAGCTATAAGAGATTTTCTTCGTTAATGAAGGAGAAAAATAAAAAACCGAAATCTCACTCACGAATTATGTGTATTTAAAAAAATTGCATATAATCTGGTAATTCAGAGATATATTTTATGTACACTATTGTACTTTTTTTTAAATCTCATTTTGTATACCGTCCGAAGACCGTGTAGTTTATATCAATTAAAATCGGAAATAGGTGCTTAGAAATTCTATTTTTTTTTTCAAAAAAATCGTCAAAAGATGGCTAGTATATAATACGGATACGAAATTAATCTTCTTTAAAAAACCTTAAATCCCTCAAATGGTGAAAAAATCGTAATCCTGTGATGTGATGTTCCATTCCAGAGTTAGGTCGCAAAATATACCATAACGTGTTCAACATTGAATTCTTTTTTAAAAAATTATAAAAATAAGTCATTTTGATCTTACATTTATCATTTCTCGTTGTTTGAATGCATAAAATTTCTAATTTATTAAAAATGTTCTTAAAAAGAATTATATTCATAATACATATATTCTTAAGCCTTATCATGCACGCATGTCTCGGAACAACTCGAGACTCTTTAGAACAACTGTTTCAAGCAACTGTGAGGGTGAAGGGTTACTGTAAACAAAACTGTACGCTCTGACGTCAGCCTCACACTATCTTCACATTAAAAAATTACTCGCCATCTTTTCTGCTTTGGAAAACGAGCATCCAATATTATTCCTTTTATTCCACTCGCGCTTTTGTTGATGGTCGTAAACAGAATTGAAGCACTATTCTGTTTAAAATATTATACGTTACTAAAATATTATACACCATTAAAATATTATACGCTATTTCTAACGCGTTTGACGAAGCCGAGGCTGCCATCTTGTTTATGACAAAGGTGCCGAAGAACCCCATTGGCTAAAATTTTGAGCAATTCTTTCAACTCACCGGGAAAAGGTTGGTTGAAACCATTGCTATGCCAACTGGGTAGAAATTGTTCAAAAGGGTTGCTTGAAAGAAAAATTGCTCCAAATATGTACACGTGGGATAAAGCCTTTAGTTTTAGAAAAGAGGATGAGAAAAGAAAAACTTGACATTCTTACTTCGTAATGCGGGTAGAGCATGCAGTTCTACAAAAGGCAGGCAGGAAATAGCCAGGATTGCGCAACATAGAGTTGCACCACTTATCGGCACCATTCTTATGTTATATTAGAATTTCTCACATAAACTTGGAAACTTCCCAAATGAATCATGACTAAAATCTGAAAAGAAATAATAACTCCAATTATTATATTATAAATTAAATCACATCCCAAAGATTTTTTTGTCTCAATATAGCATATTACATTATATCGTGTAAGAAAAAATATATGTTTTATGTAAAGAATATTTTTTGTTACCTCTATTATTGTCTAATATGCTGAGTAATTCTCTTTTCTTACATTTCCCCCCTTTTTTTAAATTTAGAGGCAAATTCTGTGTCAATGAAGCCTTGGTTCCTAAGAGGCCAAAAACACGGACCTGACGACGGAGAACTCATTTTTTCAAAAATTATTTGTTATACATTTTTTTTTTAAATTGAAATAATTTATTCTGAGTTTGTACACGTGATTCAAGAAATCCACTGTATATTGATTGATTTTGGAAAAGAAAATTATCATCTTTTTTCAATTCTGATAAAAATTATGTTGATGAATATGTCTTCAGTGATGCATAAATACATAATCAAGAAATGCGCCAAATTCTACCGAATATATTATCTATAGCTGACGATTTTTCAGAACTTGATGCTATTTTTGGGAACTCAAACTAAAAACATGACACAATGTAATAAGCGTATCATTCCATAAGTTTCAATTTAACATATTACTCAGCTCGAAAACAACTCATTAAAGGTAATATTTTTACAGCCTAGATTATTGAAATTTAAGCTGAAAGTATAATATAAGAAAAATATTTGATAAAATAGAGTCTTATTAAGAATGGGATGTCTTTTTTGAAACCAGAAGGCCGCATCAAAGTTCATTTGAAATTTACCAAGGCTGCATTACACAGCTTCAATTATAGATTAAACATATTTTTTCAGAAATATTTCAAACTATGGATACAAATTTTATAATTCTTTAAAATTAACCAGCCCTAGTCGAATCACAAAAAATAAAAAAAAAAAAAAAGGAGAGGATGTGATGTATATTCTGACAAATAAGTGATGTACATTCTGCCCCCCCTTCCCTTCAAAGTCAGGTTTTGGACCCCAAGGATCTTACCGCGAATAGCAAAACCTTAGGTTCTGGGCCCCCTAGGTTCCTGCCCCACCCCTATGCGGTGGTGAACGTTACGCCACTGCATTCTGATCACTTTTAAACAGGGGTAGGCATTAAGTCGATCGCGATAGATCGGTGAACTACCAAGATATTTTTGGGTGACTCCCCTTACTAAGACCTAACGCAAGCATACTAAAATAAACGTTTACGGACCACAGACCCCGCAAAACTGGAGAATTGGCTTTTCACAATTGATGTGACTGTGTTTACTTAAGAAAATGATTCTATAAATGAGTAAACGACACATGTACCTCCACTGGAAGCACAAGATGTTGCTTAACACGTTTACTGCCACTGTGGGGGGGGGATAGCTACCATTGCGCTGCCAGCCACAGAAATGAATTTTTTCCAACACGCTGACTAAAGGGGAGAATAAACGCTGATGATCATATCTTCCCGCGATAGCATGGGATTGGCTATAGAGATATCATCCCATATCCCGCGTTTCTACGGGTTTGGGTTTTTGCATTGATGTCATGTCCCGTGATGGCACAGTGAAGTACATTCGTAGGTTTCATATCCAGATATACTCCCTGCTCGCAGTATTGAATACGCCCACGCTCTACGGTTTAACAGTTTAGTTGTCCCAGCTTGGCAATTTTTGTTACGTGTTTTTGTTGTAAAAATTGAAATATATCATATTTTTAAAGAGGGGTACAACGTCGAAAGCAAGTGTTGAGGTAAGAAAGCATATAATTGAATACAGAAGGCGCCACTGAGTGAACCTTTAAAGCATTAGAAGTAGCTCACCCCTGCCTTTGTGCAGTTGAGATGGATCTCGAGGCCCAAGGCTCAACCGAAAAAGCTACAGAGAGATTCTTCACATTCATTACATAGAGTTCAGAAATTAAAGGTTACGCGTAGGGCGAAGGAAAAAAACAGGGCTCGAGTGGTGATGGATTTCCAAGTTTTGGACTATGGTCAAGTGACGACATCTCAAGTGGCACTTTATTCTCTAAATCATTAATATTCTTTTATAACAGCTAATAAATATTATGTTGATGATAATGAAGAATTTTAATTTCTTTGTTTGTCCTTTTGTCATCACCATAGTTATAACTAGGCATGAAAGTTTAACCCTTATTTTAAAAATGTTGTACATTAAAAAATTGTGTAAAATATTAGGTTGGATTTTTTGATAACTTAGAGGCAAATGAAATAGTTAAGAGTAAATTACTGAGATTTTTTTTAAGTTCGATTCTGTATGAATCTCACTGTATATTTTCTTTATTCTCTTTACTAAATATACAAATTTTATACAAATACTGTTCAAACAAGAAATGTTATTTGAAAAATATATTTTCTTCATTTAATTATGAAATAAACGATTAGTTTTACTCATTCATCCAAGACGAATTCAATTACGTGGCAGTTTCCTCCTTCAAAAAATAAATAAATAAATAAAAATAAAAAAACCTCAGCAATATTTTTTTATAAATTCAATGAAAAATCAACAGTGAAAACAAACTCTTTCATTTTAGAATTGATTACCGCTGTTAACCTTAAACTTGGACAAGGTGAACTTTTTTTAAAAAAATTTCAAACGGAGTTAATGAAGGGTGAAAATCTAATCTTGTTCTTAATTCAGATTACATTCAGGGCGAGTGAGTGAAGACTAACGTCACACTATTAAGCTACTCGAGCAGATCAAGTTCAGGACAAGCAACAGTAAGTAAAAAAGTAACGTTTCAACTAATGATATGGATCGAGAATTGATTAGTACCAAAACCTAGTAAAAATGCGTCAGCTTTTAAATACAATTCCCAGCAACAAAAAAACTTAGTAGCCAATCCTAGCAGTTAAAACATTACATTAGCAATTCATACGTATTTCCGACGTTTGATGTATCTGATTCTACAGTACAATTTGCGACATTTTTCTAGACAATCATATTCACATAAACGCACTTTATCAAGAATCGAACACCACCTGCGCTTGTATAAAGAATATAATGTGCGCATTTAGATTTTAAATCATGCTTCGTTCGCACGTCAGATTAAATTCTTAAGGTTAGATATAAAAACACTGGAAGGTGGAATAATTTGAAGTACATCCCGGCAAACATGGCGTGAGCGATAATGGAATTGTTTTCTTTCTTTTTTTTCCCTAATTTTACACGTGTGTAGGGAAAAAAAACTTGGATGACAGAACAGGTTTTTAGAGGCCACGGCTAGTAAATTCGTTAGCGCTATCAAGGTGATATGTTTTCATTTACCTTGATAATTCCATCAGAATTAAAAAAAAAAGATCCCGAAAGAAGTATTTGCGTGAATAGTGCAAGAAATCAAAACTAGTAACAGAAAAAGAGCATAAGTTTGTAAGCATTTGCACATGTAAGAAAAATGTGAAAAAGGAATATACAGGATACTTAATTTTATATAAGAAAATAGGACTATTTACCATCAGATAGAATTTATTACGTCTTCAGAAAAGCAAACGAGCTGCGGATGTTTTCCTTTTAATACTAAATAGGAAATAATCAGGAAAGTTCAAAACGATTAAAATGTAGTTAAAACAATTTAAAGTTTCCTAGAGATCTAATTTTTAATTTCTTAATAACTTTTTACCTCAAAATTTCTTTAAGTGTTTTAGTGTACCTAATAAAAATCAAATGTACACTTTTTTTTAAAACACTTTGAATAAAAATATATGTATATATAAGACAATAAGAAAAAACTTTGAATAAAAGAAAGCTACCGAAGAAACAATTTCTTCGCATAATAATATCACATATTTTTAGAAATCTGTATAACAAAAGAAAATAATTGTGAAGAAAAAAACTCCAAAGTCTTTAATAATATGGATAAAATAAGGCAACTAATGCACGTTCGGTAATGCGCATGTTCACTTTAGCTGGCTCACTTGAGCTGAAAAAATAGTTTGGGGAGTCGTCTACATGTTTTTATACCTTATACATAAATACCCCTATCGACGTTTTTGGATCTAAATTACCCCCTCCCCCGTACCTTACTTTGGATGTCATCATTAGTCTCCATACCAAGTTTGGTGTCATTTCGGTTGTTATATCGAGGTACAGGTGGCTTTGAATGGTGTCAGTTTTAAAAAAAAATCATCCTGTATACTACGTATGTACATGCGTTTTTGAAACTAAAGGAATCGCACACACAACAAAACATGTTCCTAATGTGAATGTTCTATTAATATAAATTGTTATTCTAAAAAGTTTATAAGAGAAGGTTGATTTTGAGTTCGTGGAAACTGTCCAACAAATTTTCTCAAATAATATGTTGAAAACGAATTTTTTAAATAAATATGTAACTTAAATATAAGCCGATTTTTTAAAAAAATAAATGTATCAAAATTAATGTTCTATAAATTTATTATTTTAATTATTTTTATTCTTATAGCTTAACAGGTTCGAAAGTTATTTTGTCTTTCAGCAATACACAAAGATACATCCTTTAAGAATATGTTTTTCAGAAAAGAAAGAAATATTTATATTTATATTTGTATTGCATATTTTTAATCGTACAATGCTAAAGCTTTTGTGATCAAATAACTTAATCTTCATGATTTCGAAATGCAAATTTGAAACCCATATAAAAATGGATGGCAAATAAAAGTATCTATATATTACTTATAATAAATAAATTGCCTTAATAAATATTTAAAAACTATCTACCTTTCTCATTTCGGCTTCATAATATTCCAAATATTATAATCAAATACGGAAGCACAATGAATTATAAACTTAGCCTCAATCTTCTACGCCAAAATTAAAACTAAGCTAATTATTCTAAAACTGTAACAAATTAAATTTCATTGCCAGATCGGAATTATGCAACAAATACTAATATACAAAATTATTTTATCTGCAAACGATATTATTTAAAGTTGTGTTGCTGCTGGAATAAATTAATTCTTGTTCGTAAAATATATAACAATTTTATTGTTCCAAAACAGATTCACGAATTCCGTTAGAAAACCAAACCAAAGTATATATTTCAAAGTGAATTGAATATTAAATTAGATCATGAAGAAATATGAATGAGTAATGCATAAAAATTAAATATGTGGCGAGTCTTGATCAAAGCGTAGTAACAGTCTTCACCATATCAGACGATTTTTACAAAATATCTCAAACTGATAAATTATTTTCGAAAATAGAAAATACATACAAATAAATTATCTAAAATAGTTTTGAGAATATGCAAGTGGACAATTAAATAATATTATGTATGCTAAGGCTTTAGCTGTAGACTTTTTAAAGAATAAACTTTCTCCAAAAACTGAAGCACATACAAACTCGAATGTTTTAACTTTCACCTGAGCAAAAAAGAATAATACGTCAAAATACGACCATGAAAACAGTTGAGTTTGGAAAACCCTAACAATCGCTAGAGATTCAATGTTTGTGAAACATAATTGATACCCTTTGTGCATAAATGACGAAACAAAAATAATGATGTCCTGAATATATTTTTTGCTCTCATTAGTAACTTGCGATATCGCATTGAGGATTAAAAAAAAAAATAGACGGAAGAGATTCTATCTTGATGAATAAGTGCACATTATTCAATTATTTGGAAAACTATTATGGAATAATGACATTAAAATAATTGTCATACATACCAAACATAAAACAAAAAGACAAAAAACACAAGAATGTGGAAAGTTCTAGAATTTTTCTCTCAATACTAATTATAAGTACATTTTATCAATATACGAACATTATTCTGAATAAATAATAATTTGAAACAGATGAAGGGGATATGTGTGTGTGTGTGATTTTACTATCTAATAATTATTGATATCGAACTGAATACTGCAAGAGAAATGATTTGTAGTACACAAATAAACACATATTTATGTACAAAAAGTTAATGCTCAGTAAAGGCTCTTGAGTGTGTGGAGCTTTAGATTTTGTTTTTTCCTTTTTACTTGTATAGATAGTAAAGACATACATGATCCTATCATTTGACTGTTTCAAAATAACAAGATCCATCGTCGATAGTTTTAGAAATGTTTCTAAGAGTGAAGTTAATAAATAATCAATTATCTAAGCTGGCACAGTGGTCGTTATATTTCTCAGAATATATCAGGTTAAGCATTTTTAGAGTTCAGTGAGAAAAAAACCTTTGAGATCAACTACAATTTAATATAACAAGTTGATTGTAAATGTGTTATAATATATTATAAATTACGATTTTCTTGTTGAAAGTGTAATCTGATTTAACGATACATTTTATTACCGTACATGCAGAGTTTTAACTACAAAAAATGGTTTTAATAATATGTTGATTAAAAATTTAAAAAAAATTATGCATAAAAACTTTTTTGAAAAGTTAAAAACTATCGTAGATTTGTATATTTTACAGTTATTTGTTTCGTTTTCAATCGTATATTATAAATCTTTTCATATTAGATAAAACCAACATCAAGTAAGAGTAGGTCAAGAGATTGGTTAAAAAATTATAAATATATACACTGCTCAAAACAATTAAAGGATATTGTAAGTTTTATACAAAATAAAGATATAAGCGAAATTTTTTTTGCCGAAAATGGAAGAAGAGAATCACAAATGCAAATTTTTATGATTTTCAAACTGTGGAGTATGCTAATTTTGAGTTCGACGTCAAAAACGTCGCTTCAGCGGCAGCGAATGAAATTTGACTTTCAACTGAAATGAAGACAAGGATGATCGGCATTCAGTGACTGCTTTATTTCGATGAGTACGATGTCTCAGCGAAGTCATTTAACTGATTCAAAAGCTTGGAGAGTTGTTGGTAGATTAGAAGGGGGCCAAACTCAAGCCGAAGTAGCGCAAGCCATTGGAGTGTCACAAAGGGTGAATTCCAGGATCTGGAACCGTTTTTGGAGACTGGAAGTGTAAGCCGAAGACCAGGACAAGGTCGTAGATGGGCAACAACGCCCAATGAAGATCATTATTTAGTGTTAACGGCTCGGAGACACCGAAATATGAACGCTACTCTTCTCCAACAACACCTTCGCTCGGCTACTGGCACCAAGGTTTCAACTCAGTCTGTCCGAAACCGGCTCCATGGTGTAGGTTTGTATGCTCGCCGACCGATGGTATGTGTTAGACTAACATGAAGGCATCGTCATGACCGCAGGAGTGGGCAACAGTGCATGTGAACTGGAGGAGAAATGAATGGGGCAATGTTCTTTTTTCTGACGAGTCCCGTTTTTCTGTTCATCCGGATAATAGGCGTATTTTCTTCTGGAGGGACCGTGGCAGTAGGAATAATCCTGCGTTCATGCTCGAAAGTGTCCGATTTGGCGGTGGGGGAGTGTTGGTGTATGGTGGCATCTCCATTGACGGGTGCACAGACCTCTACATCATTCGAGATGGACCTCTGACTGCTCGCCGATATAGGGATGAGATCCTCAGACCCATTGCTGCAGTCTTATGCCCTTATGCTGCAGCAATCGGAGATGACTTCATTTTAATGGACGATAACTGCAGGCCACATCGTGCTAACCTGGTGGAGGATTTCCTTTTTCGAGGAAGGAATCGTACGAATGGAATGGCCAGCGTGTTTTCCAGACATGGATCCAATAGAGCACGTTTGGGACGGTCTAGGAAGACGAGTTGGGCCCCCCCCCAAACTCTCCAAGAACTGGAAAGAGCTCTTCTGGAAGAGTGGGACAGAATCCCCCAACTCGTGATTGACTCCATGCCTCATAGGTGCTCAACGTTGCTGGCCGTCCGTGGAAACCATACCCCCTACTGAAAATGATTTCCTTTGAAGAAAACACCTTTTCTTATTCTTTTTTCTCGTATGCACAAATTGTGTTTTTTTCTTTTGTACACAAATGCGCAATAAAATGCCCAACTTGTGTAATTTATTCCCATATACGTCTGTATCAATCAGCTAAAAAGATGCACCGAAAACCTCTAATTATTTTGAGCGGCATCGCACTGCACGAGGGCTATTGGAGGCGTCATTTAAAACCCTGGTGAAGTGCAGCTGGAACCCTCTTCTCTCCTAACCTTCACAACACACCAACTGGAGGTCGACAGATTTAACTTACATCGACCTTCTCTGCATGGAGGGTCTTTAGCGGTACTAGGCTCAAACTCATGACATAGCAGTTATCAGTCCGTGACCGTGACCACGGCATCCAGCTTAAGATTGGGGGTTGGAAAATATCAATTCCAAAACACCATAGTAATCGAAACAAAATTAAAAATAATTACATTCGACTTGTTTAGTAACTAATTCGAGATTTAATTATTAATTGAATGAAATTAATTCAGAAAAGCAGAGATTAATAGATGAAATGATATACTATGTAACACGTTGATTTATTACTCAATTTATTTTGAGGTAATTGAAATCTTCAAATACGCAAACTACTTGAAAATTAATGTACCCCCAACTCTTTTTACTCACTCGTAGATGCATTCTATAGAAAAAAAAAGCGTGTAAAATAATACATGTGGCTTATGGTAAATTTGGGGATATGCTCCATAACTAAAAAATCGGGTAAGATGAAAAATCATGCAAAATAAAAAAATAACAAGGAAATAAATGTTACATATTGATAAAACAAAAACAATTTATTTTATTACGAAAAAAAAAATTATTAGTGTACACTGAAAATTTAGTCTATAAGTACACACATACAACATATATATAAATTCAAATTGAAATTATTAATATATCTAATAACTGACAACTATTCATTGATACTTGATAACTAGCATTCACGTTTTTGTTCATTCTTAACGGTCTCTGTTGATTTTTTGTTGTTGTTACGAAGTCTGTTATTAGCGGCTGTTTTGTTGGTTTCTCAAGTTGCTTTTATATAATTCTTGATATCCCCTTACACAATATTTAAGGTAACGTTAAAATTTTTATGCATGCTCCATTGTCAGTACCTTGAGTAAGAAAATGTTGTTCCATACTTGTAGCACATTTCAAGCTCTCGCGAATTAAATCGGCTGTTAATAGTTGAACTTCATCTTTGACTTGGTCATTATCGACTTCTTTCTTATAAACTGTCATAAAATTGATCAAATCGTTCTTATCCAAAGAACACAAATTCCCAAATTTTTCGGCATTCGAGCTAGAACAAAAAAATTGTGTCGTTAAATTCGTCTTCGTGTAATGCTAATTACCCTATTTATTCGAATCTAAGCTGTCATTGATTCTAAGCCGTACCCCAAATTCTCACTAAGTTTTTGTGAAAAATGAAAAATAGTGTAAAATGGTTTATCGATATCCAATTTTATGAAAATAAAATACATTTAAAGCGAGAACTAATCAGAAGTGAATAATTAATCCTTTTTCCAATATTATAAAATTTGAATACATACATCAATCTATAATTGCCTTTCCAACGAATATCTTTTTCCTCCTATTCTAAGACGCACCGACCGATTTTTAGTAGGGTTAACATTAAAAAAAATGCGGCTTAGATTCGAGTCAATACGATAATTTAAATTCTTTGAAAAATAGATATATATATATTTTTACCAAAAGCGATTTTTCTAATCTCTGTGTTTATCACTTATTTTTATCAAGTAGTAATTCAAAAAGTTCGAAAGATATTATTGGCAGAAAAATGTGTGTGTGTGTGTGAGAGAGGTAGAAAAGAGTAAAATATGATGCAGTATTTGAAGAACTGTCATCAGAGAAATCACGTGATTCAAATTCTTCCTTCGGGAATTGCCTTAAGAGAAATATTTCTAGGATTGGGTAATACTTTGTGGAAAGAAGCACAATTCAGAAATCGCGAGCTAGTGGTTTGAATGAGAAATACTCATGTGACATTTTTCATAATCAAATATTTTCGAACGGTAAAATACTATGGAAATTTACCATTATAGGTAAAATGTTCTTTTTTTGTGACTTGGAGTAAAAATTAAACTAAAAAATTGTGTAATCAGATTTAAAAAGTTACCCCACTCGTATATCTTGCAAAAAATGTTTAGAGATAGAGAACCTCAGAAGCCTAAAAAAACATGTTTGAAATGATTTGTAATCTTAAGATATAATACAGACAAACGAAGGAAGGAAAAAATGTATACTTAAAAATATAGTAGTAGTTGAAAGTATAAAAAAAAAATTCTGTTGAAATTTGTTAAAAGCTTGAAGCATCTAACTAGGTTTAGAGACCAATTTTTCAAAAACTGATTTTCAGAAGAATTTTATTGTTTTAAAGAATATAAACAGACATTAAGAGTCGTAATTATTAAATAAAAAACTTGTGTCGTCCTTTTGTTATGAAAAAAAAATTAAGAAATTTTAGCAAAATTTTCAAAGTTACTCATAAATAAAAATACATAGAACACAATTCAATTTTAATAACATTGATATACTTATTGCTCCATCTGAAGGGTCATAAACCACAGGGTAAGAAATATTATAAGAAATAAGTCTTTTATAAGCATTTAAATTTGATGTTAATGATTTTTCGTCAAAATTTTTGTATGCTCTAAGTTAACAATTGCTGTAAACTGTGATTAACTGTAACTATCTTAAAACCTGTTGTTTGTTACACTCTAAAGGGCTCATAATATATGTGTTATAAATTTCATTGAATTTGATTGCCTTATTTTGGAGATAAAGCGTTTTTCGTGCACAGATTGTCGTGAAGATTTCATTTTTGAAAGAACACAATATGGAAATATTCTTATGAGTTAGATAGAGTAAATGCTATGAAACTTAAAAAACTCTTTAGTTTTTTATATATTATCCCTTCTTTGTCAATATTTATATTTCTTTTTTTCTCTAACGGCCCTAACATCAAATACCTAAAAGTTACTCTTTCAACCTAGTCGAACACACCTTAAGTAAGTTATTCTGAGTAACATATAATATATGAGGGTTAATTGATTATTTTAAAAGCTATATATTAAGTTTTCTAAAAATTTGCTTGGAAAAAAATATATTTACAAAGTTAATTTCTCTTTTGAAAAAATAATTCTTTGTCGGTATATTTTTCCACTCATAAGATACTGTGTTTTGTTAGATCAATATATTCCAATTTTAATGAAAATAACTAAATATAAATGTCAGTTGTAATCATTTTTTACAGCTATAATTGCATTTTTTCCGCGTTATTTTATTATAATTTCATTTAATATTTTTTTCTAAACGACATACGACCCATCAAGCAAAATCGAAAATGCCTGCAAATTATATAAATAATTAAATCTTTATTCTAATTTGGGATAAAAAAGTATATACACTTGCCTTCGTAAGTCTGCGTGCATGCCATATCTTTCATATTCATGCAAAAAGATCGCTAATTAAATAGAAGTCTTTCTGAACCAATACTATTTTTTATTGATTCCTCTAGCGTCGTGAAATCAAATACTATAAACAACAATCGCCTGATTATTACATAAAATAATACTAATATTTATAACTTGAGAATGACACAAATCGGGTGCGTCAAAAGTCTGCGTACACTAGATAAAAACCTTTAAATTAATGGAATGTAACTGAAAGTTCTCTCAACATATTTGGCAGGGATTTAACTAGCTTAGTTGTTTCACCTGTGGATATTTTGTTACATTCTTCTACCATGACAGATTTTAGCAACTTCCTGAATGTTATTACATTCTCCCTGATTATTCACTCGAGTAAATCCCACAAATGCTGCATTGTGCTTAGGTTTGGGGACTAGGTTGGCTTACGGAATTGGTTTGGGACACGTTAGAACAGCCACGGCTTCACGATGAATTCCCAATGAGAGCCAATTGCTTAGGACCTTCGTGCCGTTGAAAGTAAAAATCATCACTCGCCGCAAGTTTCTCGGCACATGCCCTGATATTTTACTTCAATAAGTTCAAATAAACAAATTTGCCCATTGTTGATTCAATAATTCCAGATTACCATCTGAAAGGCATCCAATGCACCCCCAAACATTATGCGTCCTCCTCCATGTTTGATAGTCGAAAAAGGATTTTCTTTCTTAAGATCTGTCCAGGAATTTTTGTAGGAACATTTTTGTGCTTTTTGATGCTAAATTACAAAAATTACTTTCAATTGAATACATTATATTTTTCGAAAAAATATGTGTCCTATTTAGTTGTTTTTTTGGCACATTCTCTTAGCTTTGTTCATTCGAAAGACGAATGGCTTATTGAGTGCAATTCGGGCATGATAGTCATCCTTTTTCAATTTTCTTCGAATTGTAATTAAACTTACTCTTTTTTGCAATATCTCAGCAACACTTTTAGCTATTTGTTAAGCCTATAGTCTTTGATTTATTTTTATCGAGCGTATTACAAAGCAAGTTTCTCGAAGTAACACTGCAGACGGGTGGCCAGATCGGTGGCCTTGGACGTTAAAAATTTTAGTTGATTTGTAGTTTATGAACACTTTTCCAATCAATGGATGTCTCCTATTAACATTTCAGCAATTCCTTTAAAAATTTCCCCCTTTTCAGAAGATCTATGATGTTTTTTCTTTCAATGATATATGGATCTCTATTCTGTTGCCTGCCATAGAACCACAAAAGCTTTCAAATCTCAAATCTTAAACAAATCGTAAAATAAGCTTATAATTACTTACAAACACGATTTAGTGCAATTATTTTACAATAAAAGGTCTTTAAAAGCTTTATTTTGTAAGTGTACGTAGACTTTTGGCGCGGATGGTTGGTGATTTTTTGGTGGCCATTTTTGTTTTTTCTTAAGGTGAATTTTGTTGCTGCTGTATGAATAAGGACATTTTAAAGAATTTTTGACTAGTATTTTGGTTTTCTAAAGCGAGATTTTAATAGTAATTATAGCATAAATACGTAGGATAATTGCCTGTACGCAGACTTTCGGAGGCAAGTGTATACTGTATATACAAAAATTACCAATATGATGTAACAAGGAAGTAGAAGAAGATAATCGAAAAAGTTTTAAAATACTCATCATTCACATTATCTACAAATTCAATTATGAGTCAGTAAAAATATAGTTGCATATTTGAAATTTTTAAAAATTCAAAGCATTCCCGCAAAAAAGACGAAATATAAACGATAGGGGGAACTGAATTACAATTTACTCTAATATTCATAATTCAAGAACTAATAATTTTCTAAAATTCGTTAAAAAGGCAAAATTAAATAAGTAAAGTAAAATAAAATAAAATAAAATAAAAAGGGTTTAAAAAAAAGAAATCCTCCACAAAACCTAAAACGACGGCAAAAGTTTTTACAAAATAGATAAAAATAGATGGGAAAAAAAGACGTTCACACAAAATGTTTAAGTTAAATAAAAGTCAAAACCAAAGCTTATGTTTTAGCTTATGGCTACAGCAGACGTGTTAAAAGAAAGGAAAACAATATCTCTTTCTTACGCACACACATGGAGCTGTAAACATGATTCATTTATTCCATTTCAGAAATTGTTGCGGAAATCAGCATTCCTCGCGTTGCAGTGTCTAGAGAAGGGGTCGGCAACCTTAGTGGCAACCTTTGGCAACCCTGCGGTGTGCCAAACTAATCTACCAATACGATTGAAAAAGGCGCACAATTCGACTCCCGCTGCGTTACATGCAGAGTTACGGAGCAGAGGCCAAGAATACAGATTTATTGTATACTACTTGTAAAAATGTGCATAATTTAACACATATTTACTAACATAAAAATAAACAATATAAAATATATAGCTATTCCTTTTAATAGGAACAAAAATAAAATAAAATTGTACATACATTATGTATTACGTATCTTTTAACACGTTTTTTTTAAAATAAGTAATAAGATACATACACACAATATAAGTATTCCTTCAATACAGTTTTATAAAAATGAATAGTTTAATGCGATGCTCTTACATTCTAAGATTCTTAACATTCTACGAAACCCGTTGGCGAAAGCGCCAAAGCGTAACCTCTATGGTAAAAATTAAAAAAAGTTTATGGAGAAAGAGCCCCTAAATCCTACTCTTGTGTACGCCATTGATCCTTGGAAAGTAGAAACATTCCTAGGCTGCATGAGTCACAATTCCAGTTGGTAAGATTCGACCCTGGGCCCCTATACAACTGTAGGACATCCTATGACCCATAAAAGTGTATACAGTACATAGCATACATTGCCAGATACTCGTACAAACACGAAGCCAATTAATGTGTATGATTTACAATCGCACAAACCAGCTCGACCAACTATCGCCATTTGACTGAATGAGTAATGATGGTGTATGGTGGTAGTCCTGGACGACGGTCATCTCATGAGGCCAGTTGACATATCGTCCGAAATTCACAGTTTTTCAGTGAATACAACCGGAAATAACATTTGACCGTTAAAACTATTCAAATCCTAATCTTATTAAAGATGAGCAGAGAACGAGATGAGGCCTCCATTGTGGCCGAGATCCTGGGCCCGGGCCCAGTTGGCCAATGCCTTAAGACGCCTCTGAACCCAAGTGCAAGCTTGTGATGGCTCCATAATGGCATAGGCCAATTTTACATGTCATGGACTGCATCCTCTGATCAAACTGAATTAATCATCTAACTGTAAATGTTTTGCTCAGTTGCTTGTTGTCCTTTATGGACTTCAATGACCCAAAGATGGAATTTTCCAGGATGATAATGGGTCATTACACTGGACCAAAGTCCTTCACGGCTAGTTTGAGGAACATTTTCGATAGTTCCAGTGATGGTTTGACCATATCACTAAAAATCAATTCTGTAAGGAATACTTGATACATGATCCAAAGATCGATTCGTGCACAAAATTCTGCACCAGCAATATTTTTGCAGTTATGGAAGGCTGCGGAAGCAGCATGGTTAGGGCACTTCTGAAGGGCACTTCTGAAGAATCGTCAAGGCTGTGGTAGCGAACTACGAGTCTTTCGTGGCTGATGTGGACGAGGCGTAGATTCAAAAGTTAGTGCCACTGAATCCCGCACAGGTTCAAAGTGTTCCTGTTGGCATAATTTACAAGTTTGGAGAGGAATTTTCACTTTTTGGGTGTCGTCCTCATCACTTGGCCGTGGTTCCTAACTTCGATGTTTGTCACCACTAGCATCGAGTTGCTTCAGAGCGCATCCTAATCAAATCAAAATGAATTGTTGAGATAATGCCTCGTCGAGTTCTTACACCCAGCAAAAGGAGACCCACATGATATTCGGGGTGTGACGTATTGGGTACGAAAATTCACAGCCAGGCTAGAGATATAAATATGTACAATTTATTTACAGAACATTTTTAAAAAACAACTTACATACAGAGCACGCTTATGCCGTCTGACTCTAGTTAGGACCCTCAAAACCGCATGTCCTTTCCAGACGAGTCTATCCGGAACGTAGGTGAACCGGATTCTAGGAAACCCTTCTCCCTTACTTCCTCGGAACATTCGCCACAAGGGCTATCTAATGACTTTTGGAATATAAAACCACAATAATGATTATGCTCTCTATTGAAAAGAGTAAAGTTTCAATGTGGCTCAAATAGTCTTCACTCATATGCCATAAGAAACTCGTACAGCATTGTTTTCTTACGTTGGAGACAACAAGACGAATAAAATATGTCTACGTTTTAAATCGAAAAATAATAAGACTGCATATGTCTGTAAAAACTTCTCGTTTGTTTTGGTATTAGGAACTGAAAAAAAAATCACGAGTCGCTTTAGTAATGACGCGTCGTATTTCTTGAAAGAACTTTTTAAAAAATATGTAAATGTATACCGTAAAATCCGGCGTAGAACGCGCACTTTTAACTCCAAAATTAAGATCGAAATTTACAGGGGCGCGTTATACGGCGGGGATGAAAATGAGAGCTTTGAAAATAGAAAGAGTTGGGCATATAAAAAATTAGACTTCTGGATATTTCGAAACACTGTTTATTTGAAAGAAGTGACATTCTTAATGAATCTAAAAGGTTGTAGTTCTAAAAATATACTATTTCTGCTGAAGCTTAAGAAAGTAACTAAGTTACTCGCGAATAAATTGCTTCAAAACATAATAGCATTGTATACGCACATTTCAATATTCATTGTATACACAAAAGGGGTTGCACGTTATACGATGAATATACTTAAAAATTATAAATTGCAGCTTGAAAGTATGGGTGCACGTTATACGCCGGATTTTACGGCAAACGTAATATTAATTACAGGGATATGCTATGTTTATATTTATTGATAAGATAATTTCCTTTTTCCGACAGAAAATGAATCATTGACTTGTCGTAGATTTGCTTAGTTATTTGCAAGACGAGATCTCAGAATGTAGGGGAAAGTGCATCTGTTTCATATTTTGAGAGGAAAATCTCCACGCGCGTGCACTTATCGCGGATAACTTGCATTCGAAATTTTGGAAAACATCACTGCTTCTCATATTAAGGCCTCATTTAAAATTTAAAGATGGTTAAGATTTAGTTGCTATAATTATATGTAGGATTCCACAATGATTTAATTTAATGTTGTAAAGATCCAGGGCTATATATTTGTAAGAAAAAGGGGGATCGATACGTTTTACGCATTCGTAATTAATTGAACAAAAAAAGAGTCTTTCATTTCCTCGTTTAAATCTTCCAATAGAATAATAAATTACGGAACTGCGCATGCTTCAGAAGTAAATTTAAGATTTGTAGTTATAGTACTAACATGCGACTTCGAAACGACTCAATCAAGTACCATACATATATAATTCAACACGATTCATTGTTGTTATTGTCACAAAGAGTTACTCAGAGTTAAATATGTAATGAAAGTAATAGAAACCACAAAAAAGAAGTATAAAAACGCACAATGGCAACATTTATTACATGAAAACTTCGTTCTCTCTCGAAAAAGTTTAGCTATAAATTTTTAAAATAATTTTTATTATTTGAAAGTATAACTGTGGTTAAACGTAAATGTTTTTAAACAGAATATAGCAAAAATGCGTCTCTCTCTGAAAAAATATCGACATTCTTTCAAGTATTTATATGTGATCTATAAAATACTTCTCTAAAACAATATAAGACCAATTTTACAAGCTTCTATTGTGGAAAACCTTATTTATTTGTTTATACAATTCTCTAATGCTTTAAGGTCGTTGATTTAGCCACTATTAAGAAAAATACCTCATAAAATTCCTTTCAGTCTGTTACGGAATAACACTAGAAATAGCGTGTAAGGTTTACCTTACTCCTGAATTGAGTTTAGGTGACGCTGCCATCTTAATATTAAAACGAAGAGAACTTTACCATAAAAAGAGTTCAGATGATCGTCCAAGCAACTAGATACAGTTGGATCTGGATTTAAGAAACCCCTATGGAACGAATTTCACGATTTAACGATTTTTTCTCTTTTCCCGATAAAGATGAAGGCAAAATACCCGTATTGAACGAATAATATACCCCGAATTAACGAATTATTTCAGCTGCTGGAAATTTTTTTTATTAGTTTGTATTAGATAAAAATTGGATTTTTATTTCAAATTACTACTACATAGTACCATTTTTACTGCAAAAACACAAACTACATAAAATTGTCAAGCTGAATGCTTGAACAACTATGAGCGATTGCTGGACCGTAAAACGTGGATGCATTCAATCCAGCGAGCAGAGAACATACGTGAACCGACGAATCTTAAACCAACTTATGTCGAGTCCCGCGCCATTGCAGGACATGACATAAACACGAGAACCCTATCCCATGGAAGCGTGGAGGGTAGGATGGTGTCTCAATAACCAATTCCGTGCTAATACAGGAATAGCTGGCTATCAACATTTATTCTCCCCTTCAGTCGGCGTTTGGGGAAAAATTCATTTCTACGGCTAACATCGCACAGTGTTCGCTTTTTCCCCTCTGTGGCAGTAAACGAGTTAAGCATCATCGCGCAATGAAGGTACATGCGTAATCTGTACATTTATCAAATTATTTGTATGGATTGTGAAAAGCCAATTCTCCGGTCCAGTTGGTATTTGTGTTCCATAGATATTCGCGGTTTAGGTCATAGTACAGGCGGTCACCCCAAAATTTCCTGGCAGTCCTCCAGTCGATCGCGATCGACTAAATGCACATCCTTGCTTTAAATGGTCTGAATAAAATGTTTGGCATGAAACGGTTAAAATTCTTCAATACACAATCACGACAATAATTCGTCAAACAAAAAAAGACAATATATATAAATATATATGTATATTTTAAAAAACCTTGTTAAGATGAAAAGCATATAGGTGAGACGGTATTCTGGCAATAACAATAAATATATCATTATACAACTTCTCAGTGAAAATACTTTTCCATTAAAAGCTACTTTTTACACATACTGAAGAAACACATTTCAATATAACTTGTTCGAGAAACTAATGATAAAATATTGCCTTGACGAGCATTTATATTCAACCCTTGTATGATTTTGAACATAGTTTCGGCAATTTATTGGGGACTTTTAATAAGTGAAAGGCGGATCCTGTTAGGTTCCTCACGAAGCGAAGGGAGGAGTCAGAGGGGGAATCAAAAGTCGTATCTAGAAAAAGACTTAATTTGTTTACAATCGATTCTAGAATTCAGTCGAAAAACTTACATCAGTGAAGGTCGTTTTTACTTCATGTCGATAATAAGGATCATTTTATTCAGTATACTCTTAGCTAATTTCTGAAATAAATTTTTAATACTATGTACGTTCACTTTGTTACAATACATGTATAATTTTTTTTTATCAAACCAATACAAAATACATACAAAAAAATCAAAATACACACAGAGTCAAACCTCTATGTAACGAAATCGTTAAAAAAGTCCGTTGTATGGAAAATTCGTTATATAGAGGTTCACCTTTCAATATATTTTATAAACCACATAAAACAAATTATACATTCATAAACACGACATATAGAAAAAAAAAAGTAATTATTCACACCTTCTTGTTATACCAACTAAAATTAGATGATCGCGGGCGCCTATTCCCAGAAGGATGGGAGAAAAAGATAAACCATGATTGGAAATAAAACAAATACTGAAATCTCCCACAAAAAGCGGGGAGGGATGACATACCCCAAAGAACGGGTGTTATAACGAAGCAGAGCGCCGGCGGGGGGAGGGGAAGAAACACAGGAAGGAAAACGGGACGGCCGAAGGCTGTGAATCAATTCGGTGAAAAATTCACCTCAGAACCCAGAGTGAGAGATGCAGTGCAATGCAGCTAATTCATGTTGTTAAGAGTGTGAAAAGAGTGTTTTTTTTTGTGTTATGGGGTGGAGCGGGTTTCTCCACTTCGTTGAAGAGTATGCATATTTAATTTTAGGATGTGGATACGTAAACAGTGTTTGTGTTTTGATAATTGGATTGTCATGAGATTCAATAGATTTAAATATTTACATTTCTAGAGGGTTTAGGGATGAAGTTAGTGATCGGCTCCATATGTAGGTCGTTGTGTATCACGTCATTTCGGACGTACCAAGGTGCGTTCGTAATGACGCGGAGTATTTTGTTTTGAATTACTTGAATCCTTCTTGTTATAATTAATATCTATTTATTTTATATACTTCTTACCCACACACATCAAAAAAAAGAAAAGAAAAAGAAAAACCGCAAGGGGAAAAAAAGAATGTCGAGAAATACACTGAGTTTGCAACGTTAAGAAAATAATTTTAAAAGTACGCATTATTTTATAACTAGAAATTTTAAACATACATTACCACATGCGTCCTTAAATTTAAGTACTCATAAAGTACTCTTGAGTTTTTTTTTCGTCTGAAAAAATGCTTTGATGGAATCGAAGATGTTTCTAGTGAACTGGATAACGGGGTTAAGGGTTGCAACACCCAGAATTACATTGCTTTCGGTGAGTTAGGCACCAGTTTTAGATTTATGGCCACCATAAAACGTGTTAAAAGAGAGGACAACTTAAAATGTCCAGGAATACTACAAAAATAGGGAGAAAAAAAATTGAATAACATGAGAAAAAGTTAGTTACATAGAAAATGCACTTCGCTATTGGGAGGTTATTTTACGAAGAAAATCGTGAAATGTCCCGAAAAAAGTTCGTTATCTAGAAAAATTCGCAATATGGAGGTTTGACTGTATGTATATACGTATATTATCAAACAACGGCCATAAAATTTAGGATTATTCAATAGGTTTTTCACTTTTACGTGTTAAATTAAAATACTTTGGGAAAATTAAACTATATGGAAGGATAAAATGTATGTTAAATCCCGCAGAGTGAATGAATGAGTGAATATTAACGTCGCCTTATTCAGTTATTCGAGGGCTTTTGGCGACAGACTTGATCATTTTGAATCATGGTCAAATGACGAGGACGACACCTGAACTGGCATTATCTTGCTTACCACACCAACAGGAGGATGTTTGAAATCACACAGAGGGAATGAAGTCCAAAAGAAATTAGGGATATTCGAAAAAGCTGCTCTATTTTCTATTGGTTTTTTTTTTTTTTTTTGTATCTAAAAGGTACCCAAGTTTGGATTTATTTTTTTATATATATTTGACTCAAAATGAGAACAGTAATAATTTCAGGCCAACTTAGACTACGGTTACGAGTTTGTGATTTGTATAATTGTAATCGAGGGACATATGGAAGTTTGGAGAGTCAGCTTAAATGTCACTTGAGTGGGGTTTAGTACTATAAAGATCGAAATTTTGAACCCTAATCACGTGACGTCAGGAAAGGATGTTGAAAATGTTGTGGTCCCCGATGTCAGGCTGATACATGAAGGGGATCGAAAGTTTAAAAACCGCTGACCTATGGTCAACATCGAACCCCTCGCACAGATCAACGTCAATTGTTTGAATGAAAAATAGCATTGAATGAATTGGTATGAAGGGGGTGGTTATGATATATAAACACATTAAATTCATGGGTTATGATATATAAACACATTAAATTCATGGCGAACATTTTAAAAAAGGGTAAGTTGACTGAATCACTGTCTAATTTACAGTCAAGTTGTACCCCAGAATTCAGTGAAATACTCTAATACCTCGACATAAGCGAACCCGGAGGTACTCGATTTTAGATGAATCATCGGACAGTATAGGAATGAATCTCACAAAAAGCTTTAAATGGCGTCTAGAAAAAACAGTGTCCTTTTTTTTCCATCGCTGAAACTAAGAAGGAATGAGTGACAGGACTTGATGAAACTTTTAAATGGATTGAACAAGTTGCAATAAATTTAGCAAATAAATTTAGAAATGGATAATGATGACGTTCAAGAGCTGCTGGATTCCCACTATCAGGAGCTCACAATGGATGAGCTCATGGAAATGCGTGACAAGAACTTGAGTCTTTAGAACACTGGCGTAGCTAATACCGAGTGCACCCTAAATCAAAATTCCTTGGGGGTCCATAAGAAATTTTGATGCAGGACCTTAACATTTTACGTTTTTTTTGCCTTCTGTTTAACGAAGTCTCTAAATCCCGAAAAAGATTTCGTTTCTTGGAAAATTCGTTAAATAAGTTTTCCATCTTTCGCTGTACGGTATAAATCCCATAAAACAAATTTTAAATTCATAAATACTATACATTGAAAAAAGTAATTATTCACACCTTTTTGTAAATTAATATCTATTTATTTTATACATATTTTACCCATCAAAAAAAAAAAAGAAAAGGAAATTGCATGGAAAACAAGAAAAAAGAATGTCGAGGAATACACTATATTTTTAACATTAAAAAAATAATTTTATATTAAAATTAATGAATTTTAAGGATATTTTCTCCCTAAGTTAAAGTACACAAGTAATTTTGAAGTCGCATTATTTTTTAACTAAACTACTAAAACGTGTTAAAAGAGAGAATAACTTTAAATGCCCAGAAATACTTTAAAAACAGAGCGGAAAAAAAAATTTTGAATCTCAAGAAAGAAAAAGTTCGTTATACAGGAAATGAGCTTCGCTATTGGGAGTTATTTTACGAAGAAAATCGTTAAATGTTCTTGGTTTCAGAAAAATTTGCAATATAGAGCAGTGATTCTCAACCTTTTTTTTTGTTGCGGCACATATTTAACGATTTCAAAATTTGGCGGCACACAAAGAAAAAGATAAAAATTATTTACTTACTACAACACACTGCATAAATAGTTTATGACAAAAATTTTAAATATACGAAATAAACTAATATATACTACAATAATAACTAAACGTTTATTAAGGGATTAATTACAAGCTAATAATAAAAATATTTTTAATGCGAAATTTGAGCTTGATGTTTTTTGATAATTTCATTTATATTTGGTCGTAAAAATGACAATGCTACTCTCATATCGTCTTCTACATTTAACAATCTTGATCTTTTTTTAGTTTTAATGTTGGCTAATGCTGAAAATCCAAATTCACACAAATAAGTTGTGGAAAATTGTAATAATATGTTTAAGGCTTTTTTGGCTATCATTGGATAATCGCATCTGATGTTAATCCAAAATGAATTAATTGATTCTTCTGAATGTTTTAAAATTAAATCTCGATTATTGGAAATCAAAATGAGTTCTTCCTCTTCATTCAAAGTTAAGTCAAATACAGAAGTATACGTTATGAGAAATGGATTACAAACAAAATCAAATTTCTTAATATCTAATTTTGGGAAATAATGAATAATTCTCTCCTCTAATGTTGTCAAATGATCAACAACAATTAATTTAATAGTTTTATAACTGTCTTTAGAGACTGACTCAAACTTTTCTAAATTGCCTTCCTGAGCTTTATTTTTCCGTAAAGTTATTTGTTTTTTGAATCCCACCAGCTTATCGGTTGAGTTTAAGATATTTTCATTAGGCCCTTGCATACTTGAATTGATGTTGTTAAAAATAACAAAAATGTCTGATAAGTAAGCCAGTTTAGTACACCATATTTGATCTTCCAACAAATGAACAAATTCATAATTTTTATTTTGTTCAAAAAATATTTTCATTTCGTCTTTTAATTTCAGCACACGAGATATAACTTTTCCTCTGGACAACCATCTTACTTCTGTATGGAGTAACAAGGATTCGTACTTGGCTTCCATAACTTGGCATAATTTACTAAATAATCTACTTTTTAATGGTCTTGATTTGATATAATTAACCATTTTAACACATTGTTCCAGAACTATTTTCAAATCTGATGGCAAAAATTTTGTAACAAGTGCTTCTCGATGCAAAAAACAATGGGTAACTAATATATCCTCATTCAGTTCTTTAACATGTGCTACAAATCCTTTTAGATGTCCAGTCATAGCTGGAGCACCATCTGTGCAAATGCCAATACATGACTTCCAAGAAACTTTAATTTCTTCTAAATATGAACTAATTACTTGAAAAATATGTTTACCAGTTGTAAAATCAGGTAACTCCCGACAACATAAAAATTGATTAATTATATCATTTTCGTGAATAAATCTAACGAATGCAATTAATTGAGCATTTCCTGTAATATATGTTGTTTCGTCAACTTGTAGAGCAAAATTCGAATTTGCAAGAGTTTTTGCAGTATTTTGCTCAATATTTTCTGACATATCTTTAATTCTGCGATGGATTGTATCATTTGAAAGTGGTATTTTGCAAATATCAATATCAGCTGATCCACCAATCATTGTTTTTACAATTTTGCGACAAGCAGGTAATATAATTTCTTCAGCCAAATTGTGAGGTTTTAAGTTAACAGCAATCAATTCAGCTATTTCGTAAGAAGCTACTTGAGCCTTTTCAGAAGACACACATACTTGTTTTTCAAAAACTTTTACTTGCTTAATTTTTGATGATAAAGACCTTTCAAAGTAGCTTTTATCTTTTGTTGAAAGCGAAGGATGATTAGTCACCAAGTGACGTTGGAGTTTGCTAGAAACCATAGCACTATTTGATAATTTAAAACCACATATCACACACTCGGGAACAACTATGTCATTTTCCATTGTAGAGGTAAATCCAAATTTCAAAAAATCATCATTATATTTCCGATAGACAACGTATTTTTTTGAGCAAGAAGTATTTTTACTTGTGCCGGGGGTTGGCTCATTAACTTGGTCCCTAACGTTATCATTATCACTATTATCATCATTAAACTTTCTTTTTTTTAACCATTTATCCATTTTCAGAAGGATCTGCAAATAAATTAATGCAAAATATTACTACATGCAAATAAATTAATATTAAACCGAATCACATACATTTGCCAATTTTAACGAAAGAAAAGGTGCAGTAACTACTATGCAACACCTTGTGAATCCCAACTATCACTAAAACAACACGTTTTGTACGCAGAAGTGGCAAGTGTGCGCCTACTTGAGACATATTCCTATTGCTATGCACGCCGCTTCATCATAATTTGGCACTAAGAAAAAACGCGTTGCAAAGCAAATAATAAAATAATTTATTTTTATGTGGATTTAAATATATATTCATGTTATATAAAAATATTTTTCTTTTTAAATGATATATAATTTAATAATATTAACATTATTATATATTTGCAAAATTTGGCGGCACACTTTTGAAATTTGGCGGCACACAAAAGTGCCGCGGCACAGTGGTTGAGAATCACTGATATAGAGGTTCGTAATATGGAGGTTCGACTGTATACGTCAGGGCTGACGAACCAGTGGCCCGCGTGCCATTGTCAAAATAGTTTGCATTTTGTTTCGAAATTCGCTATGAAGTATTACGAACAAACGCGAGTGATGGGTCGCGGGGAGCACACCCGTTAGTCACTGTCCTACCTTAGTTACGTCGTAGACTACAATTGCTTCGGATGTAAAAATTTTGTCTTCGCATAGCATAGTCAATTTCATTGTCACAAGTGCAAGATAGTAGGTGTAACAGAGAATTTCAAATTGGGTGGACCGAGAAATATGGCGTGATTAGTAAAGGCGACAGAGCGGTGTGTGGTTTATGTTCTGAAATAGTGGTGTGCAGAACTGCATTTTGAAATAAATCCTCTTGTCAAAAAAGTGCACCACTGCAAAAATAATTGATTGCTTTGAAACCGTTGGGCAGAAGACTCCAATTCAGCATGCATTCTACAAAAAGTAACATCTTACAATCCTAATAGGAGTTATTTGTCATCCAATCTGTAACAAAAGAAGTCAAACTAATCCTAATTTAATTTGAATTACAAATATAACTAAAATATTTATAACTATACAGTGCAAAAAATATTTTTCAATTCCTACACTATTAGCTCATACTCTCTCTATATTTATTTATCTTGGTGGGGAATTTTCAACCGTTTATAAAATGCATTTTTAAAGCGTTCGATTGAGCTAAAATTTTATATACATAATTATTTTGGATGGCAATACAGTAATTTAATTATAATTAATAAAAATTAGTTGATTAAAACTAATTATTGAAAGAATTACAAATACAGTCCCGTTGGTATCATTTTTGGCGACTTGTGTCAAAACTGTAAAATGTTTTTTTCTCGCGTTTTAAAGCATTCAGTTGAACTGAAATTATATATACACGATTGATTTGGATGACAATACGATACTTTAATGATAATTAATAAAAATGAATTACCACTTAATGCTGTGATTCTGTGCTATGTATATACATATTTATATTACATGTAACTATTTAATAAAAAGCAGCTAAAATAAAATTTTCTTTGTTGATCTAAGTAGGAATTGACTTAATTTTATCATATTACTTGTTTCGTAGTAAATAAAGAGTTTTGAGTTGTTAGTATTCCGTATTATTATGTTCCCAATAATCCCAAGTCAAAATTACTTGACGGCACGTCTGTCCCTCATTCAACACTTCTTTAGAAAAAGTGGCACGTTGATTCATAAAGGTTCGCCCCCCCTTGGTCTATGTATTTAAATGCGAAAATATACTCCGACTTAAGCGGTTATCTCTCAGTACCCACCTATTGCGTAAGTTATAGATATTATTTTACAAGAAATTATTGATAAATATCTCCTGTAGAAGCGAACTACAAATAAAAAAAAAATTATTACGTGATTAAAAATATGAGCCGAGTTTTATTTTTAAGTGCCTTAAAAATAGGGTATTGATCGCATTGGTTCACGGCTTTGTGCTTGTCAATAATATTATCATATTTCATACCACAATTTTAGTATCGGGAACTTTCGCTCTCTACGCGTTCAATTGACCTTGAACAGCTGAGAAATAAAAGCTAAAGAAAAAGATATCTGAGCAATCACAACAAATAACGCGACTCATTGAACAAGGAAAAGAGCGAACGACTTTCCGTACTTCCTCAACGGGTCAAGTACAAGAAAATTGAAAGAAAAAAAGAAAATGAAAGGCGGCGAGAAGCGTGTCAAGTTCAAAAATACAAAATTAAATATACGTGACGTTTTTTTTTTATTATTATTTCGATTTTGCTCAAAATATTTGGTATCTGAAGGATAACGTATTATCGGTCAGCCATGAGACCTATTCCGGGTTCTTTATACAATCACTTCGGATTCTGCGTTTCTTGCTTCGTTGCCAAAATTTAAAAAAATTTTCTACGTATATTCGAAAAGAGGGGAATTTAGAGAGGAACATGCCAAGTAAATATAGAAGATTTTATTAAAAACATAATTTATGAGAGGATATGGATGATATTAGGAAATTTCATTGCAAAACTGTAAGATATATTGGCAACTCTCACGATTTACAGCTATTCTTTTCTATCCCAGAGTTGAAAATATTTTGAAGTGTAAGTTGTAGTGTATATGCAAGCATTTTTAAAATATGCGAATATATATCAAAAATATTATTAAAATAAAAATTAATAACTGTGTCCAACTATTAATACAGTTGTTTCATGTTTGATACATTTAATAGTTTTGCATTTTAAGAAACCAATTGTTCCTTTAACTTGAATTGTTTTAATAAATAGCAAATAAACTAATGCATAATTTTTTTAAAAAAAATATTTTTTTAAGCGTTGTGAGTCATACTATAATTATTGCGATTTAACTTTTTTATTTTTATATACGAAATTTTTTTTCCGTCTATAGAAATATATTTAAATAAATGTCTTAAAATAATTCACAAAAAGGAAAACACAGGTAACTACACAACATTTAATATAAAAGAAACCACACAACTTTATTTTATTAATGCCTTGCACGATTTTATAAGTTCAAAATATGTAAAATATTACTTATTACAATCTTTCATAATATGCATGGATATAAACAATACAAATTCTAAGGATAATTGACCCAATAGCTATCAAATATTATTCAGAATAAAATACATCAATATTACAGAAAAATACTAAAACTTTTTTTAAAAAATGTATATGAGAAAATAATCATTATAACTTTTCATTCAAGAAGAAATCTTAATAATTGTTGAAAAAAAATATTCTTTTTTTATCAAAAGTCAGTATTTTAAAATAAAATCAACTATTTAAATTGTATTGTATCAAAGCAGATCATGATAATTATCAACCACTGCAACATTCTAAGATATATATATATATATATATATATATATATATATATATATATATATATATATATATATATATATATATATATATATATATATATATATAATTTTTAAAAAGAGTAGGAATTGAAAAGAACCTTAATAAGTGAAATTTGTCGGTGTTTCTTCGAGATTATCGATTGAGGATAAGATCAATATGAGTAAATTTAACTTTTAAAAAAAATTCTATTTCTTTGTTTAAGAGAATCATTAAAAATTTATTCATAATTTAGTAATTTTCTAGAAATGTTTACCGCAGTTCGTGATGAGAATTCAACAACTAATACAAATAAAGAATCATGTTTTTTAATTTCTGAAAATATAATTTTTATATAAACCCATTTTTTACAGAGACGGAAATCCTAAAGAAGTACTCCGTCTTCTCTGTTAGAAACTACACTGCTACTACAGAAATAATATATATCGTAAAACCCGACACATATAACACGCAATTTTAACACACAAAATATCATGGACGTTAAAGGGTGTACGTTATACGCCGCATATGAAAATAATAGCTTTAAAATTAAAAGCAGATGAGCACTAGGAAAAAAAATTACCAAGATCGAACTACTGTTCTTTTTAAAAGAAATGACATTCCTTATGAACTTAAAGGTTGCAGTTCTAGAAGTATATATACTATTTTTTTCCTAAATCTTGGAATAATACCTCGATTAAATGACTTCAAAATAGAAGAGCAACACTCACGTACATTTCAGGTTTCTTCGTCAAAAAGGGCGTTATACCTAAAAATTAAAAATTGCCCCTTGAAAGTCTAGGTGCGGTGCGCGTTATATCTATGCCGGAGTGATAATATTTTACTTTAAGAACACCTTAGCCCTGTTGTCACAATTATTGTTTCATTTTACGTAAAATGTGTTATAATTTCTGCAACTATTCGAAGTAAGATGATTTCAAAGGCAAAAATAAAACATTAGTGTTGCAATTGTTTTTATTTTTAACTTCTAAAAAAAGTAGGAGAAAATTTAAAAATATTTTAAATTTGCTACATATTATATTAAAAGCGATCCATTTAATTTCAAAACTGTTTTAAAATGTAAAACAGTCTTGCTCAATTTTTCATAGAATGCAATGTATTTCAAGCTTAACAGATGAATTGTAAAATAACTCAATGGAAATTGAGAATTTTGCTTATTGACATAAAATTTTCCACCACTAATATAATTCTTGATATTGTTTGTATATGCTTTTAAAAAGAACTTCAGAAAATATTTTTGTTTTTAGAAACAGAATATTCTTCAATCTGATTTCTGACACACAGATACAGAATAGACTTTCGAACAACATAATTTTATCAGCAATTTCTTATTTTATTAAAATCGGAAACAGAACTTAAATTTTATATGCAATAGAATTACCACTGTTGAATATACATTTATAAGGTTGAAGCTCAAGAGTAAAAGTTATTATTCTGAAATCGTTTGGAATTTTAAAGTTTTCTAAAAATCTTATAAATTAAAAGGAGGAGGGAGAAAAGAAATTATATACGAGAAAAAAAAATAAGTACTTACTAAAAAAACACGAAGTCTTGATTAACCACAATATCAGCGAAAATCGAACACACCTTTCATTTTCATAGTTAAATCAAGTTTGAATAGAACAAAAATAACTTCACGGCAATCGTATCCGGAGCGCGGCGTGGAACAAGAGCTACTACTTTCGGGAGCATCAAGTGCTGAATGTTCACTAAGTCATAAATCGCTGCTGTTTGACCGCTGGCGATGACGCGTTCTCTGACGTCACAACGTTTCCCCCTTCTTCTCTATTTTGCACGGGTTAGCTGAAGCTCTCTCCTCAAATCAGAATTAATTCCAACCAGAAAGAATGACTTCATTTCAATGTTTTTCCTCTTGCATTAAAATCGCCCGGCACATTGCGCTTTTCATGGTCGCGCTGTTTAAACACATTTGGAATTTTCCCTTCGAACGTAATATTCCGATTTCTCACCAAATCGTTTGGTTTTCACCTTCTGAGAGCTAAACAATAGAATGTAGTGAATACGCAAATGTGTGAGTTACTTAATACAGAATTCAGAATATTCCAGACTCAAGTTTGTTTTGAAGAACGAAGGGTTTTTTTCCCAGCTGGATTTTCCATGTATTATGTGCGTAAATGGTATTCTCAGTTACGTTTTCATTATTCCTTATCAATGTTTCACCGGATCTTGTTAAATGTGTTCCAGATACGGAAATTATTAAAGTTATTTTCCAGTTACAATTACGGTTTCTGATTATTTGTTAACAACATATTCTGATTGATACAGAATGCAATATTCTTTGTTTAAGCGTGGACAGCTGTTTTTTTTCTTCTGCTTTGTTTCGTTCACAAGACGAATACGAACGAGAATTTTAGTATTTTATATTTTAAGGCTGTCTTCGGTAAAAGTACGAGAGCTTGAACTAAACGCGAAGCACATTTTCAGACAGAAAAATACCTCAATTTCCATGGAAATTTGCAATATTATAGCTCATACATCTGTTAACAATATAGTGTTTTTAAAAACTTCAAAATATTCCATAAATACTTTCTTTTTCGTTTTAATACGTGAAGGCATAGCCCGTTTAATATTACGGTACAGGAGAAAAAACGCGAAACACATTTTACACCAGAATAAATTATTCAACTCGGTTAAAAATGGGAAGTATGATAAAACATGCTGCTCTCTAAAGGATAGCGAAGCCAGCATATCATATAAAAAGCTCATTTCTTTTATATCTGAAAAAATGTTCCAAATTTGGGTCCTATTCTTTAACATTAACCAAAAACAGACTTAACGAAAAGTAATAAAAATTATTGCAGCCTTCCATTCAGATAATTTATTTAAAGAAATTCTTTTTTTAATTAGAATTTCATTAAGGGATGTTATAATAGTAATACCATAACCTGACACATCGTGGCATCCTCCAATCATCCTCTCAACAATTCACTTCATTTCTGGTTGGATAGTAATGCTTATTTGAATATATATCACGGTTTCTTCGTAAGACAAGTTTCATTTTTCAAACAGTGTTATAAAGTAGCCCAAGAAGTTAGTTGAGGGTTATGTACGTAAGAGACCCTTGCAATTTTTGATATCCTAATAAGTACTTTTGTTAAGATACACACACACACACAAAACCTAACTCTATTCTTTAATGCGGAACAATTGGATAATGAAGAAATTAATTTATAAAAAAAGCAATCTAGCTTTGAAAAGAATTATTGATGTTATAATTTGAAACTTAAAAATATTGTCCTTTGCTTAAAAGTATTGTCCCTTTTCCTTCAAATAATAAAGGGTGTTTTTTGAGAGGTATAGAACTTTAAATTGCAATAAAACAACGATGTATTATTCGATTGACATGAATTTTTTTTTTCGAAAGATAATCTTGTGGCATTACATTTTAAATATGATTTCTGGCATAGGACTGCCACGGCTGGCTCGGATGTAGTCCAATCTGGACGTCCAATTTTCGATGACTTTTTCCAACATTTGTGGCCGTATATCGGCAATAACACGGTGAATGTTGTCTTCCAAATGGTCAAGCGTTTGTGGCTTATCCGCATAGACCAATGACTTTACATAGCCCCACAGAAAATAGTCTGGCGGTGTTAAATCACAAGATCTTGGAGGCCAATTCACAGGTCCAAAACGTGAAATTAGGCGGTCACCAAACGTGTCTTTCAATAAATCGATTGTGGCACGAGCTGTGTGACATGTTGCGCCGTCTTGTTGGAACCACAGCTCTTGGACATCATGATTGTTCAATTCTGGAATGAAAAAGTTAGTAATCATGGCTCTATACCGTTCACCATTGACTGTAACGTTGTGGCCTTCATCGTTTTTTAAGAAGTACGGACCAATGATTCCACCAGCCCATAAAGCACACCAAACAGTCAGTTTTTCTGGATGTAACGGTGTTTCGATATACAGTTGTGGATTAATCCTTTGTGTTCAGTCCTTAGTTACTTTGTGGTCACTCCAAATGCGGCAGTTTTGTTTGTTGACGTAGCCATTCAACCAGAAGTGCGCTTCATCGCTAAACAAAATTTGCTTATGAAAATCGACCATTATTTTCGAAATAAAATTGCACAATTTGAAAGCGTTGTTCAGGCGTGAGTCTATTCATGATGAATTGCCAAACCAAACTGAGAATAAATCACCTGACAGCTGTTAAATCGGTCACCATCTTGGAAAGTAATGTCAACTTAAACTTCTATACCTGGAAAAAAAACACTCTGTAGTAATCATGGGATAAAAAAATAATTTGTCTTGTATTATAAATTTTTATCTGTCATTTTACATAAAAAAAGGAAGAAAATAATTAAGCAGGGAAAGAAACATACAGAAAGACAACACTTTTTCGAACATATTTTACGAAAATGATTTTTTAATCTATTGCAATTAATTTTGGTAAATATAAATTTAGAGAATATTTATAGAAAGCTTCTCGTTACATATATATATATATTCTTTTTCAATTCCTACTATTAGCTCACACTCTCTATATATTTATTTATTTATCTTCGTGGAATTTTCAATCTTCAATAAAATACATTTTAAAGCGCTCAATTGAGCTGAAATTTCATACACAGGATTATTTCGGAGGACAATGCAGTAATTTAATTATAATGAATAAAAATTAATTGATAAAAACTAAATATTTAAAGAATTAGAAATACAGCCACGTTGGCATCATTTTTGGTGACATAACGACCCTTTTGGCGACTTGTGTCAAAACATGAAAAGGTTATTTTCTCACATTTTAATACGCTGGTTTGAGCTGCAATTTTTATACACCATTGTTTTGGGTAAAAATATGTTAATTTAATTATAATTAATTAAAATTAACATAATGAAACTAATTATTTAAAGAATTACAGATGCACAGCCACGTTGGTTTCATTTGTATCCACTTGGGTCAAAACATAAAAAGATTTTTTTTCTCACGTTTTAAAGTATTCAGTTGAACTGAAATTTTATGTACACGATTGTTTTGGATGACAATACGATACTTTAATGATTATGAATAAAAATGAATTACCACTTAATGCTGTGATTCTGTCCTATATATATACATATTTATATTAATCGTACCTATTTAATAAAAAGTAGATAAAATAAAATTTTTCTTTGTTGATCTAAGTAAGAATTGACTTAAATTTTTTTTTTATATTACTTGCTATTGAAAACAATTATAAAATCCCCATGCACCACAAAGTATCACAAGGGAAATATATATATATCACTTTATATATTTAGCTTTCCAGGATGCTAAACGAAACAAGTAATAAAATTTTTTTTTTAAATTTAATTCCTAATTTAGGTCAACAAAGAAAAATTTTATTTTAGTTATTTTTATATTGAATAATTTCAATTAATATAAATATATATAGACATATGTCAGATTCACACAGTTAAGTGGCAAAATAGAAAACGATTTTCCTTGCAATTTACCATTTCCCATTCTGTATATGATGTTGGACTATTATTTTTGTTTGTTACAATTTATTCATTAATTAAGTTTAATTATTCCAATAAAATAGTATAGTAAAAAGAAATCACATTCTCAGAAATTAGCCATCCCAGGTGGGATTGAAACCCACGACCTTTGGATAAGAAATCCAACGCGCGCTATTCATTGTGCTACAGGGACACAACGAGTGATTTTCCTTTTTATATATGCTGCTGGGCTATTATTTTTGTTTGTTACAATTTATCCATCAATTAAATGTAATTAAGTGTATTTGGGTGCCGCCACAAGCGCCTAGTGGATATATTGGCACTGCCAGGCACTATCACGAAAGTGGAGTCTCTAATCCTAAAAGACAACCCACCGATTCAAAAATTCATTGCATCGAAACTAAGACTGTTTTACGGCACTCTAAGTAAAATCATTCATAAAGATTTAAAGTTAAAAAATGTTTAAACCTAAAGTTTATAACCTTCATCTGCTTTTGCCAAAACATATTGCTGAAAGGAAAAAAAAAGTTGTAAAAAAATATGTGAAAAACACCTAGCTGCTGAAAAATGGAAATTTGTGAGTACTGGGCGTATTTCAGTGACTGTAATAAAAGAAGATCAATTTTCTATTGCTCAACTGACGGGATGACCATACGAAATGGCTTCGTCAGTTCCCAATGGGATTCATAATAGTTGCCCTATTTTGTCACGACGGCAAATTAAAAATAAAAAAAAGATTCAAGTAAAGCTATAATTAATTCATTCTGCTATCAGCAGAATACTTCAGGACCAATTATTGGAGAAGAAATTTTAGCTTTAAATGGAAAGGACACATTGGTAAAGTTAAGCTTCATGTGGACAAAGCCTCTAGACCCACGTCTAAGTCAACAGACGCTTATTTAGCAAAGAAAGAATCAGAAACAGGAATAATATGCATCTCATTTGATGAAATACATGTAAAATCACCTGATTCTTCTCCAAGGGACTTTTATGCTTTCGGTTTATTAACAAGTAATATAAAAACATGTTTTTAAGTCAATTCCTACTTTGAATGAATGAATATAAAGTACAGTTGGACCTCTATATGACGAAGTCGCTAAATCCCGAAAAAAAGTTCGTCATATGGAAAATTCGTTTTATAGAGGTTTATCTTTCAATTACCTTCATAAACCACATAAAACAATTTTTTTGTTAATAAACACTATATATTAAAAAAAGTAATTATTCATACCTTTTTGTAAATTAATATTTATTTATTTTATTATCTTAACTATCAAAAAAAAAAAAAAAAAAAAAGAAAGGAAAAGAAAGAACGAAAAATTGCAAGGAAAGTTTCTTCACGCTTTTATCCACTTCCTGAAAAATTAAATGTTTTTCTTTGACGCTCAAGCACTTACGTCTTAACATTTTCGAGCTACAAGAAACGAAGTTACCAGTACGACTGATCAACACTACAAATGAACGGATACTAGTTCAAGGACAAGGGGACACGAGACAACTCCTCGGAGGGTGAGAGGGGATATCGAAGACGTTTATAGTGAACTGGACAATGGGGGCTAAAGGTTTCACTTCTTCGAAGAAATGTCCAGAATTTTTTTGCTCTCAGCGAGTTAGGTATCTAATAAAACCAGCTCAAGATTAATGACCACCATAAAGTGTGCTAAAAGAGAGAATAACTTGAAAAGTCCAGAAATATTTCAAAAATAGGGAGAAAACAAGTTGGATCACAAGAGAAAATGTTCGTTATATAGAAAATGCACTTCGCTATTGGGAGGTTATTTTACGAAGAAAACCGTGAAATGTGTTCTTGGTTCCAGGAAAAATTTCTCTATAAAGAAAAATTCGCAATATAGAGGTTCGAATGTATTTTATTAACGATTGAACATTTGAACACACACGTTATATATATATATATATATATATAAGAGTGTGAACTAATATATATATATATATATATTTAATAGTAGGAATTGAAAGAAGAGCATGATTTGTCTGTATTGTTGTAATAATGAACACCCGGTTTGACTGAAAAATTGGTTTTCGACGCCAACTTTTGTCTTTGTTTTAATATAGTTACATTGTTACAACAATGGAGACGAATCTAAGTTGGCTTTGAAAACCAGTAATTAATTTAATTTAATTTAGTTAATGAATTGATATTAGAAAAAACTGTATTAACATCAAGTGTCATCCCCAACAAGTTTAAAAAAATGCATTTGAACTGGATTGGATGAATAGCAAGTATTTTTTAACGATTCAAAATTTCAACAAGCTATATATATACAGAGAGAGAGAGAGAGAGAGAGCTATTAGTAGGAATTGAAAAAAGTGTCTTAGGGGAATACAAGAACACTGAACGGACTTTGGAAAAGGTTTCAAGAGGATAGAGATAAATTTGGCATGGCAGTACTTTTGAAAAATTTACTTAAATGGAGAATTCGAACTATTGTCAAGAATCGTGGCTATCAAATAGAAAGAAATCGCCACAAAAAATACAGCATTTATAGATTAAAATTAACTATCGAAATCGTTTCCATAAAGTGCGAACGACTTTCTGTAGCAAAACAAAAGTTGCGAAACAAATGACATATAATTTTACAAAATATTCTGTTCCAAAAATGAGCTTTTCTTTCGAAGCTCATATTTTAATGCAGGTTTCAATCTATCCGTCACAGTAAAACTAGAACCGATTATATGATACTTTAAACCAGGGGTGTCCACCACGCGGCCCGCCAGTATGTATAAGTTGCGGCCCACTGACTCTTTTTTAAAAAAATTTTAAATATCAGGTTTTTAAAGTTTTTTCATTTTAAAATTTATTTGGGGGGAAATTTATATATATATATATATATATATATATAAATCTACAATGTATTTGCCTGTTACCTGTTCTTATTTTAAAATAAATCCTTTTTGATAATAGAAATGTCCTTTAGATTAAAATAGATTTATATTTTATTAAACAGTTATATTTAATTTTACTATAATAAATTACTTTTTTAATAAATTCCGAATTGCATTATGCATATCTTTTACTATGGATGGTACACATGATTCTCTGTGTGTGCGACTTCCATTTCTCCTCCTCCTTTTCTTTTCGGAGTGCCCAAAAAGCAAGAGACAGTCAAAAATGTTTTCTAAAGTTAAAAAAAAAATTCAGGACGGTTAAGATAAAGGGCAACGTATACTTAATCGTTTGCGAATGACAGCACTATCAAATTTCAACAATGTGTAATGAAAGATTTGTTCAAAAGGAACACCGTAATTTTCCAAGAAAATGGCAACACACACACTGTAATATTTTAAACATTATTTGATCATTGCATTATTATACTATATAAACATTATTATATTATCTATGTCTGTATACATGAAAAATAATGAAAATAATAATAGTTCATTCTGTTTTAAATTTTCACTCAATAAATGTTTTTTTGTTTCCAAATCTGATACAAAGGTACATATTTTTATGTGCGGCCTGCGAGATTATAATGTTTCTCCGAAGTGGCCCGCAAGGTCATTTGGGTTGGACACCCCTGCTTTAAACAATTTTGTTCTTTTAAAAACGAATCAATAATTCATTTCAAGAAGATTTCTGTTTTTGTTTCTTAATTCGCCTTTATGTTACATTAAATGAAAATAATTTTGTTTCCAGTTGACTGTATATAAATTTCCACTTATCTTAATTTTCAACGTAAAAACCTGAATTTGGGACGCAAAAAGTTTATAAAAAATATAATTAAGTTTAAAAGAAAATAGTGTAATAATTACCACCAAATGAACCACTACAGTTTGCCCTCGAAAACAAGAATTTTCCTAGAAACCATTTCGTCACTAATAGAACAAATTTGCAATTGCCGAAGAAAACTTTGTTCGCAAATGAAAAAAAAATTATAAGAGCTCATTCTTGAGTAAGATTGATTCAACGCTCTTCAGCTCTGTAATGAATTTGTCATCACAGAACGCATCATTGCTCGTTGGGAACGTTTCAGCTCGCGAAAGGAAATTATAGCAAGAAAGTTACGTCACGAAGAGAAAAACAAATGACACTTGTTATAATCTTATCAAACCGCTGAAAATAAAAACCTCAAATCTATCCTCTAGTTTCTGGAAGGAACATATACAGTGAAATTCGATGAACGCGAAAACGCTTAAGAAATACCGACAAACTACTATGTATTTTCATGCATTGTTTTCTCTTAACAAGAAACCAAAATCACTTAACACGAAAAGATTTCCCCCCTGAAAATGAACAAAATACGGGAAACACCATCCACGCAGGGGGGGGGATTTAAAAAGGGTGCCAAATGAAAGAAGGGGATTCACATCTTTCGTGGAAAGAAGTCTAACTCGGCTTTGGAATGAATGCCCTTGGAATAACCTGTGACACGAATAAAATTTTGTTTATCTAAGCTACTTTCACCCTCCACCTCTACAAACACCACACAAAAACATCCGAAATGAGGAACATCATAAAAAAAAACTATGCGCAATTATTTAGTCGCATATTCCACAGGTGAAATGAGTAAGAAAACGGACGACATATCGAACTGTTTGTGGACAATTTGATACAATGAGTGCAAAGAAAAATATCAGATTACGTTTATCAATAAACGTTTTGTTTTCCAAAAATCTTTAAAATTTTGTATTAAATTGCTTTAAATTCTTGTGAATGTGTTTTATTTTCACTTATTTCTAACAAATGCATGTATATATACGTATCTATGTAAATAAAATGTGCTCTAACAAACTTAATTTTGTAGAATATATGATTTTTTTAAATATCCTTTAACACAAAAAAATATTTTAGTCCACTCAATTTCGTGTTAGTTGTACATAATTGCTGACGTACTGACACTTACATTGCTATTCAACGTATACGTTTTTTGCTGAATTGTTTCACTTTTCAATTTTTGAAATGTCAAAATGATTCTATGATGAATTTAAATTTTAGTCACTGACACGTAACACAAAGGCTGCGTTTAGATTTCAACGTTCTGTGAACAATAACCCCATTAGTAGCTTTAACAGAACATCATTCGAAAGTTATTTTTCTTATTGGAACATACTTCACTTGTTTTTTTCTTCTTCTCGATCGAACCTGCAGGGCTGGAAAATCCTCTAGCGCTGACGGTTGTCGGAGAGGAATTTTTATTAGCAATCCATTCGAATTCCTGGATTCGTTTTCTTTTCTTTTTTTACTCAGTTTAATAAAAAACGCAGAAGAGTTAACGGTCAACGAAAGCGAAAGGATTATTACATATTAGGGAGAGTATTTCAAAAAGCCGAAGAGGGGGAGACGAAAGTCGTGAATATATACTAAAAAACACATCAGGAAACTAAAAGTTTTATTAATTCTTTTTAAAAATTTATATATATATATATATGTAATAATTCCCTCTAGCATTCTTTTAATTAACTCTTTTAATAATATTCAAATAATCTTTTAATTATTTGGTTCGAAACTAACCCCCTGATTTTAATCGTAATCAACTAATAATATTACATCATAAATCCCTTTCCCGCCCTTTGTAACCAATCAGAGCTCTTATTACAAGCATGTCACGTGGTCTTCAACGTCAGGTATAAAAGCCGATGTCTCTGGAAACCTCTGGCTCCACTGCCATGATCACAGATTTCCGCATGACCAAGGCAATTTCCCCAACGATTGGCTCGACCAATCAGCTAGCTGCTACTCACTAGCATGAAATATCCACAATCGTTCCACATCATATTATCGGATATGGGATGGAGGCTCGCTTCGCGAGCCATATGCCCAGATATATCACCGAAGGCACCGAACCTCTGGCTCTTCGATCATTTCTCTGTAGTCATGTAGCGGCTGCAGCGCGTTCTGTGTGTGTCTTTGTCTGTGTTGTGTCGTCCATGTTTGCTTCTTGTATGTGTAATGCCGTCCCTACTGGACCTTTATGTGTTTCTGGATGTGAATAAAAAGGAATTTCGATTTCCATGAGTTCCTCTTCGATACTATCGTATTAGACCATGCTCCACGTAACATAGAAAATCACACCACCAGCCACGCCCAACCATTGGTTCTCCATTATTTAATCAGCCACGTCTTACAATATATTTACCACTCAACGGAATTGTTCCAGAGGCACATTTCATATCTATATATATCTATATATATATAAGACGCATTTGTTGTCTGTTTGTCTGTTCCCTCATAACTCGAGATCCAGACACCCAAATAACGTGAAACTTTGTACACGTACACAAAATTACACGAGAAAGGTTCTTAAATAGGTTTGGCGTTCATAATTCCTTCCAAATTTTTTAAAATTTAATTTTTAAGTGATTTTCCAGTGTTATGACGTCATATGTAGTCACGTTTCTCACTAAGTGGACAATTTATACTTTACATGCAGTTTTTCAAGATTATTACCTATCTTTACTGTAACTATGTTTATCAGTTGGAATATTTATTCAATTTTTCTATTCTTTGATATTTAATTAGGATTATTTTTGGAATAAATAATTTTTTTAAGGATAATTCTTTCAACAACTGAAATTTTGTTTTGTTGTTTTGGCAACATTTAGGTATTATCGCGGGATGTTTATGTGTGTGATTTTGCTTGTAAATCTTATTTATTTCTTTAGAATGCGAATATTATAATTTTGACAAACTAAAACTTCTCATTGATAAGGGTTATATTTCAGTTCGGCTCAAATGTAGTATGGGGGCACTTTGGATTTGGCGATTTTTCTTCGGATTTTTCGATTTTTATCAAAATGTCATGGTGAGATATCGAATTCTTTCTGAAATAAATAATACCGAAAAAAGTACCTTGGAGACCACTTTTAGTAACCAAAATAAAGGACTGCGCCAAGTAGCCCCCTATACTACACTTGATCCAACAATATGGTTCTTTGCAATTTCATGTGTCTTTATTTTAACCTTTAAGGGTATACTATTGGCTTCAGTGCATAAAATTGCCCTGCAGAAAATCATACTTGGGTAATCATACTGCCCAAGCAAAAGCAGTGTTGGTAGTAATTACATATCAAACTGGAATATGCATCAGAGAATGAGCAAAACAGACAAATGGCTTAAATACCTGTTGAGGAAGCAGGTGGTCATAAGATAAATTATTTTTGGAACTTATGTACTATCCTGACAATCGCCAACATTCAAAATAACTTGCCAAGTTGGCAACCCCGATTTTACATGTCATGTATATATGTTGAATTTTGAGTCGTGCTTCATTTCATATATCGCCAATAGGTTGCGGTTATATGTTAAGTACCTTATTTTTTCAAATTATGCTTTTGCATTGATAAAGTTAGTTCAGTTCTTTTTATGTCGGTTAATGTTAGTATTGTACTTCATTTTTCAATTTATTTTTATGCTCAGGATATATATACTTTGGATAATTTTTGTAGTACTTGCGTATTATTGCACAATCGCCAACGTTCAAGACAACTCGCCACTTTGGCAATTCCAACTTTGTGTGAGTTGAATTAGCAATCATGTGCTTCATTTTGTATAATGTCACCAATAGTTTGCTATAATACATAAGTACCTCTAATTCTGTACATTACTATAACATTAGACTGGCCGCAACATACCAATTTGGCGTGATTTCAGAATCATGCCAAAAATGAGTATGTTGAGGAAGCAGGTAGTGGTAAGATAAATTATTTTTCGCACCTATGTACTATCCTAACAATCGCCAACATTCAAAGTAACTTGCCAAGTTGGCAACCCTGATTTCGCATGTCATATATATGCTGAATTGTGAGTCATGTGCTTTGTTTCATATAATGTCGGCAAAAGGTTGGGGTTATATGTAAATATCTTATTTTTTCAAATTATGCTTTTGCATTGATAAAGTTAGTTCAGTTCTTTTTATGTCAGTTAATGTTAGTATTGTACTTCATTTTTAAAATTAATTTTTATGCTCGGGATATATATATTTTGGATAATTTTTTTAGTACTTGCGTATTTTTGCACAGTCGCCAACGTTCCAGACAACTCGCCACTTTGGCAATCCCATCTTTGTGTGCGTTGAATTGGCAATCATGTGCTTCATTTTGTATAATGTCACCAATAGTTTGCAATAACACGTAAGTACCTTTAATTCTGTGCATTACTATAACATTAGACTGGCCGCAACATACCAATTTGGCGTGATTTCAAAATCATGCCAAAAATGAGTAGCCAACCAATATGAAATTAATATTATGAGTATTATTTTAGCCTGTTTTATCTTTCCCTCCAGTAATCCTTAATTAATTCAATATATAATTTTTGTTTTTTTTTTTATTTTAGTACTTACATTTTTTTTTTTTTGGTTATTATGTACTGCAAATATTTTTTTTGTACATTGTGATGTCTTTGGCAAAATTAATCAGTGGTATTTTTCTTAAATATGTTTTTTTTTATCTGTTTTTGACAATTTTTAAAATTTTGTTTGATGTCTGTCTGAAATGCAAATAGCAAAATAAATATTTTACAATATATATATTGTGTTTGTATGAAAATGTTTATACTGATTTATTCAAAAAATTGAGTCGTCTTTTATTTTTGACATATTTTTAAGATTTAATTTTATGTTATAACTAGCTATACTTAGCTAAATGTTGCTGTGGCTCTGTCAGCTTTAAAATACTGGTACACCATAAAATATGTCACGAAGCTTACAAAAGTAATAATACACAAGAATTCAAACAAATCTATATGCATATGAGACGCATTTGTTATCTGTCTGAATAAACTTTCTCTTTCACACTACATCATTTGGACAAATTTTCAAAATTTGTTTGTGTGGTTAGTAATTAGTTATAATGCTATAATTTTAATTAAATAGGCAGATATTGCATTTTTAAGTATAAAAATAGTTATAAGTACTGTACTGTATTTTTTTCAGTGAGTGAATATTAACGTCGCACTGTTCAGCTACACGAGGGCTTTTGGCGACGGACAACGTAATCTTGAACCATGGTGAAGTGACGTGGACGACACGTGAGCTGGCACCACCTTCTCCTAACTACCACGCCACACCAATTTAGCAGGGATATTCTACCAATACTTAGCTGGAATATTATTTGAAATCCACTCTTCCGAAATATGTGACAGCACGGGTTCTATGATGAGTATTTTAGCGGGGAAGGCAAATAATTTTGTAGCAGATATTACATTTTCAGCTGCCAGCGTTTTCAGCGGATTGCAAAGATTATCATTTTTGTCTCCCAAAAATAGTTAATGTCAAAATTTAAGTGTCTTATGTTTATGGAGACCTTAGAAAACGATTTGACTATTTATTTTAAGTGAACGGTGTATATAATTAATTTTACAGTGGAATATATTTAATTAATTTATTAGCTCTAACCGATTAAATTTCCCTAAGCGGAGTATTTTGCTTATGTATGTCCCTTAATTTTCAATGTAGTGACCTAAAAAAATATTGCATGAAAAAAATTGCAGTAAATCATAATGCGGTAGATAAAGCATTAACGTGCATCGCTCTCCTACCCGGCGGGTCTTACAAAGCTCTAATGAAGTTTGAGCTATGAAAGTAGCTAGACATTTGCCAACTTGACTCTATTGTCAACTTTTCGCTATTTTTTCCATTGAATCGCCCTTGTTATTTAGGAAACGGCGTTGCTTGCGAGTATTACAATTTTAACATAAAATAAATTCAACAGAAAGTTATATTAATGTATGACATTTTCATTTATAATTTATTTACAATATTTTAAGCGTCACAAAACTTTTAACAATGTGTTACTTTTGCTGAGCAGAGATCAGCTTAGGGAGGTATTTTCAAATATCAACCCTCAAGAGTATTACGGGGAGTTATAAATATAAAAAAATCCTTTTTATCAGCTATTAGATCTACAGACTTAAAATTTAACAAAGGTATTTTTTCTTTCTTTTTTTTCTTCAGCTGAGATATGTGAAAAGCTTTTTTTTGTTTAATTTGGAATTCACTTAAAATTAACTCATTAAAAAACTTCTTTATCCTTCAATTTGTGTTGTTTAACTTTTCAGTTCACCCGTGCGAAGAACGGGTATACCAGCTAGTATATATATATATGATTACGAGTATGAACAGCAAATTATGTACAGTGAAAATCGTCTAACACGAAACTGAGGGAACTGAAATATTTTTTCATGTTAAAGGTTATTACAAAAAAAACCCCATATATTCAACAAAATTAAATTCATTACAGTACATTTTATTTACATAGACATGTATATATGTATGTATTTAATTAGAATCAATGAAACAAAAGCATTCACAAGAACTTAAAGATATTTAATATAACAAAATTTTAAAGTTTTTTGAAAAACAAAACATTTAATAAGTTTTTAGAAAATAATCTGTTATTTTTCTTTGCATTGTCTTTTTTTAGCATCAAATTATCAAAAAAATGTTCGCTGTCGTCCATTTTGTCATTCGTTTCACCATTGGGATGTGCGTCTAAATAACTGCGCATACTTTTCATGATGTTTCTCATTTCGGATGACGTGGGTACAGTAGCTGCCTTATTCATTTCATTTTCGTTGTTGGAATTTGCATGAAGGATATTTTTTTAGCTTTGAACAAACTCCGAAATGTCTATAATTGAAACTGTACACACATTAGTATCATCTACTACAACGAATTCTTCGGATGATGCAGTAGGACTGGTGCTTTCCGTATTTTGTTCATTCTCAGAAGGGAAATCTTTTCGTGTGAAGAGAAAAAATTGCATTCAAATACATAGTAGTTTGTCGGACCGTTGTACTTCGTGTTAATCAATATTTCGTCTTAAGCGTTTTCACGTTAAACGTATTTTACTGTATGTATAATTTAATTCAAGTAACACTAAGTATCAAAAAAATGTATTCATTTATATGCTTTTTCAAATTGGTTCAATGTGGTCGCGGGAGTCTAGTGGTCAAGGTATCGGATCGTGGCTGGCATGTCCCGAGTACGAGCCCAGTACCACTAGAGATCCGCGTGTAGGGGAACGATGTTCGTCAAATCTGTCGAGAACTCAAAAACGTCCTTCCTTTGATGTAGTAGTTAGAAGAGAGGGTGCCAGCTGAGGTGTCATCCTCGTCACTTGACCATGGTTCAAAATAACGAGGTCCTTCGCCAAAAGCCCTCGTGTATCTGCAACGTTAATATTCACTCCCTCCCTCAAACTCGCGGTTTTGAACGTAGTCGGTTACTTTAATAAAAATCACGACAATCGTATGAGGCATCCTAAAGTTATTAAAATAAAAAAAAATACTTGTATGTAGAGAGGTACAATAATCTCAAATACTAAAAAACTTTTAAAAGAATCCTCTGTCTTTGGGTACTGCCTACTTCTATAAACGATTTTGCTGGAACGATACTTCTGTTATCGATTGCTGAAACGACTGTTTTTACACAATGAGACACCGGTTCATCACTTTCTGCGCAATATCTACTCTTGCTTTGAAACCTGATCCATTAATTAACCTGAATAATAATTAATAGGATTAATTAATTAATTGAGGCAGTAAATAGCTGTAAAAGTTTTTTTTTTTTTAAAAAAATCATTTTTAAAAAAATAATAATCCTTTACCGACCTTACTCTATTTTTGCCAAAATACTGTCAGTTTCAGCAGTTACTGTTGGGAGAAAAAAATTACGCACATGCGCAATAAGGTCATTTACACACAACGCTAAACCACCTATCCCTTGCTTGATTTCTTGCGCACGAAAAATAGTTAAGGGGTCACAGGGGTGTTAAATTTCTCTAGAGGTCTGAAAATATAAACAATTTTCAAACAGGTATAATTTCTTTAAATTTAAGTTAAATAATTCGAATCTTTTACACATTACTTATAAAGGAATGGGGCTTCAGAAAAGTATAAAATGTTTAAAATATAATCATAATTTTAAAAATTATAAGCATATGAAAATAAGAAACTTTTCTATAAGAAATATTTTTTCTATAAGAAGTTTTACGTCACGCATGCTAATTTCTAAACGAGTAGGTATAATTACTAGCTATATATAAGTTGATTTATAAAGACAAATATATTCTTAATACTTTGTAGTTACTTTTATATAAATAGAATAATAACTTACATATTTTACTAAATTAAAAAATACATTTTTAAAAAATATATAAAAAATTGCAATATTTTACAAATATTTTGAAATACAAAAGATATATAATACTAAAATTAGGTAGGGTTTAAAGAGTATGATGCATTGTATAATTTTATAAAGTTTTATACATCAGAGTCTAATATTTTAGATAATAGCGTGCGCAAAGCAAAAAATACTTAATTTTTATTATAGAATTTTCATATGCTTATGACTTTTAAAATTATTATTATATTTTAAACATTTTATACTTTTTTCTGAAGCCCCATTCTATTTAAAATAACATGTAAAAGATTCAAATCATTTAATTTAAATTTAAAAGAATTATACCCTTTTGAAAATCGTTTATATTTTCAGACCTCTAGAGAAATTTAACACCCCTGAGATTTCTTAATGCTGCAGTGAAATACTTTTTACGCGAAAATACTTAAAATGAAATAATACGATTAAATTTCCTGAGCAGCAAGAAAACTGGGTACTTACGTATTATCGCAACCAATCGGCGAAATTTATGAAACAAAGCATAGGATTATCAGTTCAACGCATACGACACATGCGAAATTGGGGTTGCCAACTTGGCGAGTTATCTTGAATGGTGACGGTTGTTGCGATAGTACGCAAGTACTCAAAAAACATACAGACGCGCGTTGCCGTTTGTGCTTTACTAAAGCACATGAGAAGATAATAGATGCGTTTGTATATCTTTCAATATCCCACTATGTATTGAATCCTGTTTTATGAAATTTCGTGAAAAATAACTTGAAAAAATTCTCAAAATTTTGATACTATATATATATATATCTTATTTATAATTCTTTTTGTATATTTTAATATTTGTGAATTATATTTCATAACTACCATGTATTGCGATATAAAAAGCAGATAATGCACAGATGTACTGCTTTTGAATAGCTGGCTCTCGGGGGGAAGGACATACTTCGCAAACAAATAATGTTCTTAGAAATCAAATTAATTTTAAGTAACAAGCTAAATGAAATTCTTTTTACAAAATCCATCTCAATCCCCCAAATAGTTTAATATAACATTATTGGAAAAAATGTCCTTGTAAAAGGCTAAAGCATTTATAAGTCTCTATTTTTTGTTTTATAAATTCTCTTTATTATATTATTACTTCATTATTTAATATTTTTACGCTCATGACTTTTATTCAATTCCTACTATTAGTTCACACCAGTGGCGCACACAAGGGGGGGAGGGGTCCTGGGGGTCTGGACCCCACCAAAGCCCTTGATATTTTTTCCGATTGATTATAATACTAAGTATATAGTACGTAAAATTTGATTAATTACTTGTTATTAATGATTAATTTTATTAGTTAATGCTAATTATTTATTCAATAATTAGTTTTTTACTGTGTTTTGTTCCCGAAAATCGATAAAATCAAAAGGAGCATGATACAAGAATGGTGAACTTTCGACCCCGGACCCTCCCCTTGAAAAATTCCTGTGTGCGCTACTGGTTCACACTCTCCTTATATATGTATATAACTCGTTCAAATTTTCAATCGTTAATAAAATATACTTTCTATATTCATCCATTCAAATTCAAATATATTTTATTAAACTTGTAGTGGATGTTAATACAGTTTTTTTTAAATATTAATTCTTAGTTAAACTTAATTAACGAATAAATAGTAACAAACAAAAATAATAATCATATATAAAAGGAAAATTTCTGGTTGTGTCCCTGTATCGAAATGGATAGTGCTTTGGTCTTCTAATTCAAAGATGGTGGGTTCGAATCCTACCTGGGATGGCCTAATTTCTGAGAATGTGATTTATGAATGAATAAATAGTAACAAACACAAAAATTATAGTCCAACACAATACATAGAAAGGAAAACAGAAAATGTCTTTTTATTTCGCCACTTACATATAATATTGTGATTCTCTGTCCTATGTAAATGCATATATTTATATTAATTGTAATTATTTAATAAAAAGTAACTAAAATAAAAAAAATTTTCTTTGTTGATCTGAGTAGGAATAGACTTAATTTTTTATATAACTTTTTTGACTAGTTTTAAGTGATAAAATCAGCTCGCGTGGCAATTGTTTCAATTTAATTGGCTTATGTTCTTAGTGTGTTTTCACACAGTATTTATGGAGATGACAACTATTTTACAGATTATTTTGATTCTAAGCTCCATTTAGAGAGTCTATCATAAGCTTTCTGAAGTCTACCGTATTATTAATGTAAAAAAATAAAGAAAGAAAATAACCCAGTCCTTAAAAATACCCCGTTTCCCGAGCCCGCCGTCAATCCTTTTCAAGTGACGTCAATATTCGGAAGGAAGTTTGTCAAAAGATAAAAATGGCTGCTGCAGAGATTTGAAAGGAAAAATTAAACTTATCATTCACCGTTATTTTGATTTTTCGGAACTCAGAAGTTCAAACACCTTACACAGCGCACTCGCTATCGATTTTTGTAATAACATGCTAATGCGGAAACCGACAAAGAAGATGCTTCACTTAACTTTTCGGATTTAATATTATATAGGACTGTTTGAAAATAGGAAAATACGTTTAACACGAAAACGCTTGAGACGGAATAATGGTTAACACGAAATAATACAACGAGTCCGACAAACTACTATGCATTTTAATGCATTTTTTCTTTTAACACGAAACGAAAATCGCTTAACACGAAAAGATTATCCTTCTGGGAATGAACAAAACTCGGAAAACACTAGCTGGATTGGACTGTCCTTTTGTATTATCGGAAGAATTCATATCAGTAAATGATTATAATGTGTGCACATTCCTTATTACGGCAGACAAAGACATTTTGAAGTTTGTTCAAAGCTCAAAAAATATCATTGACGATGAAAATGAAACCAATAGTGCAGCTTTTGTTCCCACGTTATTCGAAATGTGGAACATCAGGAAAAAGTATAAGGAGTTATTTAGATTCATATTCCAATGGTGAAATGAATAAGAAAATAGACGAGGAGTGATTACGGGTTAGGAATTCCTTATTGCTCTCAGAGTTAAGTTACAAAGTTACAGACTTCGTAAAGTGTTAAAGATTAAATATAAAATTACAGTCGGACCTCCATATAACGAAGTCGCTAAATCCCGAAAAAAGTTCATTATATGGAAAATTCGTTATATAGAGGTTCATATTTCTATTTTCTTTATAAACCACGTAAAACAAATTTTAAACTCATAAACACGATGAATTTTTTTAAAAAAAATAATTATTCACACCTTTTTGTAAATTAAGATATATTTATTCTATACATCTTACCTATCAATAGAAAAGAAAGAAAAACTGCAAGGAAAATTTCTTGATGCCTTTATCCACTTCCCGAATAATTAATTATTTTTCTTTGTCGATCAAGCACTTACGCTTTGATATTTTCCAGCCACATGAAACGATGTTACCAGTGTGACTGATCAACTCTACAAATGAACGGAGACTAGTTCAAGGACACTGGGACACGAGACAACTCCACGGAGGGTGAAAGAGGATATCGAAGATGTTTCCAGTATACTGGACAATGGGGTTTGAAGTTTGCACTTCTTGGATGAAACGAGCTGAATTCGGCGAGTTAGGCACCTATTAAAACCAGTTAAAGATTTATGACCACCATAAAATGAGTTAAAAGAGAAAATATTTAAAATGTCGAGAAATACTTCAAAAATAAAGATAAAAAAAAGAGTCACAGAAGAAAAAGTTCGTTCCATAGAAAAAATCGCAATATGGAGGTTCGACTGCAGTTATTCATGACCATGTCTGCGTCTTCCTCGAACCCTCTCACACTCGTGATTTTCAGGTTGCGATAGAGAGACAGTACTTTTTTTAATAGTCATCAACTTCTATGATAGATATATTTGATATAGATCAACTCATTTCAATAGAAGAATAGTTTTAATATTTTAAGTTTTGTCGTGTATGTTTGTGTTTGTGGTGTTTGGTAAATTTTAATGAAATTTCTTTCCAAAATTTTTCATAAAAGACGCTTCCTTGGGGACTCCAAAAATTGATTCAAAACACTAAATAACCTCGCATCGTTTCTTTCGCAAAAAACACCGATTTGCATCTCTAGCAGTAGTGTGCTGAGATGAAATATATTTCTTTGTATTCACCTCAGTTATAACAAGTAATATAAAAAAAAATTTCTAACTCAATTCATACCTTGATGAATAGAAAGTATTTTATAAACGATTGAAAACTTGAATAATATATATGTGGGAAATTTCCACATGAACATTCAATAGAGGGCGCTGTCAAGGCAGCCACCAGGAGTTAACGGAAGAGAGAGGATTCAGCGAGCGGACGCTAGACGAGGAGGTCGATGATCCGGGGCTGAAGGGAGAGTAACGAGAACGGTGGCCGAGTAGGGACCCACCAATCCGTTGTTCACGAGAGAGACGCGCAGGTTACTCTCAATACTCCTGTACCTCAGTATTATTGGGAAGATCAGAATTGAGCGAGCGGACTCTGGACGCGCAGGTCGATGATTCGGGGCTGAAGGAAGTGACGAGGACGGTGGCCGAGTAGGGACCCACCAACCCGTTGTCCAGGAGAGAGACGCGCAGGTCACTCTCAGCACGAGGGCTTAATCGAACTGTAAATACTGTATTATATGTGTAAACGTCTGTCTTAGTGAGTAGAACTGTGAAATTAAACGTTAGATTAGAAACAAACAAGAGTGTGATTATTGAATACCCCTAGAACTGTACAATAATCCCATATATATATATATATATATATATATATATATATATATATATATATATATATATATATATATATATATATATATATATATATATATATATATATATATATATAAATATTTAGGAGAGAGTGAACTCTAATAGTAGGAATTGAAAAATGAGCATGATTTGCCTGCACTGTTGTAACACTGCACACCCGGTTTGGCAAGTTTGGTTGAAAAATAGGTTTTCGACGCCAATTTTTGTCTTTGTTTTAACATTTACATTGTTAAAACAATAGAGACGAATCTAAGTTGGCGTCAAAAACCAGTAATTAATTTAATTAGATAAATAATATTCGAAAAAAAACTGTATTAACATCAAGTGTCATCCACTACAAGTGTTAAAGAATGTATTTGAACTTGATTGGTTTAATAAAAAGTATTTTGTTAACGATTGAAAATTTGTACAAGATAAATATATAAATAAATTTTGAGAGAGAGTGAGCTAATAGTAGGAATTGAAAAAGAGGAATCAAATTCAATTTTATTTGCTCATATTAACCCTTTATCTACCGACGGTACTTTATAAGTACCATTCACTTTAAAATTACATAGAATAACCCTTTTTACGAATATTCTGACGATACTTAGCATGAATATTCTTTGAAATCCACTCTTACAAGATATATGTCAGAACGGGTTCTATGATGAGTATTTTAGTGGGGAAGGCGCGAATAGTTTTATACCAGAAATTGCGTTTTCAGCGTACGGCGTTTTCACAGCATTTCGAAGACTATTATTTTTGTTCTGAAAAAATAATTAATGTCAAAATTTAAGTGTTTTTTGTATGTTAATGAAGACCTTAGAAAATGATTTAAATATTTATTTTAAGTAAACAATAGTATAAAATTAATTTTAATTAATTAATTAGCTTTTACGGATTAAATTTCCCAAAGTTGAGTAATATGTATATCCTTTAATTTTTAATGTAATGGTCCAAAAAATATTGCATGAAAAAAAACTGCAGTAAATCATAATGCGGTAGATAAAGGGTTAAATCAAACTTAGTTCAAACAAGAAAAAAGAAAAACATTTAAATCCAATTCAGAACCTTAAATGCATCAAAAATTACCCCACTTATTGTGAGCCTTAGAAAATATTCCTCTTTGTTTTATTAAAGGATAAGCAAATAATCTCACAACCAGATATCTAAGTCAATAACAGAGCTCTTACGTAGCTATTGGCACCGAAAGGAACAGAAAAAGAGAAATAAAATGATTTAGCCCATAAATAATCCGCAGTAATAATCTGTTTTACTTTGTGCCATTCAGATGTTTTTAACTGTTTTTCAAGAAGTCTCGAGGCCGAATGGTAGAGAAATCAAGCGAATTTTCTCCGCCTAAACATATGAGTCAATGCTAAACACCAATGTGGAAGAAAACAGGTGAACGACCCAAAGGTGAGTGAAGGTTGCAACAAGAAGTCGAGCCAAGGTTGCTCTTGCTGTCAACATCCGTCCTCAAAGAAATGCCGTTTCCTTATTCTCTGAGGGGAAAAAATTGCTTTTAAAGGACCATTTTCAGTGAGTTTTATAGCACAAACACGATTTTCCACTCAAGGCGTTGCGAAATGGAATCAGAATATTTTGTTCTTCGTCGTGTATGCGGCACTGAACTGAAAACTGACAAATGCTCTAATTTTAGCATCAAAGTTTTTGTGAAAAAATAATCTGAGTGAGGAGATATTTGGCATAATTTAAAATTGAAGAAACTCTAGTAAGACGTTACAACTGCAGCAGTGGGCTCAAATCGTGACGGGCACGTGATTAAGTCAATCACGTGGTCTCAGATCAGATATTAAACTTGTTGTTATATTTATAAAACTTAAATAAACTTTCAAATTTCATAATTGGGTAAAGATGTTTATATGCTATTAAAAAAATTCCAAAAAGATTTTTAAATTAAATGGAAAATTCTTATTTAATGCATGCATTTTTAAATAAAATGCATTTTGTATAACTTTGTGTGTAATTATTGTTGACAAATGTGTACAAAAGTTTCTGAAAAAAGCAAAAGTTGGCAACAAGGAAAAGCATGAACTGATTAGCTGGAAACAAGATTGCTTTGATTGTGTGATTAAGACGTCCCATGAGTTTTTGAACTGATTGGCTAGAAACATGTGGTTATCACTATCATGTGACTATAATGTCACACGAATTTATCCCATTAAAAGCTAACGATTGCCTAGTGTGCTATTTATAACTTCACTCATGGACAAAAAAATTAGTGCACCAAGAAATAATTGTGGGATCGTAACGAACTTTGGCATAAAGATACATGTCAGGGAGATATGCAAATGATTAGAAATGCAGAGTGATTGCGCATTGCGTATAGCCGGTAGAGGGCTTTTGTCGTTCCCCGTGGAGTATAAAGCAGGTAACTAAAGCTTGTTTGAATGTGCTGAATCGTTTGCAAATGAAGAGCTGAGGTAGACATACCATTACGACGTTTTCGAAGACAATATGACCAACTGTCGCAGTTTAAGAGGGGGAGAATCATCGGCATGATGGAAGTTGGGTGGTAAGCTAGGCGAGTAGCTCGTTGATTAGGCTGCTCTGACTGTGTTGTGAGGAGGTGTTGGGACCAGTGGATACGAGAGATGTCATTTATACGAAGACCAGGCTCAGGACGCCATCGACAGACCAATCGTCGAGAAGACCACCACATCGTAAGAAATGCACGCGTACAGCCAACTGCTTCATCGGCCGTCATCCACGCACAGGTAGCACCTTCAGCAGGGGTCCATGTGTCTTCTCGAACCATACGAAGGCGCCTAGCTGAAGGACATTTGGGTTAGCATCGCCCATTATGTGTGCTGCCCTTGACGCCCAAGCATCGACGCCTCCGTTTGAAGTGATGCCGCGCACGAGGAAACTGGACTGCAGCGGAATGGAACCGGGTCGTCTTTAGCGACGAATCCAGATTCAATCTCAGCAGTGATAACAATCGTGTTCGTGAATGAAGACTCCGTGGTGAACGCCTCAATCCTGCCTTTGCTTTACAGCGACACACCGCTCCCACAGCTGCTATGATTGCATGGGGTGTCATTGCCTACAATACACGGACACCCCTAGTATTGATCCGTGGCACTATGACAGCCCAGTGGTATGTCCATGATATCCTGAAGCCACATGTGTTGCCACTCATGCAATGGCTCCTATGAGTCATTTTTCAACAAGACAAAGCTCTGCCTCACACGGCAAGGGTGTCAAAAGACTGTCTTCGCACTGTTACTACCCTTCCTTGGCCTGCCCGATTCCCAGATTTGTCTCCAATCGAGCACATTTGGGATCATTTGGGATGGCGAGTTGGGCATCCCAGGAGTTTGAATGAATTAGAGCAGTGTTTCTCAAACTGTGAGGGCCGCCCCTGGGGGGCGATAAAACTACAAGGAGGGTGCGAGCATATCGAAAATAAAAGATTAAAAAAATTATTTACTGGAATGAAGTAAAACAAAATACTTTCTAACATAATAAAAAATACACATTTACACTGATATAATTTATATATATCATCTGCGCGATATTACGTCATCAAAAAATAAAAACTTCTACTTCAAAACCTCATTAGCTATCTTTGATACTATAACCAAATAAAAAACATTTTATTTGATTTGCTGTAATCCCCTGATGAGAGATTTTTTTTATTACGTTTTCTTTTCAAATCTAAAATGCTACTCTTTCAGAAAAAAAAAAAAAAAACCCAGACTCATAATTAAAAAAAAAAAAAACATTTTAGGAAGATAAAAAATTCACCACTGTTATATATTATTGCCATCAGCTGTAGGCATCAGAACGCATCGTGCATTCGCGCTAGAGGGGGTTCAACAGGGTATTAAATACTCCGTTCTTTTGCCTTTTTCTCTAAAATAAATGATTCTTTTTCTTTGATTTTCTAATCATTTACTTATATCAAAGTAATCATTACGTATGTAAAATTTCGTTTCATTTTGACGATTCCTTCTTGGTACGCTAATTTTTTTTTTGTCCATGAGTGCATGCCTTGTGAAGCCTTAACGTTACACATTATTTTCAAATTTACTATCAACTGAAATTAGTAACGGGTGTTTTTGTAACAATTTATCTACTCTGATGTAAAGTATGAATATAAATTCGCATAAAAATTATATATTTCAAAATTACTACTTAATTTCTATGGAGAAGCATTGGCTATATATACATAAAATATTATTACCATATTTACTAGAATTTAAGCCACACACCAAATTCTCAACATGTTTTGGGGAAAAAATAAAAAAAATGTGTAAAATGGTTTATTGAAATTCAAAATTTGAGAAACTAGTTAAGATTTCGAATGAGAACTAATAAGAAATGAATAATTAATTTATTTTACCAGTATTAAAAACTTTTAAATACATACATGAATCTGTAATTGCTCTAACCATCATGTTTTATGTTCAATTTTTCCCATTCAACTAATTTTTACGCCTTCTATTCTAAGCCGCATCTGATTTTCAGGAGCATTAACGCAAAATGTACGGCTTAGATTCGAATAAATACGGTATTATATAGAAGCCTTTTTCATAAAAAGGAAAATGTTTTGAAAATATGTCATTCTGTCTTAATTTTTCACCTGAAAATTACATTTAAATAATTTTTTACTGCAATACTATTTCAAAAGACAAATTTGTACGTATATTATAACTGAAATGGCACTAAATATATACGTATATAGAAAATATTTATACGTTTTTTCAAAATTATGATTCTGAACGTAGTTGGATGCCTTAAGAAAAGTACGAAATAACGAATGTTCAATGGTTTACAGTGTAATACCCCTAACTTACGAGATAGGTGGGACTGAGTGATAACTGCGTAAGTCGGCGTATAATTTCGCATATAACTCGTTCCGAACTCGTACAGTAGCTAATCAGGAAGCGGGGTGTGAGTAATCGAATTGTGTAGTGCTCAAAAAACAGCCGAAACAAAGAAAATAGCTTAAGTCGAGGTATAACTGTATCAGAATCAGTCAAACACCAAAGTAAGAAAACTATGAAGTCGAGTCGAATTAAGAAGAAATCGATGAAAAATTTCAAGATGTGTGTGTGTGTGTGTGTGTGAGTACGGCAACCACACAAAATTCCAAATAATTTAATATTACTTTCGTTTATTTGTTTGAATTCCTAAATATGTATAAACTACGACAATACAATAAATTAATAGCTGTAAAAATTTTCATTTTTTGTGTAAATTTTAGAAGAACCCAGTAATAATATTAAGAGAAATAAATTATTCTTGAAATATATTTGAGAAAATTACAGGTGAAAGCAAGCACATAAGGCTATACAAATAAACACACATAATGCACATTTAAAATGTCTTATAATATTCTTCTAAGGAGGAAATATTTTGACATTTAAAAAAAATTTACGTGACATCATAACACACAATAACAGCAATCATGTCTTTCCATCGCTTTTTGCTTTTTGCAGAAACCCTTTTTTTAACACGTTTTTATAAGTTTCACTTGTATGTAATGGAATCTTTGAACTCGATTTTTACCCACTTTAGAAGGTCACTTTAATTCGAAATTTCTCACACTTGTCAAGGACCTATGACAATACAATAATTTCTTAATTTTTTCATTGTCCTGATCAGGGTTTTAATAATTAAGAATTTTAAGGATTTACGAGATTTTTGGCGACTAATTCATTATATCGTTTCTCGATTTGGCGGCTAATTCATTATACCGTTTCGAAATTTGACGACTAATTCATTATACCGTTTCTAAATTTGGCGACTAATTCATTATACCGTTTCTAAATTTGGCGACTAATTGCCTAAACGATTTTCAGATTTTGCGACTAATTCCATATGTCATTTCTATACTTGGCGACTAATTCCAGATTTAGCAACTAAAAGATTAAAGTGCAACCCTAAAACCGCAAAATAGGCTTCTGGTTAGTAAAAATAAAACAAAAAAAGTGTTCTTTATGTGAAAAAAGGTAGAATGGGTAGATGTGTAGTTTTTCTGAAAATGGAAATAAAAAAAAGACTCGTGCATGTGAATAAAAATAATTTATGTTCTAACTGCTAAATATTTTTTTATTTTTATAAAGCAACACGTTTACAAGAGATGATACAAATTAACATTATAGCAATACGTTTAAAAGATGATAAATTTATGTTCTAACTGCTAAATTTATTTTTATTTTGATAAAGCAATATGTTGAGAAGTGATGATACGAATTAACATTATAGCAATACGTTTAAAAGGTGATAATAAGATTGACATTTAATATTTCTTCTTGCACATTTTTATTAGTTAGATAAATTCAACAAAGAATAAATGATAGTTTTAAAAACTAAAAAAGCAGGCTTTTATTGTAGATCGAACTAAAAAATGAAAAATAAATTATAGTTTTAAAAAAAAACTAAAAAACACGCTTTTTTAGTGAATCGAACTAAAAAGTAAAAAAAAAATTCTTAATATAAGAATAAAATGACTAACGAGAAAATTATATATAATGTCATTGGGGTAAAAGTGTTGGGTGCTTTGTACTAAATTTTTATACTAACTCAGCATTTCGGAATAGAACTAGTAAGAAATTATAACAATTAATATAGAGTACCCCACGCTTTTACACCAATGACATTGATTTTCTCGTTAATCATCTTATTCTTATATTAAGAATTATTTTTTTTACTTTTTAGTTCGATTCACTATAAAAGCGTGTTTTTTAGTTTTTTTAAAACTATAATTTAACCTTGTAAAGAGTGTTTTTTTTTCAGGTATAGAAGTTTAAGTTGGCATTACTTTCCAAGATGGCGACTGATTTAACAGCTGTCAAGTGATTTATTCTCAGTTTGGTTTGGCAATTCATCAAAACGATCATCAAGCAAGGCGTAGATTCGTCGAATGGGCCCAAAACGAGATTGCTGTTGTTCCCGATTTTCATAAGCGAATTTTGTTTAGCGATGAAGCGCACTTCTGGTTGAATGGCTACGTCAACAAACAAAACTGCCGCATTTGGAGTGAAGCTAATCTACAAGTGTATGTCAAAACACCGTTACATCCAGAAAAACTGACTGTTTGGTGCGCTTTATGGGCTGGTGGAATCATTGGTCCGTACTTCTTCAAAAACGATGAAGGCCACAACATTACAGTCAATGGTGATCGGTATAGAGCCATGATTACTAACTTTTTCATTTCTGAATTGAACAATCATGATGTCCAGGAGCTGTGGTTCCAACAAGACAGCGCAACATGTCACACAGCTCGTGCCACAATGGATTTATTGAAAGACACGTTGGGTGACCGCCTAATTTCACGTTTTGGACCTGTGAATTGGCCTCCAACACCGCTAGACTATTTTCTGTGGGGCTATGTAAAGTCATTGGTCTATGCGGATAAGCCACAAACGCTTGACCATTTGGAAGACAACATTCGCCGTGTTATTGCCGATATACGGCCACAAATGTTGGAAAAAGTCATCGAAAATTGGACGTCCAGATTGGACTACATCCGAGCCAGCCGTGGCAGTCATATGCCAGAAATCATATTTAAAATGTAATGCCACAAGATTATCTTTCGAATAAAAAAATGCATGTCAATCGAATAATATATCGTTGTTTTATTGCAACTTAAAGTTCTATACTTCTAAAAAAACACCCTTTACATACAGTTGAACCTGTTTTTGTGCGGTAGATAGGTCCGCATAAAAATAAACGCACAAAAAAATATTCAAAAATTTCACAAATTCTTACATGTAACAAAGTAATTCGTTGAAATACAACAAAAAAACTTTTTTATGCGGTGGATAGGGACCGCATAAAAAAATCGCATTTATAACACATGCCAATTTTTTACGAAATTTATGTAAGAATACTTCCACAACAAAATAAATAATTAAATATTACGCATGGAAACATTTTAAAAACATATAATTCCTCATTGTATACACGGATAAGTTTTCAAAATGCACATACATAATTCATTGCTACTCATCATAATCCAAAGCCCTGTAATGAATAGTTTAAAATCGCTTTCGTTACTTGAAGTTACGATTTGAATTGATTTATTTTTTGGCAACATAAAGTAAGAGAAAAGATTTTGATCGAACGTCGAGTGGTAAGTAGCTTGTAAATGCCCGATAACCAGATGTTCATGATTGAAGCTCTTTTCGGAATTTTAAACTACTTTCTTAATTGGTATCTATTTTAAGAAAATGCTTTTCCAATTTGTTGGAAAACTGGGTCCCTGCATATTTTTATCCACTATCAAAGAATCCAGTTCTTCTTGTCCGTCTTCATAATCCATCAAATTATTGATAATGTCACTGTCATCGAAAGTTTCGTCTTCAATCAAGCGTGGGCTACTGGAGTGTTGAGAGAAAGCAACTGAATGCGCATTGTCGGGAGACTGTTTATAACAAATGAACAGAGCGTCTTGAAGTGTCTACATTTCAGTGGCGTAACGTACACCCCCGCATCATGGGGGAGCTGGTCACTAGGGGTCCAAGGCCTAACTAACGCTAAATACGTATTTACCCAATTTATAAAATATTAAAGGCGAAAAAAATGACTTTCAGGGGGGGTGGGGTCCTGCGTCACTGGGGGACCTCTTTCAGGGGGGGGGGCGTCACTGGTAAATATATAGAAAACACTACAGTGGTATCAAAGCCATTGAAATTCATACACCGCATAAAAAAAGATCACACATAAGAAATCGCACGAAAATAAAATCGCACAAAAAAAATCGCATTATAAAAACCGTACAAAAACATGTTCTATTGTATTTATTTGTCAACAATAACAACGCACCATCGAAAACAAAATGCAACTGATTTAAAAATACGCATATAACATAAGATTTTTTTCAATTCCTACTATTAGTTCATTTTCTACATATATATATTTATTTATATATACACATATATATCTTGTTCAAATTTTTAATTGTTAATAAAATACTTTCTATTCCTCTCCATTAAAGTTCAAATACATTTTTTTAAACTTGTAGTGAATGACTTTTGATATTTATACAGTTTTTTTCAAATATTATAATCCATTCATTAAATTAAAAAAAATAAACATTAACAAAAATAATAGTCCAACAGCATATATAGAAAGGCAAATTGTTCTTTGTGCCCCTGTAGCGCAATGGATAGCGTGTTGAACTTCTGATCCAAAGAGCGTGGGTTCGAATCCCTGATGGGATGGGCTTATTTCTGAGAATGTGATTTCTTTCTTACTATACTATTTGATAAGAATAATTAAATTTAATGAATGAATAATATTAGTAACAAGAAAATAATAATAGTCTTAAAGTCAAAATAATAGTCTAGACACACACACAATAGTCCTTTCCATATATCCCTATATAGAATGGAAAATAGCCTTTTGCCACTCAATAGTGTGATTCTGTCGTATGTATAAACATATTTATATTAATTGTAACTATTTAATAAAAATTAACTAAAATAAAATTTTTCTTTGTTGCCCCAAGTAGGAATTGAATTAAAAAAATTATTTTTATATTACTTGTTTGTTGTACGTATTTGTCAACAATAAAAGCGCACTTTGAAAAACAAAATGCAACCGATTTAAAAATACTCGTTTAATATAAGAATTTATTTTTTTTAAGTTTGAAAAACTTTTTGAAGAATCTTAATGTCTGAACATTTTTACTCAATTATCAAACTTGAAATTCTATCTGACACAAAACAGATGAATATACACACGAAATTTATTCCACCTAAAGTGATAGAAAATGTTCTACGCAGGTGTAACTGGAGTTAACTGGTCTCGAAACCTTCTAAACTGGGCAGTGATAAATACTTTACTAATGATCCACAAGCTACTTGCATACTAAAAAGTGTGGTCTCCCATTAAGATGAGGAAAGCAGCATAAAAGTTTTAACCTTGAACTATGCACGAAAAAGAAGGGGGAAAAATGGACATTTCGAACGAAACGGAAACACACATCATCTTTCACTCCCAACAACTACTATTATTGATATTTACCAGCAAGAAAATTGAAGGAAAATGCCTGCAAGTGATATTTTTGTTGTGTATAACTGGTTCAGTCCCAGACACCGTGCATCCCTTGGATTCTGAGTTAATAAAACCTGTTTCGGTTTCTCCAGAATTCATTTCACATCTTTCGCACTTGCTCAAGGACAAATATGAAACATTCTTTATATAATGTTCGGAAAACTCCGGTAAAAAAAGATTTTTTTTTTTGAGTTATTAGTAAGAAACAATAAAATGGAAAATCAGTATTGATTTCTTAAAAAAATTTCAATAAAAACACGCGCCGTATAAAACGAGTATCGTTTAAAACGAAACTGAGGGGGACTGAAACATTTTTTCGTGTTAAAAGGTATTGCCATTTATTCTACAAAATTAAGTTTATTTGAGTACATTTTATTTCATAGATATGTATATATGGAAGTATTTAATAAAAATCAATGAAACAAAAACATTCGCGAGAACTTAATGAAAATTAATACAAAATGTTCAAGTGTTTTGAAAAATAAAATATTTATTAAGTTTTGGGAAAATAAGCTGATATTTTTCTTTGTAATGTCTTTTTTTCGATCAAATTGTCAACAAAATGCTCGATGTCGTTCATTTTGTTATTCATTTCACCCCTAGAATGAATTTTCCATGATGTTCCTCATTTCGGATGATGTGGGAACAAGAACGGCATTATTCATTTCATTTTCCTCGTCAGAAGCTACATCAATACTATCTTTTGAGCCTTGAAACAAACTCCAAAATGTCTTCGCTATAAGTGGAGCTGTACACACATTAACATTGAATCCCACTTGGGATGGCCTAATTTCTGAGAATGTGATTTCTGTTTTACTACACTATTTTATTAGAATAATTAAATTTAATTAATGCAGCGTTTCTCAAACTGTTGGGCGAGTCTATCGAAAAGTCGAGAATAAAAGGTTTAAAAATTAGAAATTTACTAAAAGGAAGCAAAACAAAATACATCCTGATATAACAAAAATTAAATACGCATTTATACTGATATAATATGCAAATAAATGTATCAGTTCTGTGCAATGTATTTGACATAACTAATTTACCAATACTAAGCTAGGAACACGATTAAGGTATCCGACTATGTTCGGAACCATGATTTTAAAAAAGCGCATAAATGGATAATTTTCATGATATTTAGTGTCACTTAGATTAGAATACATGTATAAAATTGTTTTAATGGCATTTTGACAAAAAAAAAAATTAAATACAATATTTGGGCAAAAAATTAACTTGGAATAACCTTTTTACAAAATGTTCTCCTTTTATGTGAAAAATGCTTCTATTATAATAATATTTTGCCCCTGTATATAGCTCAGATCTCTGTACAGAGACTCAACTAAGAATTTTGAAAAATTCAAATTATTTTCAGAGTTACAATCCATTGAAATAATTATCGGCGTTTTTTTCTTAAAATTTCTCCCCTCTGTTGTTGTAAAACACGGATAAACCCACTTCAAAGTTATATATTTCAAAAATTGTAGTTGAGCCTCTGTAGGGAGGTCTGAGCTATATACAGGTAAAATATTATTATAAAAGAAGCATTTTTCACAAAAGGAAAATATTTTGAAAATGGGTCATTCTATGTTCATTTTTTGTCAAAATATTGTACTTAAATAATTTTTTATTGTAATACTATTCTTAAAACAATTTTATATACATTTTCTAATCTGAGTGACACTAAATATCATAAATATTATCCATTTCTATGCTTTTGCAAAATCACGGTTCCGAACGTAGTGGGATACCTTTATAATTACTAGTGACTTCCATGTGCTTGTCATATACAAAAATATATACAAAATTTTATACTTATCTTGATAATCTGTACGATTTATAATTGAAATCGTATTGCAGCGTTACTTCAACGAGGATTATGATTGATCTGTATGGAGGGTGGCGCGATGAAAAGTAGGATTGGAAATTGGGTCGCAACTATTGAAAGATTGAGGTTAATGAATCAGTAGTAGCAAATAAAAAAATTGTCCAACACACCCTGCGTAGAGAAGAAAATAGGAAACTGCATGGGAAATCGCTTTCCATTTTGTCACTTGGTATTGTGGCTCTGTCCTACGCATGTTTATACAAATCGTAACTATTTAATAAGCAGTAACTAAAATAAAATTTTTCTTTGTTGACCTAAGTAGGAATATATATTACTTGTGTATTGAAAATATTATATGCGACAATTATTTATCCACAAGAAGGTCTTGATTTGATTCCCGGAACTTGAAAGCTGTTGAGGAGTAACGGAATTCCAGTGAAAAGTCGCAAGCGCTCCATTTTTGACAGCAGGGTAACCCTGATTCCATTAAAGAAATGGAGTGCTGAATCATATGGGCTGCTACGCAACAAGTTAAATTAAGCCTTAAAAGCGTTCATATGTATGAAAATTACTCAAGATAACAAGATGATGCACTAGGAACTAGTTGCGCCGATTTCAATTTTGATTTAAGGTATCCGACAAGGTTCGGAGTTGTGGTTTTGAAAACCCGTATAATTGGATCGCTTTTTGATATTTAATATCAGTTACGAATTAGAACATACAGTCGACTCTCTCTAATTCAAACCTTCGGTAATACGAACCTCTCGCTAATTCGAAGTATATGCTCAGCCCCTAGAAAAACTCTTGATTTTTCGGACTAAAACAATACGTTTGGGTACACTTAATATTTCGAAGTAAAATCCACACTACAACACGCGATAATTCCAAGTTATCTAATAAAACTTTCCACAATTCCAACACAAATTACTGTCTTTATATAAATAATTATATTGTATTTTAAATATAAATATATTTTTATATTAATAAATAATATTTATAAAAAAATATATAATAAATATTAAATGATATTTTATATAAAAATTAGTTTCAAATAGTTTTTTAATGGGAAATACAATATATTAAAAATAAAATCTATATATACAAAGGAGAAAAGCGACTCACTCACTCACTGACTCACTGACTAATCACTATATCTCCGAACTATTAAACCTACAGATTTGAAATTTGGTAGGTAGGTTCCCTTCACGGAGTAGACGTCAGCTAAGAACGGATTTTGCAAAGTTCGAACCCCAAGGGGTGTTACGGGGGTTTAAGGGGCGTTATAGATAATTATTTCCATTACTAAACTATTAGATGTACAGTCGTGAAACTTGGTACACAGATTTCTTTCCTAAAGTAGAGATTCCCTACATAATGATTTTTACAAAAATCGAACCCCAAGGGGCGTTACGGGGGTTTAAGGGGCGTTATAGATAATTATTTCCATTACTAAACTATTAGATGTACAGTCGTGAAACTTGGTACACAGATTTCTTTCATAAAGTAGAGATTCCCTACAAAAAGATTTTTACAAAAATCGACCTCCAAGGGGCGTTGAGGTCGCTTAAGGGGCGTTATAGATATTTATTTCCATTTGTAAACTATTAGACGTACAGTCTTGAAATTTGGTAAGCGGATTCCTTTCATAGAGTACAGATCCCCTACAGAATGGGTTTTGTGAAAATCGACTCCCAAGTGGCGTTGTAGAGAATTAAGTGGCGTTATAGGCAATTAACTCCTTTTTTAAACTATTAGACATAAATCTCGAAATTTAGTGAGCTGATTCCATTCATTGAGTAGAGATCCGCTATAAGATGGGTTTTGTGAAAATCGTTTCCTAAGTGGCGTTGCGGGGGCTTAAGGGGCGTTATAGATAATTATTTCCATTACTAAACTATTAGATGTACATTCGTGAAAAAAAAAAACTTGGTACACAGATTTCTCTCATAAAGTAGAGATTCCCTACATAAAGATTTTTAAGAAAATCCACCTCCAAGGGGCGTTGAGGGCGCTTAAGGGGCGTTATAAATAATTATTTCCATTTTTAAACTATTAGACGTACAGTCTTAAAATTTGGTAAGCGAATTCCTTTCATGGTGTAGAGATCCCCTACAGAATGAGTTTTCTTAAAATCGACCCCAAGTGGCGTTATGGAGAATTAAGGGGCGTTAAAGGCAATTAACTCCTTTTTTAAACTATTAGACGTAAAATCTCGAAATTTAGTAAGCTGATTCCATTCATTAAGTAGAGATCCGCTATAAGATGGGTTTTGTGAAAATCGTTTCCTAAGTGGCGCTGCGGGGGCTTAAGGGGCGTTATAGATAATTATTTCCATTTTTAAACTATTAGACGTACAGTCTTAAAATTTGGTAAGCTAATTCCTTTCATGGTGTAGAGATCCGCTACAAAATAGTTTTGGGGGAAATTGATCCCCAAGGGTCACTGAGGGGCATTAAGGGGCGTAATAGATAAATATTTCCGCTTTTCAACTAATAGAACCACCTGCTTAAAAATTAGAAGGTATGTTACGTTCATGGATTAAAGTTCTTTTTACAAAGATTTTTGTGAAAACGGACCCCCAAAGGAGTGGGGATGCGAGGGATTAAGACGTGTTATAGAAAAATTCCTGTTTTTGAATTTAACTCATTTACATGAAATTTGTTGAGCACTTTTCTTTAGTTGAATAGAGTTCCACTAAGAATGGATTTTACGGAAATCAACTCCAGGGGGAAGCGGGAAGAGTTATTGGGGCGTATTGATAGACAAAATTCGCATTTTTGAACTGCTAAGACTATAATAATAAAATTTGGTTTGCATGCTTCTTTTGTTGAATTGGAATCCGCTAAGAATGCTGTCAACGAAGTATTGGTGATAAAAATTCCGTTTTTGCTCTGTTAGATTTAGACTTAAAATTTATTATGCATGTTTATTTTATGGAGTAGAGATCCACTGAAAGTTGCTTTGGTGGAAATCCACTTGATTATTAGGTTAAGTGAGCGAAAAAAATCTTTCTACTTCGATTTTAGACATAATTAGAAATTAGATATTATAATTTATGTTCCTTTTATATAAGGGGTGAGAGTTCAACAGCTATAAATATTTTTTCAATACAATCGAATTCTTAATGCTAGATATCAATAATTAATATATATGTAAACAGTATACATATATACAACATCGGGAAATACCCAGTGAAGCGGGTGGGTAATGCCTAGTATTATATATAATCTAAAATAATCTACAAAATATATTATTATAATTATTAAATTAATTATTTTATAATTTTATAAAATATTTAATACAATGATATAAAATACTTAATATAATTGTAAAATAATTAAATTAATAAAAAAGACACATTATTTTTGCTATATTAATTATAAAATAATTAATTTAATAGTAATAATAATATATTTTATAAATTATTTTGTATTATATGTAATATTTTACTTAGAATATATTGTATATAACACACACACACAATATAAAATTATTTGTAACTAATTTTTATCTAAAATATTATTTAATATTTAATACATATTTTATTATAATTATTATTTAATATTTATAATTTATTTTATTATAAATATTATTTAATATTTATTACATATTTTATTCTAAATATTATTTAATGTTTATTATATATTTTATTGTAAATATTATTTATTAATGTAAAAATATATTTATAAAATATATAATATAAATATTTGCATAATTACAGTAATTTTTTTACTTTATAATACATAAAATGATTACATAAAAAATCATTTAATGTTTAATAAGTCTTTCGTAAATAAATTTGTTTAATTTAAAAAAATAATTAAATGAATTGAAAAAAAGTTGACCACGTGATTCGAATCCTATCCACCCGATTAGAAAGCAGGCGTCCTACCATCTGCGCCATTGCGTCACGGGAACTTAGCTTAAATGCATAAAAGCTAAGCACGAATTTTGAAAGCTATTTTCTCCGAATTGACTGGCCATTCGGCGGAATTACATTGAGGGTTGAACACCCTAAAGGAGCACTGCTATTACACAAAGTCCAAATGAATTTCCTTAGTAGTTAGCTTAAAACAGTGATACTCCAGCTGCGGCCCACCAGTGCCCCTTTCATGGCATAAGAAATTCAGTTACTGGAAAAAAATGTACTTAAAATTTAGTGGAAAATTTTATCAATCAAGCAATCGAATATGTCAATTTTGCTATTAATTTGTTTTTTTAATAGTAGAATGAAAGCTTAGAGGCTTGGTCATTAATGAAAGGAAATAAAAATTATCCCATAACTCAGTAAAAAATGCATACAAATAAATATTTTTGTTTGTGTGTATGTGTTGGATCGAAAAATTAATATACTGTTAAAATAAAAGCCGAACATGAGTTTTAATATTCTGATCAATTTTGCTTTTTCCAATGTTGCTTTGGTCTTATAGTGTGTGTTTTCCATTATCCGCATGTTGTGGCCCGCTTAAAATATCTGCGATGTGTGTGCGGCCCGCATGAAATGCCTGTCAAAAAAGGTTAAATACCCCTGGTTTAAAAGCACTCCCAGAATATAAAACTTTTTCAGGAATCTTTATACGTGGAACATCTTTACCTAATTATCAAATTTTAAATTTTACCTGAATTTTACTAGAAGAACAAGTTCAAGTCTGATGTCAATTTTGAATTCAATGGAGAACACGTGATGGCATTTATCATGTGACCTTTATGAATTGAGCCCATTAAAGCAGTAGTCCCTAGCCCCCAGACCATTGCCGATTATTTCCATTTTATTTATGGTGCATTTCTCTTGGGGTTGTACTACTTCCCATGAAAATCACTTGGTGCTAGTTTGATATTACGGGGCCCGCACCAAGTTGTTGTTTATGTTTGCGAAGACGTGCTATAACATTACAATATGGTTACCTTGATATTTTTGTCGTTTGGCGATGTGGTTGCCATGGGTATAACGTATATTAGAAATAACTTTTATTTGTTTTTTCCCGTGGTAACCCTATTAATTTCAGACGATTTTAATTCGATTTCTTTAAAAATTTAACCATTTTTAGTGTAATTGTTCTTCTGGTTTATAATGTGCTATTTTAGAGTATGGATATTGCTGATATGGGTGAGTACTAGGATTTTTTTTTTAAAGAATGAGTGTTGTACTTTAAATTATCGCTGTAAATCGTTTATTTTCGCTTTATTTTACGTTTTAAAAATGCTTTTTTTGAACGCTTTCTTGTTCGATGAAGTTCGTTGAAGGAACTTGTAGTTTTTAGAATATTGCAAGTTTTTAGTACTTAGTATAGTTGATATTCATTATTAATATTAATATGTATTATGTAATTATTTTATTAATAATGTAATATAAAAATTCAATTATTACTATATGTAATAATAATATAATATTCGTTATTTATATTTGTTTTTTTTTCTATTTGTTTATAAATATTATTACATATTTTGTTATTTATTCACAATTCTTATAATGTTATTTATTTATTTATAATTATTATGTAATACGAGTATTCTTATGCATTATTTTTATTTTATTGCAATACGATGATTATTCTTTTTTTATAATTACTATGAAATTATATTACATGATTATTATATATAATAATTATTATTAAATTATTGTATAAGATTATGATATACTGCATATAATACTATTATTAATACATGTTACTTTTTATTATATTATATTGAAATAAATTATTTGTTGATTGATCTTGGTTCTTCTCAATCTCTTCCAATATCCTTCATTTGAAATACATTTCAATTTATTTCAAAACAATTCCTTAAAATTATTGTGTATTATTAAATTTGCGCTAGGCCGCCATCTTGGATTCCATTCTAGCAATAACAAGCGCTGCTTGGCGTGATTCCTTTATCGCGCCGTGACGCCAAGTCCCGTGATATCAAACTAGTTACCATCCATATTCATTTTTAGTGCACAACTGTATTTTATTCTATTTAAATACATTTAAAAAATTATTAAATCAAAACAATCTAAAATATAAATAATCAACGTCCGCCCTCCGTCCCCTCCCCAGTTAGCCGGCCGAGGTACATATAAGTTGATGGATTATTGGAGAACCTGCTTCCCGCAGGGAAGCTGAATCTCCTTTCGTGAAATAACTGGGTGGATACAAGAGTTGAGCTTTTCTCTTAGCCCTTTGCTGCATTAATTTATATGAAAATAAAAAAATAATAATCTAGTTAAGTAATTAAAATCATTAAGAAAATATAAAATAACATTAGGCGGAGATAAATAAAAATTTTGGTGTGAGTGTGTAGCCGAGGTAGAACTACTAAACGTTGAACCGGTCAACAGTGAGAAAAAGGTTAGGAAGCACTGCTTTAAAGTACTCGTACAAAATATCTGAGATTGAGGCGTCATTGTTTTCCTTTCAGAAAAATATTATGTCCCTTACAAAATCTGAATTAGAAAGCAAACAAATGAAAACGTTTAAAAGATGCCGAGTTGAATGTCAAACATCTGTGAAACAACAAACAAAGTAACATTTTCCGAAAAGAGATTCTAGATCGTTGTGCGTTCAAGACCAAATGACAATTACAAGCCTGAAATCTTAGCCAGGTCAAGGTCTTGAAAGGACTTGTTTAGTTTCACAACCACGTTGTGGAACAAACTTGAAATAATGAAAATATAAAAATATCCGCTTAATAATTCGAGCAAAAAAAATTTAATAAAATGGAAATAGTTTTATACCTAGAGGTATGAAAAAACACGCAAAACACGACAAGATCTTAAAATGAAATCGTTGTTGTGTTGTGGCATTCCTCAAAATGAATTTTTTGCGATAGATGCCTGCTTTACACGGCTTATTCTAGAGATTCTTTGACCTAATCTGAAATGAAATCAAAAATAATTCGCGTAAAAATATTTGTTAGATAAATAAAGATACATTTAAGATTTAGGCAACCTTCCAAACTATTTAACAAAAATATACTTATCAGATTTTACAAACTGGCGGGGTCATCTTGTGTTTGACGTATCAGGAAATGTGCTTCAGGATATAGTCTTAACTAAATTCGAAGAATTGGTATTTCCCCCCTTTTTCTCATTTAGTTTTCCCCTTCCAATTCAAGTGAAGTTCGTAGTTGCGCAACACATTCCTAGAGCTGCCTTTGAACTGGAGTTGACTTTTGATTTTTAGACAGTGCAGCGTTTCTCCAACTGGGGGATGCGCCTCCCTCAGGGGGAGTCGAAGACAAAAGATTATTTATTCACTGAAAGTAAACAAATAAAACACATTCTGACGTAATAAAAATTAGCATTTGCAATGTTGTTCTGTGTTTTTATCCTGGGATACTTGGGAAATACGAGTGGAAGAACAGAAACATACAATACAAATAGAAGAATATATACGTCCGGGGGCAATTAATGCTTTGGCTGAGCGAGACGTTTATTTACGTCAGGGGCACTTAAGAACAAGTCGTATTGCAGCTTTATAGGGTCAAAATATAGTCTTATTGCATTCAATACATTGTTATTTCCGCCCATCCGGTAAATTGGCTATTTACGCTGCCTGCGGTAGGCATTGTAATCTTCCATGACTTTAAATTCTTTCTTTCCTTATGAAAATTATTGTTGAATATTGGGTCGCAAATATTGAAAGTTTGTAGAAGCACTAAGATAGTGCTTGACGGATTTTGGTTGTAACTCTTTTCATTTATCAGTCATTATTCAAATAAAATTAAAACAACCAATCTTGGAGTATTCAAAAATTAAATTATTTTAAAAATAAAATATTGACAAGACCTTCCCGAATGGAATCTAAATTTTTTTTTTTATGGAAGTAAAGAAAATCTCGAGGTGTTCCGACATCGAATGTTAAATAAAAATGTGTTCTCCTTTATAATACAATAGAATGCTGTTCTGAGTTACATTTATATATTGGTATTAATGTCGCACTCTCTAGCATCACAAGGTCTAGTACCGGTGGATCTCGTAATTTTGAGCTTAATGCTTAGGCCGTAGTATGTTAGTGGTCATGGTCACGAACTCGGGACCAACATCATCGGGTCAAGTCCTGATGTCAATAAGTGGCTGCGGTATCCGAGTGATATAGGTATCGGATCGTGGCTTGCCTTGTCACGAGTTCGAGCCCAGTACCACTAAAGACCCGCCGATTAGGGCAGCGATGCATGTTAAATCTGTCGAGAGCTCAAACATCCTCTCGTTGGTGGGGTATGGTAGTTAGGAGAGGGGGTGTGCCAGCTTAGGTGTCATCCACGTCACTTGACCATGGTTCAAAATTACGTGGTCTGTCGCCAAAAGCCCTCGTGTAGCTGAACAATGCGACGTTAATATTCAATCAGTCAACCTGATGACAATAAAGTCTGTAACGTAATGTCTCGCACCTGTGGTCGGCTACTTTTTTTGTGGAAGCGAGCTTCACACGTGCATCCAGCAGCTGTGAGTCGGATGCGCGGCCTCCTTGGACCTCCCCCGCAACCCCCCAAGGAACCTTTCCCATCGATGACAGGATGAAACGAGAACTGCCAGAGTGATCCCTTAGAGAGGGAGATAATGACCCCTCGAAGGGGGCAGAGAAGGGGATGCTTTGACCCGGCTATAAAGGAGGCAGACGGGAAAAGGAAGATGATATTTTGCAAACCGGAGAAAGGGCTAAAGGACTCACAAATCACTTGGACTCTAACAATCTTTTAATTAGTTTAACAACTTCAATGTATAATTCTGTAAATAATATAGCTGTGACATAAATGAATCTAATATTTAAATTAATCAAGATAACGCAACCGTTATTCATCTCAAACGTCGCAAGACCAGTGTAAAGAGGCTGATGCACGTTCGAAGTCCTGACGTTAGCGGGGTGTAAGAAATAAGGGAGTAAGGTGCCAACTCGGGAATAGCACTCAAAAATTAACCGTATTTCAAACTTACGAGGTCTGTAAGTTGAACCTTCATATTGTTTTATAATATGAGGTTAATAAATGGTCGAGTGGTAGTGTATTGCGCTTCCACACCACAGGTCCGGGTTCTCTTCCCTGGCTGGGCAAGGTCGACTCCGCCTTTCATTCTTACTGCAGTGTGTTGATAAATGAGTACCAAGCTTGCTTCGGGACTTGAACATTGGGGGTGTCGCTTCAGACTGACTACCTGATCGGGATATCTGCTCTAGCACCTAATACTGGGATGGGCACAGTAAGCCCTGGCCCTCATAGGATGTTGCGTCACTGAGTTTGAGTTTAATAAGCGCTGACTCACACTAAAAGTCTTTCTCCCTCCCTTCTTCTTTTTTAAGTTAAATTACACTTCCCTTAGAACAGTGGTTCTTAAACTGTCGATTGCCACGGTCCGCCTTTATGTATCAGCCGTGCATCGCAGACCGACGAGACTTCCTGATTCCCAACACACGGCCGAGTGATTTAAAGGTTCCTCAATAATCTAAGACTGCATTGCTACTTATGAAAACTGTTTTTTTAACTCCTCTTTTTTTTCCTTAAAGAATCTAATTTAAAAAATTGCGTTGTAATAATGTCTATGTGTAGTTGGAGACAACGAAAAAACTGAATGAATTTGTTCTAGTTACTCTGGATCGAAATACATGTTGTAGTAGAGTGTTTTTCACTGGCGGCAATTTAGGGATCTAGTCTACGATGACCCATCTTTCCACGAGGACTTTCAGAGTGTGTAAGTGAGAGACCCCCTAGAAAGGGACTTCTTAGGGTGCAAGAACCTCACAGTTTAAGAATCACTTTGCCAAATAGGGCTCTAGTTTTTCCAGAAAATGTGTACAATCATTTGCTTTCAGTTACACACAAATATTCTTTATAATCTGAATTGAAAAACATTTATAGAATTTTTTCAAAAAAAAATACGAAAATTTAATTAAGTTTAATGCGTAATCATGTTGTTGTTGTTTCTCATGCCACCTGATCTCGATTGCGTCAGATTCAGGTCCACGAAATTCATCATGTCAAACCTGTCGTTAGCCGTATCCTTGACCACCATACAGGTGACAGTACGATTTGGCTCGGTTCAAACCAAATCTGGATGAAGAATACTTTGGGAAGGGTCAGGGACCTCTCACCTCTCTTCCCCTTCCACTAACCTTACGAGAGGCCAACCTTGCGGCTCAACAGCTATTGAAAGTATCCCCATTCCGCAAAGGCACCATACATTTACAAACACCCACGCTTTTTCCGAGATTCAAACCTAGGCCTTACAGCCCAGCAATCAGAGTCGTTAACCACTATACCGAATGGGCGGCTACATAATTGTTATAAACAAAGCGCTTGCAAGTTTTATATACCTGGCCGCATTTCGCTTACAAAACACAAGTAATATATAGAAAAAAATTAATTCAATTCCTACTTAGGTCAACAAAGAAACATTTTGTTCTAGTTACTTTTTATTAAATAGTTACAATTAATATAAATATGCATATACACATGACAGAATCACATTATGAAGTGACGAAATAGAAAGCTATTTTCCTTGTAATTTTCCATTTTCCTTTCAATATAGGAAACTATTGGACTATTTTTTTGTTGTTTGTTACTATTTATTCATTTATTAAATTTCATTATTCTCATGAAATAGATAAAAAATCTCGTAAAAAAAATCACATTCTCAAAAATTAGACCATTCCAGGTCGGATTCGAACCCAATGCATTTGGATAAGAAAGCCAACGCGCTATCCATTGCGTTACAGGGATACTACGAGTGGTTTTCCTTTCTATATATGCTTTTGGACTATTATTTTTGTTTGTTACTATTTATTCATTAATTACATTTAATTAACGAGTTAATATTTGAAAAAAAAACTGTATTAACATCCAGTGTTATCCACTACAAGTTTAAAAAAATGTATTTGAACTTGACTGGACGAATAGAAAGTATATTTTAACAATTGAAAATCTGAATAAGATATATGTATATATATAAATATATATATATATATATATATATATATATATATATATATATATATATATATATATATATATATATATATATATATAGGGAGAGAGTGAATCTAATAGTAGGAATTGAAAAACATCATCAATTTTATCGCTCCGTTCAACAATCTTCTTTTGTGAAACTAATTTATGAAAATAATAGCCGAATGAAGTATCGATCACACAAATGACAAAAACAACATTGTAGCATAATGAATAGTAACTCAAACATTAGCCTTAATAATTGTATAATCGAAAGTAAATTATTGATCACCAGTTCCTTTATAATGAGTTGTTTCGAGGGCACGTTTGGCGGATATGGAGAAAAACCACACGGACATAAAACGTGACTTGTGAGGATTTTTAAATATCTTTTTTATTGATCTTCGATAAGAATCAACTAATTGTGTAGCATAACTAATAAATACTCGAGTAGCTTTGCGACTTCCACGAGACAGAAAATCCTCGTAACAAGGCATAATTAATTTCCCGTAAAAATAATGGTATAATGTTATTCTTAAAAATTTAGAATAAGGTTGTTAAAAGTCTAATCTTTTTCTTCATCTACACATATTTCAATAATTAGATAAGAGTCGAAAAAAGAACATTTTGGAATTATTAAACAGCAGAAGAGAGTCTGACAAATGACAATATTGTGAAGAATTATGAAACTATCGCGCCAACATATCTACGAAAAATTTAGTAAATTTGTTGAAAGAGGAAATTTTAGAATATTATGTATTTAGAATAACAATTTTGCTAGTTATACATGGATATTTTTCAATTCCTACTATTAGTTCCCTCTCTCCCTATATTTATATTGTTCAAATTTTCAATCGTTAATAAAATACTTTCTATTCATCCACTCAAGTTCAAATACATTCTTTTAAACTTGTAGTGGATGACACTTGATGTCAATACAGTGTTTTCAATATTAATGAACATTAATTCTATTTAATTAATGCATACATAGTAACAAACAAAATAGTCCAACAGCATATATAGAAAGCATTCGTTGTATCACTGTAGGACAATGGATAGCACGTTGAAACTAAAATAAATATTTTCTTTGTTGACCTAAGTAGGAATTGACTCAATTTTTTTTATATTACTTGTTACATACTATACGTGGTGAATTTTTTAAAAATGAATTTTGGTAATGCGGAGACTGAAAAATCCCTTTACACGCCATAAGCTCGGATACAATTATAAAGTAATAAAATTAAAAACTTTATTATCCCATTTAATGTGGCCGTTGTAGCCTAAAGGTCAAGGTCACAGACTCATGGCCGGCGTACCATGAGTTCGAGCCTAGTACCGCTGAAAACCTGCCGAGCAGAGGGGTCTGATGCACGTTAAATATGCCGGAGCTCATACGTCCTCCCGTTGGGTTGGTGTGGAAATTAGGAGAGGAGGGTGCCAACTCAAGTGTCATCTTCATCACTTGACCATAGTTTAAAAGTATGTTCAAAAGACATCGAGAAGCTGAATAATTGGATGTTACTCTCATTCACTAATCACATTTGAAACAAATTCCTCTTAAAGTTTCATTTTACCTTTAAATTTAACATATAGCTCTTTTTATGCAAAATAGTCACATTTTGACTTCACACGGGCTGTAAGTTTTTTTTGCCCAATCATTTGTCGAGGCATGCACTACCCCATGGAAATTTTCATGGCTGCTTTCCTTAAAGGACATGCCGCAACTCGGAGATTGCAGGTGCGAGAGGGTTCGGAGAAGAAGCAGATAGGATTTTAAAAATAGTTACATTTAAATATATGAATGTAAATTTTTCAAAATTTCGGATCATTTATCATAATTAATGGTAATTTTTATTAGTTAAATTGAGAAAGCTGTTTCAAAATTCAAGAAAAGCCCCTATTTGTGTAGTGTAATACAGAAATATAACGGGTTTTTTTTGCATGACCGAAATTGTTTAATTTTAGGCATCATTAAATACCGAATCTTGAGAATTCTTGAGTGATGGTATACGAAGAAGAATAATGAAATTCTAAAAATACTCTTAAGGCAATGTAACTAACTTTATCACAATGTACTAATCATAAAATAAATACAATGAGTCTATTTTGCAATGAGTATTTGAAGCAAATTATGATTTAATATCTTATTTCAAAATTGTTTTCTTTCGCGTGCAACTTGATAGGGAATTTATAAATAGCTTTATGCTTCATTTTGATTACTTTATGTTTTTTACATATCTTTTTCCACACAAGTATAATAATAATAATAATAATAATAATAATAATAATAATAATATTAATAATTATATATATATATATATATATATATATATATATATATATATAGTAAAATATAAAATAAAATAAAATAATAAGAGACTAAATTGTATTTCCTACAAGGCTCAAAAAGAAACTAGATTTTAAGAAACATATCAAGAAAATAAATTGTGCAAAATATTATCGTACTAAAAGTGGAAAAAAAACCCAAACAACACAAGAAACAGAGGTGTAGAGCTATTAAAATTGAAAAGACAGAAAGAGTCTTTGGACTAAAATGGAGACCTATTATGATTTCTAAAGCAATCACTGAAATATGCCAGTGATTTAAGGTTAAGCAATGCTTATGGATACATCTTCTCCGTACAGCAGAAAGTTTCGATATAATAGAAAAAACAGTACCATGTTGAAAAATTAGGCCTAAATCTATCTACCCGTGGAGGGAACAATGGACAGTAAAATAAAAAAAAATGTATGGATAGTGAGAATAGAAAAGTTTCTAACATAGAGATGAATATTAAGAATATATATATACATATTACTAGCCTTTACCCGCCCGCTTTGCTGGGTATTTCATGATATTGTATGAATATATACTGTTTATATATATATGAACGAGATGTATACAAACTTTTGATATCTAAGTTTTAGCATTAATCGCTCGATTGTATTGAAGAACATTCATATAATCCTCACCTTGTTCTAAAAAGGACAGAACATAAATTTTTTAAAATTGAAATGGAATTATATTTTACGCTCCCGTAACTCCTTTCCCTAACGAGGATTTCCGCAAAAGCCATTTTTATTGGATCCCTACTCTACCAAAATAAACGAGCCTGCCAAATTTCAAATCTAAACCTAATAGTTTACAAAAGGAAATATTCTTATTAATATACCTCATGACCCCATCCTTAAGATATGATTTCCGTAAGAACCGTTCTTTGGGGATTTCAACTGAATAAAAAAAAAATACATACCAAATTTTTGGTCTTGGTCTAGTAGCTCGAAAACGGATTTTTTTAAATATATGTAAGCCCATTCATTCCCCTCAGCCTGTCCCACATAGAAATCGATTAACGCAAAATATTCTTAATCTCTACTCTACAAAAGAAGTATGCTTACCAAATTCCATGTCTGTAGGGGTCTAAAAGTTCAAAAACGGGAACATTTCTCTATATAACATCCCTTAACCCCCCTCATATTCCCATAAGGTGTCGATTTTCGCAAAACGCATACTTTTAGCGGATCTTTACTCCATGAAAGGAACATGCCTGCCAAATTTCAAGTCTGTAGATCTAACAGTTCTTCAGATATCGTGATGATTGAGTGAGTGAGTAGCTCTTCTTTATATATATAGACAAAAATGATAATTTTTTCTGCGAATATTTAATTTCTCACTATTATGAAACTCTTTCTCCAATGCAAGCACATGAATGCAAAATTTTGTGAAACATTAATACAAGGCAACCTCAACAATCTGGAACAGAATTCAAACTCATCACGTATATGATGCAATATTTTCATTTTGAGAATTTTTTTTTTTTTTAAGTTTAAAACCACGAAGGTCACTTAACGTCTTGCAACGCACTAACTTAAGAAGTACGCTTACGAATGCACTTTCTTTTAAATGCTTCTTTTGTGTTTAATTTCAGTTTTTAATAGGAAAAGCTTTTTGATGTTACGTAACATATTTCCATTAAAAGTCATAATGTTTAAGAACGCGTGCGTGTGGTACGTGGTTTTAAAATACATAAACCTTTCTCAAATAGTAAAAACTAAAGCCAAGTTTCTGTGGATGTAGCATATTAATGCGCTTATTATATAAGACGCACTTAAAACTTAGAAGCAATCAACAAATACAAAAAAATTCACTTTAATATATAAAGTACGAGTCCATATGACCTTTATAATATAAAAAACAAAACGTGGTGCATAATGGGAAATAAACGGCTGATTAAAAAAAATGAATAGAATAGTTTTCTGAAATATCCTTTTACCGTACTATATAGATGCCAGAATATGTTAATTTTAATAATGAAGTTATTTTTCTATTTGAAAAAAATTTCTTAGCCTGAATTTTGTGTTTATTATAGGTCATCGTTTCTCAAACTGTGGGGTGCACCCTCCCCCTAGGAGGGGGCGAGCTTATTAAAAAAGTCGGAAACAAAAGATTATTCAAAAAAAAAAATATATTAATTTACTGAAAGTAAACAAAACAAAAATATTCTGACATTATAAAAAAAATACACATTTACACTGATATAATACACTTATAAATGTATCAGTACTGCACGATGTATTTTAAAATTAATTTAACAATGCTAAGTTAAGAACACGTTTAAAAATGACCCATGTTCTTGTCATATATAAAACATGTACAAAAATTAGCAACTCTCTTAATAATTTATGCTGTTTATTATTAATCCTTTAACTCCCGGTGAAAAGTGACGCTCCCCAATACTCCACACAGACGCGTTATTTGGCGCACGGGATGTACTGGAAAGGGAGGGGGGAGAAAAGGAATAAATAAACAAATCCTCTGAAATAAGTAAATCCTTCGCAAACTCTGTCAAAGTCCTTTTATTCCATTCCAAAGCCTTGGAAATAATTTTAAGGGTAGCAGCGCACAGAAAAGATAGTACTTCGGAACGACGTATATATATGTCCGGGACAATTAATGTTTTGGCTGTGCGATACGTATATATACGCCAGTGACAGTTAAGAGTTAACAGTCGTACTGTAGCTCTAGCGTCAAAGTATAGTATTATTGAATTCAAAATATTGTTATTGCACAGCAGGGGGCGCGATGGAAATTCTGATTGAATATTGGGTCGCAAATGTTGAAAGTTTGAGAAGCACTGGTATGAGTAAAGAGGAAAAAACAATCTTTTAAAATGTTCTATAAATAGCGATTTCATAATAATTGTTACACTTTGTTGGATATCCGGATTACTCCTGTAAAAGGCTACGTTAAGTCGACATTGACATGCTCTTTATCTGGAACCTTGATAGATCACTGTAAGTGGGAGAAAGTTCTAGCAAATCTGGAAGTTAATCAGAGGGAGACTCCGTTGGTGTGTGTTAGGGCGTCGTAGAGTGTAGAAGAGTCGTAGAGAATCTGGTTTTTCCCTTTTTGTGTCTATTTAAAGGAGGAATACGTTACACCTACAAAAATGACGCGTGAGGTAGAATCTTCTTTGTTTGTACGTAACCGGGATTACTATCCGGCAATTGGTCCTTGTCACCCATCACGTGGTAGACAGAATTGCTCCAGTAACCGCTCTATCGGCTGGATAAAGGGAGGTCAAATGTTTATTTGTCTTAGAATATAAACGTTGGAGTGTCCGGTCTTGGATACTTTCCAACGCGAAACTACGTGACCGTTGAGACATCATTAACTCCTTAACAATAAAAGGGTCATTTTGTGGAGACCACCGCAGATATATAAAGCAAGTTAAAGGCCTACTCGAGATGGGCTTGTTATCAACAGTTTAGTTAATTTACAATTACATTTTTTTGTTTGTAAAAAACATTATATTATTAATTATTATTTTTATCTACATGGATATATTGATGATTCAACAGTTTTTGGCAAAGATAGAGAGTATGTACCTAATATTAATTTTTGTTAAATTATATAAACCTTATTAGAACTAACAATAACCAACTTGAAACAAATTACAAGGATCTCGCTTTACATATTAGGGATAATAAGTTAAATAGTTACACTTTTGATAAAAGAAATGCTATTAGTATTAATATTTTTTTTCTGATACAGAAATATACATATATCTTTTTACATTCTTATATAGTATTCTTAGTCAAGTATGACGTAACACCTATTTAATTAATAAAGATAATTTAAAGATTATAAGATGCTTTTTGGAACATAACTAACCTATTTATTTTCTTAATACTTGTACTGATGATAAAGTTGATGCTATTGGCTAGATATAAGTACTTCTCCATTTACATTTTAATATTTATCGATTGCTCTTCCTTATCATAGTTGACACTATCTGCTAATTTGTTAAGTATTATTTGGAATTTAGAAAGCTTTTTTAGCATCAGCTACTATACTTAAAAATTTTTAATTATTTTTTTAAAACAAAATATTTATTTTATATTTTCTAAGTGTAATGTACTGTAGTGTTCTCTGAAAAGCATTTATGAAAATTTTTATTCTTATTAGGCGTTGTTGTTTTCGATATTGATAAGGAGGTTGGTATATTACTTTTTTGTAAATTTTAATTGTTAGAGATTATTTTTTACAGATTAATATTAGTAGTGCAGCAAAACAGGTGACTATGCATTTGTTTCTTTTAACACGAAAAGATTTCTCTTTTGGGAAATATAATAAAGACCCACCCAATTGGACTGTCTTATATTATGATTGCAGTAGATGATAATAATGATGACAAAGACACTTTGTCCAAAGCACAAGAAATATCTATGAAGCAAGATTGCAACGATGAAAATGAAATGAACCATAGCTCCTCTTTCCACATCATTCAAAATGAGGAACATGATGAAAAGTATGCGCAGTTATTTACAAGCACATTCCTGTTCTGAAATGAAGAACAAAACGCATGATGTCGAACAATTTTTTGACAATTTGATGCTAAAAAAACAATGTAAAGAAAAATATTAGATTATTTTCCGAAAACTCAATGTTTTGTTTTGCAAAAAAATTGAAAATTTTTTGTTAAATTTCTTTAAGTTCTCGTGAGTGTTTTTGTTTCATTGATTTGTATTAAATGATTATTTTGATATTTTTATTGTGAGGTAATGTGATTGGCCATGGCAATAACGTATATTATAGTTAATTTTTGCTTCCCCCCGTGTTGTAACCCTTTTAATTTCAGACGATTTTAATTCGATTTCTTTAAAAGTATAACCATTTTCATTCCAATCATTCTTCAAGCCAGATGGTTCTGTCTTCTGTTGTGTTTTGTGTTATTTTTGATTATGGATATTTCTAGTATCATTGATGAGTACCTGGATATATATATTTTTAAAATATGAGGGTTGTGCTTTTAATTATTGCTACAAATTGCGCATTTCCACTTTATATTACTTTTAATAATGCATTTTTAAACATTCCTTGTTCGATTAAATTCATTAAAGGAATGTGTATTTTATTTTTGGAATATTGCAATCATCAAGAATTATTAATTGATATACATTATTAATTAGTTTTATTATATATTATGTAATTATTTTATGTATATATATAATGTAATTATATAATGCAATTATTATTATAGTTAATAATTTTTAAGTTATATTATACGATTATTGTTATAGTTAATAATTATTATATTATATTATATGATTATATTATTATAGTTAATAATTATTATTATATTATATTATACGATTATTATTATATATTATACGATTATTATTATATGTTGCATAATATAATTATTATTATATTATATTATACGATTATTATTATATATTACACGATTATTATTTTATATGTGTGTGTTGCATAATATAATTATTATAATATTATATTGCACTATTAGAATTATATATTATTTAATATAATTATTGTTATATTATATTATACGATTTTATTAGTATATATTACATAATATAATTTTGTAATATAAGTATAATAATTAATGTGATTACGTATTATTTTGATATTAATTATTGATTGATATAAGTTATTTTCCTGTTTCCATATTCTTCATTTGAAATAGATTCCAATATATGTCAAAGCAGTTGATTAAAATTATTTTTCTGCCGATTTGTTACAGCTAGGCCGCCATTTTGGATTCTGCATCACTCGACAAAAAGCACTGCTTGGCGCGATTATGGCCGCGGTAGCCGAGTGGTATAGGTATCGGATCGTGGCTTGCCTTATCACGAGTTCGAGCCCAGTACCACTAAGGACCCGCCGTGTAGGGCAGCAATGCATGTTAAATCTGTCGAGAGCTGAAACGTCCTCCCGTTGGTGTGGGAGCTAGGAGAGTGGGGTGCCAACTCAGGTCGTCACTTGACCACGGTTCAAAATTACGTGGTCCGTCGTCAAAAGCCCTCGTGTAGCTGAAAAGTGCGACGTTAATATTCAATCAATTGGCGCTCAATAGTGCTTGGCGTGTAGCCTAGAGGTCAAAGTAACGGACTCGTAGATGGCGTGTCATGAGTTCAAGCCCAGTACCACTGAAAATCCGCTGTGTACAGGGGCCGACACACGTTAAGTATGTCGAGGCTCCTGTCGTCGGAATAGTGTGGGAGATTGGGGGGCCAATTCAGGTCAGCGTCATTTGACCAGGGTTCAAAGTCCCTGGGGTAGCTTTGTAGTGCGACGTAAAGAACCCAGCGGCACCAGGACTCGAGTCCGCGATAATCACTGGGCTAGTACAAGAGAGTGAGTTAATTTTAACGTCACACTGTTCAGTTACTCGGGGGCTTTTGGCGACGGACCTCGACCTTTCGATCTATTTTCAAGTGGAGAGGACGACACCTAAGCTGGCACCCCCTCTCCGAACTTCCACACCACACTAACGGGAGGACGTCTGGACAAATTTAAGGTGCCTCGCCCCCTTACTCGGCGGGTCTTCAGTGGTGTCAGGCTCGAACTCATGAGACGCCGGTCCCGAGTTCGTTACTTTGACCACTAGGCTACCGCGGCCTCCTGTTGCAAGAGGGAGATATATGCCATAAAGAAATCTTTTATACTTCTAGGCAATTCCGAAAGTAGCGATTATTGTTTCTTATGTGGATACAGAATATGTCATCTTCTCTAGTCCTTAATTAGAGCTGTAACTGACATCCAAGCCTCAATTTGCACTTTGTTTTTGCTCTATCTTCTACCAGAGAATTATTGCAAGGAACAATGGAAGAAAATTTCAAGAAAGAGTTACGCGATGGTGTTGCAATAAGAATAATTATCTAAGGGATAACGCCAATTCCTAGAACAGAAGCGGATGATCACAGTTTGAGAATCCTATGGTCAATGCCCTTTGAACTTTTTTGCTTTGTATTTTTCTAATCCCTCGAAAACAATACATAGAAAATTACAGTTTAAATTTGAGAATTGTTCCGAAAAGAGTTTAGAGAGGTCATCCCGATAAAAACCATAAGAAGACAATGAACAAGGAAAATATTTTTTTCCCCTTTCTTAAAAATGTGTAGATAAAAATTATGTTTAATTAGTTGTTTATTTTGTGTTTATTATTTTAATTTTACGTTTCTAATGAAACTGATTAAATAAGTCAAATGATAAAAATTTTGAAATTGTGGATAATCTACGAAGGCAAAGTTCATCGAACTTTATTCTTGGCATAAGAAAATAAATTCATTTGTATTCCTTTGTGTTTCTAAATTATTTTAACAATTTATTTTTTTATTCCTGGAGATTTTTCAAGAAATATAATTACGGAATTACCACAATTAATTCACAGTTGTTTTCGGACATTCGCGTTTTCGACATTTAATTGCAAAAAAGTTACACTAAGTATTGAAAAAGACGGACTGTTGTCTGTTTTAAACATCTTTTATGTTTTTATCTGTTTTTTATCCTCGTAATAAAAATAATAACTAAAAACTTAAAAAAATAAGATGGTTTTTTTCGAAAAGTGTAATACATAAACGCATATATGTATACAAACGCTTTAGTGTTGATATAAAAACACGTAGCATGTAATATTTAGTTAGGCAACCTTGAGGTATCCGGCTACTTTCGGAACCGTGATTTTAAAAAAGCTCATAAATGGATAATTTTCATGATGTTTAGTATCACTTAGATTAGAATACATGTATAAAATTGTTTTAAGGACACATTTTAACAAAAAAAAATTATTTAAATACAATATTTCGGCAAAAAAATTAACTTAGAATAACCTATTTTCAAAATGTTCTCCTTTTGTGAAAAATGCTTCTATTATAATAATATTTTGTCTGTATATAGCTCAGACTTCTGTACAGAGGCTCAACTATAAATTTTGAAAAATTCACATTATTTTCAGATTTACAACCCATTGAAATAATTATGGGCGTTTTTTTTTCTTAAAATCTCTCCCCTCTGTTGTCGTAAAACATGGATAAACCCTCTTCTAAGTTATAAATTTCAAACATTATAGTTCAGCCTCTCTGTAAAGACATCTGAGCTATATACGGGCAAAATATTATTATAATAGAAGTATTTTTTACAAAAGAAGAACATTTTGAAAATAGGTTATTCTAAGTTAATTTTTTGCCGAAATATTGTACTTATATAATTTTTTTGTCAAAATGTCCTTAAAACAATTTTATACACGTATTCTAATCTAAGTGACATTAAGTCGCACATCCGGTATAGTGGTTAGCGACGCTGACTACTGTGCCGTAAGGTCTGGGTTCGAATCCCGGAGAAGACATGGGTGTTTGTAAATGTATAGTGCCTTCGCGGCATGGGGGTACTTTAAATAGTCGTCGAGCCACAAGTCCTCTCGTGAGGTTGTTGGAAGAGAGGTGAGAAGCCTCTGACTACCCACGGAGTGTTCTCCCTCTAAATTAGCGTGGAACCGAGCCAAATCGTACTGTCACCTGTAGGGTGGTCAAGGATACGGCTAACGACAGGTTTGACATGATGAATTTCGTGGACCTGAATCTGACGCCATCGAGATCAGGTGGCATGAGAAACAACAAGTGACACTAAATATCATGAAAATTATCCATTGATGCGCTTTTTTAAAATCACGGTTCCGAACGTAGTCGGGTGCGTTAAGTTAAAATTTTATTTCTTTTACACTCTGAGGGAGGGAGTGAATATTAACGTCGGCTACTCGAGGGCTTTTGGCAACGGACCTCGTCATTTTGTACCATTGCCAACTCTGACAAAGATTCAATTAGTTTTTAAGATATATATACAGTGGCTCTTAACCCTTTATCGACCGACGGCACTTGTAAGTACCACTCACGTTTAAGATGACGTAGAACAACCTTTTTTACGAATATTCTTACGATGCTCAGCAGGAATATTCTTTGAAGTCCACTCTTCCGAGATATAGGGCAGCATCGGTTCTATGATGAATATTTTAGCTGGGAAGGTGAATAGTTTTATGGCAGAAATTGCATTTTCAGCTGACGGCTTTTTCATCGGATCGCGAAGATTATCATTTTTGTCTCGAAAAAATAGTTAATGTCAAAACTTAAGTGTCTTATTTTTTTGTATGTTAATGAGGACCTTAGAAAATTATTTAACTCTTTATTTTAAGTGAACAGTGTATATAATTAATTTTATAGTGGAATATTTTTAATTAATTAATTAGCTCTAACGGATTAAATGTCCCAGAGTTGAGTATTTTGTTTATGAACATCCCTTAATTTTCAATGTAGAGATAAAAAAAATACTACATGAAAAAACTGCAGTAAATCATAATGCGGTAGATAAAGTGTTAAAAGTGTCAGTACCCTTGCAATTTTCGAACACTTTTGAGGGCCCCGCGTCATGTGCATACCTTCCCCCTCTCTCTACACAGTTTTTGATAATCTGTACTAGAAAGGCAGGACGTTAAAGACAAAGGAATCCAACAAGTACTGAAGACTTAGCAGCATGGATAAACTGAGAATTTTTAGTAAAAGTGGTGTTTAAACAGTTTTGTCGCTAGCCAACCTTCCCCCTTTCTGTTTATGATTCTGAGCGAAATCCCATTGAAAAAAAACGGAGAGAAGTTCTAAATGCATAATAAAAAAGGTAATATATAAATGCATGTAAATTTATGAACTACTTCAACTGCAAAATTACTAACATGGGAATTTTAGCTTAGTATATATCATGTAAAACTTAAATACACTTTTCAAGTTTAGGGTTTTAGCAAATATTTTGAAAGTTAAATTTGAACTAATAGTTCAAGCTTACTTTAATTTTTCGTATAATAAGCCTTCATTCCTTCATCGTTTACAATTTTAATGCAATTTACATTGTTCCATTCAACTGCCATGGGTTTGAAGCATGAGAAACAACTGAATTGCTTGCAAGATTCAGCTGCGTATAGTACTTTAAATACATTTATTGTTTTTCAAATTCCGTAGAAGTAAACTTCTAACAGAGAAGGATGGGTGATTTTTAATATTTGCTTTTCAATTCCTGCTGCATAATTTTCCAAATTTGAACAAGTTTAAAACTTGTTCATAAAGGAAGCTGTAGTGAAAAAACTAGAAGTTATTTATCAGACAGTAATTTTCATTTTAAATGAAAAAAATATATGTATATTAATTCCCAAAACCATAATATAGTAATTTCAAATTATTATTGCAGGAAATCATATGCAGCACAACTTGATTAAAAATACTTTAAGAAATAATTTTGTGTAATTTTTTCTGATTAACAAATTTAGGAATATATAAATATCATATGTGATACACATTTCAAATAATTTCTTTAATAATGAATATAATTTTTTGGAGATTAAATTTCAAGTATTTAATCACGCATGAATCGAAAAAATATGAGCGTCTGTATTTATTAATTTGATGAAAATGAATGTGTGAAAATTAAAAAGAAAAATGAATTAAAAATTGGTGAAAGTGTAAAATAAGTAAGTAAATAAATAAAATAAAATAACGAAGGAAAAATAATGAAAAGAAAGCTGAAATAGCTAATTATACTCCTTTTCGAATCTGGATTTTGAATTGACACATTTCAATCAAATTTACTTTACTTTTAAGTAAATTTGATTGAAAAGTGTCACGAAATAGCTTAAAAACTCCATGTACGAAGAATTACACTTGAAAGATTTTTACTATTTATAATTCCTTTCATTATAATTAAGGCTTCAATTTTTTTGACAATAAATATTTTAGTTAAAGCTATTGCTATTAGCTTTCAACAATGTTGTATTAACTTGCACATGAAATAGTCTATGTTTTAAAAAATGCACACTTATTACAACTTTTTGACATTAATTGTCCTTTTTTTTATTTTTAAATAATTTTATCAACTTTCAATGCAATTCCTTTAGATTTTAAGAATTCGTTTTGATTATTTAAATTTTTGTGCTTTTCACATGTATTTCTGCAATAATGTTTAAATCTTCTTACGCAGCGTTTGCATTTGAGAATAGTTGCCCAAAACTATTGTATATTAAGAAAATTTGATAAATATTTTATAAACATAACAGCATGTCATAAAATGTTGTATTTAGATAAATAAAAGTAATCTAATTAATTTTTTCTGTATTTTTTCATATAAAACCCTACTTTTCAGAAAAATTCCCCCCTACCTACGCATCTTTTAACATAAGACGGTCAACAGAAAGGTTTAATTAAGGAGGAATAGCGCAGAAGGTATGTTTCTAACAATTGTTCTTATTGTACGTGTCTTATGCTACAAGTAATGAGAGAGTATATATTGTTCAACATTTCGTAAAAAAAATATAAGAGGGTAAATTATTTAAATTTCTAGTTGTGCATATTCGAATAAATCCTACGATAATTTTACAATATAGAATTGACGAGTTTGTGAGAGGTTATCACCTCTCTCTTGGGGACCTAGATATGTAGGAGGTAGGGAAGAAACATTCGTCATGATCCAATCTATCTATTTATTGATCACACAATAAAAAGACACAAATTTAATTAATAATAGTAAGAGAATGTCTCGGTGCTAAGCGCGGAAGTGGAACAACGACGAAAATACACGGAAGATTAGGAGACTATCAAACTCGATCCTTACTTTATATAGAATCTAATCTATCATCCGATTTAATCTAATATCAATTTAATCTCAGTGAACAATCGTCGCCTGAAAACTTTCTCCTAATAATTCTTTAATCACAATAATTCAAATATGATACATGTCAGTAACAATCTCACCTGATTCGAGTTTATCTCCTCTCCTACTCTCTATTCTAGCTAGAAAACCTTCGACTATATATATAGTAACTGAATTTGCATACCACGATTTTCTTCTTCCAAAGGGTTGGTTATGAATAACGCGAATGGATAGCCCAAAGATTTCCCAAGAGGATTAGCTGAAGTATCGCGAATAGATCCGTCACACGTTATAAAAATTTTATTACCTCTAAAAATATTACCTTACAGTTTTATTACTAAAAATATTACCTACATCATTATCCGCAATGAAGAACATCCAACATGATGGTATTCAGATTTAAACAACTGCACAATACAAATAAAAACGATTCAAATATACATAAAACATCTTTACTACGCTTCTAATAATTTGAAGTTAAGCAAAATATTTTGTTCCGATTCAAACCTTTAATTTTTTCGTGATAATAAAAATAAAAAATCGTCCGTTGAATGTGTAAATTAGTGTTTGACATTCTGTTTTGCACCTGTATGAGTAATAATCAACGAATGTAAACTAAGTCGAAAACCCCAGAAAGATAGATATCCAAAAGCACGAAATTATGTCATCATGGAATTTTTTTTAAGAACTACGCAAAAAATGGTAATGTATAAACTGTTCTAAATTATGTATACTAGTATTATGTAAAGCTTTGTATTCTTCCTTGGAATCAGTGGCGTAAGGTACATCCTCCTCAACTTCGCATTGCCGGGAGGTGAGGGTGACAGGGCTCTAGGGAGCCCAAAACCTCACTGATGACAAGTACGTGAGATACAAACCATATTTTGCTAGGAGTCCCTCATATTCTCCGTTACGCAACTGCTTGGAATATTGAGAAATTAAAATTAATTACATTCCCGACATATTTTAAAGCAAAAGTAAAATAAATTTGTTCATCTATGTGAATTATTAATGCAGTTTTTTGGTTTAATATCTCAAAGTTATGTGAAAATCAGAATCTATTTTTATTATTTTAATCTTGATTATATTATTATTGTCTTGATGTTTCTCATTGATAAGAAAATCATTCGATCGTTTCCACACTACTGGTTCGAGGTTCAAACACCGGCCTGGGCAAGGTTGACTCAGCCTTTCATCCCTTCAGTGGGTCGATAAATGAGTACCAAGCTTGCTTGGGAAAATAACACTGGAGGTTTTACGTCAAACTGACCACCTGACCGGAACATCTGCTCATGCACCTCAGGGCCCAAGGTCGTGTATACTGAATTAGGCAAAGTAGACCTTGGCCCTTATGAGTTGTTGTGACACTGAGTTGAGTTAAGTTAAGAAAATCATAGGATTCTAAGAATTTTTTGGCAGTATATAAAGATTTTTAATAAAATCTTATTTCTTTAAAAAAAATTCCAAAGTACTTGATTTTTTAGAGGAAATTTTTTAAAGCAATTTTCGATTTCTCCTTATGTCAGAATCAACAGGAAGAATTCTAATGCAAAACTAATCGAGACAATTGAGGAAAAAAGGGAAATCAATTTAACTCATGTGACAAAACTTAAGTAGGCATCGGTTTTTCCCCCTCACAATCCAATTTAGACATTGTGGATCTACTACACAGAATTTTTTTGCTCTATAAGCATTTGCTTACAAAAATTCATCCCCTTTTTATCAATTTATTAAATTTCACGTCCTGCCTTCCCAATAAAAACGAATATGAGTATTCTTCCTGTCTTAAATTTCAATTTTATCCAGGGCCGTTTTTAGCCACCCTGGCGCCCTAAGCACTTCAAATTGTTACGCCCCCTCCACTATTTCCAAAGTATCCCCCTCCTTCAGTTCCTACCTTCTCAGTTTTGGTTTGAGGTGGTTCTTGGTTCTTACTCTCTCCCCTTTCTTTGTTTTTGTTCTTTAAACAGTCTTTTCATTATCCAAGACCTATGGATCCGCCGTGGCACAGACTGGCAACCGTCAGCCACAAGGAAAAGAAAGTGGCATGGTTTGTCCACTCTTTTTCATTTCTTACGTTGTAGCATCACGAAACACCCACCTACCCTTTTGTAAATGAGTCCAGTTAAATTATGAAATCTGTTGCAACTGCAGTATAGAGTATACATTATTGTATAAACTGTTTTAAACTTGTTAATTATCATCTTTTTCATCGTTTATCGCTTTACTATCTTCGTAGAGGTGTGGTACGTCCGCTGTAATTTTCTCGCCCTCCAATTTTTGGCGTTCCCAATCTTTTGCGCCCTAGGCATGTGCCTAGCGTGCCTAAGTCTAAAAGCGGCCCTGATATAATCATGTTTTTAAATATTATTATCTTTCATATGAAAACTAGTCATTACCCGTCCACTTCGCTGGGTATTTCAAGATGGCTGTTTAATATGTACTATATATATATATTAGAGGAGAAGACAGACGTTGTCCTGTACACACATCTTAAATTCAAAAATTCCAAATTTTTATGAATAAGCTTTAACAATCTGGACCGTTTTGAGTAAAATTTGTATTAAAAAGTTATTATAATGTAATTATGTGTCAAGTTTTATACTTCTGGGTTGCTTAGAAGTAAAACACACACACGAACTATTTCCGATAAGAAATAATTTTAAACAAAAGAAAGTTTAATAATGTGTATAATCAATTAGCTACACATATAGATTTGTAGGTTAGGATAATTGTTGTCAACGCACGTGTAAATTTAATAGAAAATCATGTATAATACTCACTTCAATTGCATACTAAATTTGGAGAATGTATAGTTTTTTATGCACACTTCAAAACTCTTCAAACACTAATTACATCTGAATGTAACAATTTAATTAATACACGATTTATATTTCAACAAAATAATAACACGAAGTGACAAAATATTTTCCTGAAATGATCACAGAACCAACTGTCGGGAGCAACTTGAATTATAATAAAAGATTTTTTGAATATTCGATAATGCGATCGTAGCGCGGTCTGCCGGATCCAATGTAAAACATTCCAAGATCAACAATTTATAAATAAAAAATTAATTAAATAAACATTTCTAAACCATTCTCGAATCCACTGGAACAGACAAAAACTGTAATCAAAATCGGTGTAGCCGTTCAGGGGGAGTTCAGTTACACAGAAGAATTACATATAGAAAGATTATTTGAATAATTAAAAACGCTAAAAAGCGTGAATCGTCTGCATTTTCGTAACAATAAAGACCGGGTTTGGCCAGTTGGGCTGAAAATCAATTTTCGACTCAATTCCTACTATTAGCTGACGATCCCTATACATATTTTATTTGTTTGTTTGTTTATTTATTTGTTTATCTTGGTGGAATTTTCAATCGTTAATAAAATACATTTTAAAGCGCTCAATTGAGCTGAAATGTAATGTACATGATTATTTTGGTTGACAATACAATAATTTAATTATAATTAATAAAAATTAATTGATTAAAACTAATTATTTAAAAAATTACAAATATAGCAACGCTGGCGACTTATGTCAAAATTTGAAAAGGTTTTTTTTTTCTCACGAGTTAAAGCATTCAGTTGAAAGGAAATTTTATATACACGATTGTTTTGGATGACAATACGATACTTTAATGATAATTAATAAAAATTAATTACCACTTAATGTTGTGATTCTGTCATATGTATATACATATTTATATTAATTGCAACTATTTAATAAAAAGTAGCTAAAATAAATTTTTTCTTGGTTGATCTAAGTAGGAATTATTTTAAATTTTTTTTATATTACTTGTGTGTGTGTGTGTGTTTATAACAATAGCGTTGTTACAACAATGCAGGTGAATGTTGAGTTGTATTTTTTGAATATTTTTAATACATATCTTTTTAACTAATTGCGATATAGAACCGAATTGTGAATCTAAACCATTCTCGAATTTACTTGAACCCACGCAAAAAATTTCATCGAAATCGGTCCAGCTGTTTAAGAGGAGTTTAGTGACAAATACACGCACCAAACACAGAGCCAAAAAAACTTGTATAGTTATGCGTATGCAAATAAAGTGATATGGAACCAATGAGATTAAGGCGCTGCGGTTGGCAGTGAGTGAGTGAATATTAAAGTCGCACTGTTCAGCTACATGAGGGCTTTTGGCAATGGACCACGTAATTGTGAACCATGGTCAAGTAACGTGGACGACACCTGAGCTGGCACCCCTCTTCTAACTACCACACCAACAGGAAGATGTTTGAGCTCTCGACAGATTTAACGTGCATCTCCTACACGGCGCTGCGGTCGGCAGAGCCAAAAAAGACATCGAGTGTCTGGCACAGTTGTTAGATTGGTTACTGCTGTTGCGGTGGCAGGTTATCAAGATTTAAATGGGCTTGAACGAGGTGTTAAAGTCGGCGCTTGAGAGATGAAACATGGCATCACCGAGGTAGCGATGGAATTTGGATTTTCACGTACGACTATTTCACGAGTGTACCGTGAATATCGGGAATCCAGTAAAACACCAAATCTACGACATCACTGCGGCCGGAAAAAAATCATGCAAGAACGGGACTAACGACGACCTACAAGAATCATTTAGCCTGACAGACGTGCAACTCTTCCGCAAATTGCCCCAGATTTTAATGCTGGGCCATCAACAAGTGTCACCGTGCGAACCATTCAACGAAACATCATCGATATGGGCTTTCGGAGCCGAAAGCCCACTCGTGTACTCTTATTGACTGCAGGACACAAAGATTTACACCTCACCTGGGCCCGTCAACACCGACATTGGACAGTTGACTGGAAACACGTTGCCTGGTCTGACGAGTCTCGTTTCCAATTGGATCGAGCTGATGGATGTGTACGGGTATGGATACAATCTCATGAATCCGTGGACCTTACATGTCAACAGGGAACTGTTCAAGCTGGTGGAGGCTCTGAGACGGTATGGGGAGTATGCAGTTGGCGTGATATTTGACCCCTGATACGTCTAGATACGACTCTGACAGGTGAAAAGTACGTAAGCATCCTGTCCAATCACCTGCACCCATTCATGTCTATTGTGCATTCCGAGGGACGGGGAATTTCAGCAGGACAATGTAACACCCCACACATCCGGAATTACTACAGGGAGGCTTCAGTACCATTCTTCTAAATTTAGACACTTCCGCTGGCCACCAAAATCCCCAGATATGAACATTATTGAATATATCTGGGATGCCTTGCAACGTGTTGTTCAGAAGATATCTCCACCCCCTCTTCCACCTACTGATTTATGGACAGCCAGCAGGATTCATAGTGTCAATTACCTCCAGCCCTACTTCAGACATTATTTGAATCAATGTCAGGTCGCATTGCAGCTCTTCTGCGTGCCCGTGAAGGCCCTACGCGATATTCGGCAGGTGTACCAGTTTTTTTTTGGCTCTTTAGTGTATATATTATTTGTAATAACCGCATTTATTTTCATGGAAGCAAATTTAATTTGTTATGATCCTTACTTACCCTTCAGCACTCTCCCGTAAATAATTTATTATTAGATACCTACCTGCTCAGTTTTATAGCATGATATATAATATTCATATCTATAATAAAACTTAGAACGTTTTTTAAACCCAATTTAAGATTTCCGACTTCCCTAAAATCATGACTTTTTTTAAAAATTGACAAATTCTTGTTATGATTTTATTTTATAGGTAATCTTTATTAGCTCTATAAAAATACCCCAAGGTTTTTATATTTTCCATTCACTAGAACAAAAGTTACAAGTGTTTTAGTAAAAGCAGATGCCATAACTTTACATAAGATGTGAAACTCTAAAATGCGTTTTACTCGAAATGTGTGTTTTATTCGAAAAACTCAAACGGGGACAGCGATTGCTCAAAAAGTGCTTAATATAATTTTGCTGAAATGTTTTTGTGTAAGTTCTCTGTAACAGTAGAAGTGTTTTAACCTTCAGATTTATCATTCACTGTTTTATTATAAAATTTACAGTGAATGTATAATCACTGTTTTTTTAAGCAATTTCATATGATAATTAAGATAAAGTGATCTAGTTTTTGTAAAAATTAAAATATTTCTCATCCTGAAGGTTATTTCAAAAAAGAATAGCAAAGTAACGCATCAAAATTGAAAAATTGAGAATTTGTTTATTTACTATTGATTCAGAGCAATCGTTTGTCAATTTTTACCCATTTTTTCCCATTTTAGTGTATTAATTATTTTTTTTCTCTTCTTAATTTTAGCCTTTTTTTTAAATGTAAATAAATCTAAAAACCACAAAATAATAATAAATAAATCTCCATACCTCCATTTTTTTAGAAAAAAGTTGTCGCAAGTAGTCGGATACCTTAAAGAGTTTGAATCAGAGTTTTTCTTTAGTTGAATTTAAGTTTAATAAATTTTAATCAAACTACTGAATTTTTTTTATATAAATACATTTAGCAATCGACATATTTACGTTAAATAAATTTTCCAAACCTTTTTGTTCTTTATTAAAAATTCATTTGTTTAAAATATAGTTCTAATTCCTTAAAGAAAATAAGGCATTTATAGTAGGGTACTTATCTCATACAGTTAATGACCAAAGATTCGCTACGAGCCGAGCGGTCATAGTCGGTCGGCGTTGGTGGATTCGATAACTTAGTACCACTTGAAGGCCCGTCGTATAAAAAACGAACGTGCTTTAAATCCGGATAGTCTCAAAGTCTATCGTTAGCTTGATGTAAAAGTTTGGAGATTGGGTGTCAGCTCAAGTGTCGTCCTCGTTACTTAAGCATAATTTAAAATTGAGAGGTCCATCGTCAATAGCCCTCGTGTTGCTTCACAGTGTTAAAATCAAATCAAAAATCAAAGATTCACTGCGTACTAGAAATTAACCGCCAAAGGTTTTACGAGTTAGGACACCCTTGATAGTTGTGGCTATACTATAAACCTATAATTCGCCAAAGATCGCCTCAATGGTGTCGAAATCTCTACGTATAAAAATGGATGTTTGTATCGCGTCACTCCAACACCGATCACTATGAAAGTTGGCATGGATATGTATTCTTTTGTGCTATCCTCTTTGTTGCAGTTCCTCACCAGTTAGTGCTACAGCATATCCACTTATAAACCATTCAATTAATCACCAAGTTGCCAACAGGGTCGCCAAAATTGATGTCAATCTGCCTCTATCGCCAAAATTTCGCTATGTTTCTATCGAATCGCTATTTTAATGTAAGGAACGGCGTTGCTTGTGAATATTATCAATTTAACATAAAAAAATACAACTGAAAGAAATATTACTGTATTACACATCCAGTTTCAAATTATTTACACTATTTTAAGCGTTCATTACACAAAATGTGTAACAATGTGTTACTATTCTGAGCAGAGATCAGCTTAGGAAGGTGTTTTCAAAAATAGACCCACAAGAGAGTTACGGGGCATTATAAGAAAAAAAGTCCTTTTTATCAACTATTTTATCTATACAGACTTAAAATTTAACAAATAAGAGTTTTTTGTTCAACTGAGATGTGCAAAAAGATTTTTTTTTTGTTTAATTTGCAATTTACGTAAAATTAGCTCATTGAAAACTTCTTTATCCTTCAATATGTATTGTTTAATTTTTCAATTCATCCGTGCGAGGAACGGGTATACCAGCTAGTAACACATAAACACCGAAAACAATTTTAAAGCTTTTATAATTCTGCAGAGAGCCAGTGATTTTGGGGGTGTATTTATATCGAATGAACTACAACTAACATCGCGTGCACAGTACAATGTATTCATACAAATTATAATAATCCATGACAAAAAGAATGTTGGTTCTCATTTCCTCCTGCTTTTAATTTAGTATTCCAATATTTCGTTAGTAACTACCTGAAAATGAAAGCACGCTATGGGGCTCCGACAGGACATGCTGCTCGGCGATATTCATGCTTCAGGGGTTCAAAATACGCGATGCTTTTGCTCGAAATCCAATTAAGTGTCAAAAAAAATCGTTTTTTTAGCGGTGCATATCCAATATCGTAAATAAGTTGTTTTTTTATTTTTCATATAGGCCAGTAAATTTTCTTGTGTTGTAAGAATACAATATCTTTCCTATACAATTACGAAATAGCCGTTCTCCGCCCCCACTTCGCAGAGATCTCATGGTGCCGTAAGACTATATATTGTTTTTGAAGTTATTGATTCCTAGTATTAAGCTTTCGATTGGATTGTAAGACATTATCACAAAGGGTTGTAAGAATAAAAAATGTACAGGACTTGAATTTATGAGACGGAAGTATAAAAGTTATTTATCTTTTTTTATGACCCCGTAATCCCCCCTCCCTTCCTCTCCTCAGAATATATTTCCTTAAAATCCGTTTTTAGCGAATCTATTTTCAATAAAAGGAACATACTTGCCAAACTTCTAGTCTGTAAGCCTAACAGTTCAAAAACGGGAGTTTTTAACACGCTTTTATTAGCTTCACCTGAATGTAACAGAATCTTTGAACTAGATTTTTACCCTCTTTATAAGATCAGATGAATTCGAAATTTTACACACTTGACTAAGGACTGATGACAGTACAATAATTCCCTAATTTTGTCCAATTGTCCTAATCAGGATCATCAGGATTAACGATTTCCCATTTCCAGATTTGGCGACTAATTCTAGATCCCATTTTCAGATTTGGTGACTAAAAAATTCAGTTACAACCCTAAAGCGAAAACGCTCATGATTAATACAAATACAACAAACAAAAAATATTTGAAAAGGGGAGGATGCGTCATCAATTTCTTTGTTCGACTAACTATAAAAAACCGTGTTTTTTTCAGTTTTTTAAACTATTATTTATTTTATTTAAATATAACACTTCCATAATTTCAGCAACCCTTTTAGGGTTCTAGGGCAGTCGATTTTCGCAAAATTCGTTCTAGGCGAATCTCTACTCCCCCCCAAAAGGTTTGCTAAATCCTTAGTCTTTCGGTCTAAAAACGGGAATTTTCTATGTGTAACTTTCTGTAAGCCCCCACAACCTCCTCGTGAGTCCCATTCGCAGCGCATCTTTACACATCATGAGAAACATGCTTGTTAATATGGGTTAGAGATCTCGCGATGAGTGAGTCCTTTATATATATTCAGAATTATTGGGACAAACTTTAAGAGGAATTCGGGGACATCGCAAGGATTCGGATTTGTACAGTAATCCATAATCAGAAACGTCATCATTTGGCGCTATATGGCGTAGTTCACAAAAGCATTTGGGGTAATAGACCTGCACAACCACAGTCATTTGAACTGTTATCACCCCCAAAGGAGTTTGGAAAAGTTTCACAAACATCTGGTGGCAGATGTGGACCTGATTTAAGGATTGCCAGAAAAAAATGCACGAGCAGCAGAAAGATTGTAGCGCGAAAGATACCCCGGACTGCTGGATCACAATTTGTGTGAATATGGATCATTACGATGTAATAGGCGCAGTGAGGGTGGACCACGAGTGACTCGAACTTCCAGCATAGAGCAAAATGTGTTGAGACACCGTTCAAAAGAATCCGAGAACCAGCGTATGAGCAGTCTCTGCTGCCGTAGGAGAACCTTCGTGTAGTGTTCATTGTGTTTTGCAACGTGAAGGCACAAACTATTATTACACATACCATCTTCAAAGAGTACAGTTACAAAATTAGTAAATATCCGGCGGTCTGATGCATTTCTCTGTGGGTACCTTTAGCGAAACAATCTTTATGCTGCTCAATCCTTTCCCATTGCCGATCTGTAAATCAGGTGGATATCTGCCAGCAAGGTGTTCGTAAAACTGTTCCATACTCTTTTGCAGGCGATGATAGCTCAAATGACTGCTGTAATGCAGGTCTGTTTCCTCTAATGCTCTTGTGAACAACGCCACCTAGTGCCAAAGGAGGCCAATTCCAACCCTGGGTGGCTATGCAAATCTAAATCCTTGCAGTGTTCCCTACCCTACTTCAAAATTTGTCCCAATAAGCCTGGGACATCCTGTAGATTACATAGTTTCTATTCAATATTCGATTAAAATCAGATTTTATGTAAAAAAAAAATTTAATCAATTTCTTTGCTCAAAGTTTGATAGCAAATTATAAATAGATAAAAAGTAAAACGAAATATCTTTATAATTTTTTTATTTATTTTACCTAACATCTTGGGGGCGTGGTTGGTTTATCGCTGGCCTTCTGTACCTAAGGTTATGGGTTCGACCCCGGTCCAAGTCAAGGGATTTCCATGATGCAGAAAATCGACAGCAACCATGTCATATGATTATACGGCATGTAAAAAATCCCTAGAGTGTTTGTTTGTTCTCAGCAAAATTAAATCCTAGTACAGGTTCGTATCGTCGGAGCTGAGATGCCTCCCTTTGGGAAGGAAACTGGGCGTCCAAATGACCTGCGGCGATTGGTATCCGCTTATAGGGTGCCGCACTAAGAAGAACTTCCGGGGAATGTACTGTTAAGTTTTAAACTTTTTCTCCAGCTGCATTTTTTTAAAATAAGTACAAAATCTTCTAAGAATAATTAGATGTATGATTGTACGGTAGGTGTCGGAAAAAGTATAAAGATTCAATAAGCTGTAAATTTATCTTTAGAGTTATCTTTCAGGTTTTTCACACTTTCATAAATGTCCGTAATGTTTGTTAGATAAGTCCATTGCAAATTTATTAACTTCCATCCACTCAAAAATTAACAAATTTTTTGCGCAATGCAGCCATTGAGAATTGCCCCACGTGCCACATGTGGCATGCATGCCATAGGTTCTTGTGACCCCTGTATTCATAGATTTCTCTTCCGGACTTATCTTTAGGCGTTGTGTAGCAAGTTTTTATTTGCAGCCAATCAAGAAAGCGTAAATAATGGAGATCTGCATCGTATGTTTCAAAACCATATCTCTTTATGTAGCAACCTTTCTTTTGTATAGTGTGTTGGTCTTTTCCTAAATTTAAATTTTACCAACACTATTTTTTTGTTTCCAAACGCAACTGAAACATTTGACACTTCATTTCTTTATCTGTGACCATTTTCTTTGTTGGCGCGTTATCAGAACACAATTTCCCTTCGGCGGCTGTTACGAATCACGTATTACCAGGAATTATTTATATAAAACTTAATACAATCATACAAGAAAAATTGTGTTTGGATAGATACAAGGTAAGAGTAACTAAAAATATTTATGTTGCCGATCCAGTAGAGTGGCGCTCACTCGGAGGGCCTGGATTCGAATCTTGGAGAAGTCATGGGTGTTAGTAAATGTTAAGTGCCTTCGCGAGGTACTCTAAATCAGTGATCCGCAACCCCCGATCCGCGGACCGGGCCTCCTAAAGAACATTAAACTATTGCCTTTTTATTCAAAGTGGTGCATTTCTCTCGGATTTGCGCCACTTTCCACGGAAATCACTTTATATTCCACGTTCAATCCCTTTTATTCATTTTTGGTGTAACTATATTTTATTCTGAAGGCATATTTAAATGTAACTCAATTAAAATTGTTACATAAAAATAATCTAAAATATAAACAATCGACGCGTCCCTCCCTCAGAGGGCCGCGGTAAAATGATCAAACGTTGACCGGTCCGCAGCTCTAAATAGCCGCGAGTCCTCTCGTGTAAAGAGAAGAGGCTCCCTGACGACCCCCAAGGTGTTCTCCCTCAAAAATGGGGGTGGAAAGGATCCAAATCGTACTGTCACCTAAATGGGAATCAAAACTACGACTAACGACAGTTGTACAATCTAGACTTTCGCCATGTTGAATTTCGCGGGCCTCGATCTAAAATGTCAGACAGGTGGCTCCAGCTAAAACTGCAATAAAAAAACATCATGTACATTTCACAGGTTCTTTTTTCTAGTACAAAATTAAAAAAAAACTCTTCTACCGAAATGACAGTACAACACGATACAGTAGAAAATAGCTTGGATCGTACTGATTTGACGTTGCGGGGAGAGAGAGTTGAGTTATGAAATGTTGCAATACACAATATACTATTCCCTATATATATATATATATATGGGAGACAACAAGGGGTCCAAGACTTTTGTCTTTCTTCTATTTTATTTAACATTAAACACAAATTAATTAAAAAGGTAGATAAGTTTGACAATGATATGCAGAAGGTAACGCCTGCTCGCGCACCTCTCGCGTTCTTTCTGCTGTTTCTTCTAATCGTTAAAGTTTCTCCAAAGTCCTTAAAGTTTTCGTTTTCGTTTTGATTTGCTGCGCCTGCGCGCGAAGACTGTTTTGCTTTTGGCTGCATGCTACAACGGCCATTCTGACTGTACGCTGTCCGCAGCGGTACGTCCATAGAGACCAAAGGAGAATCTGAAACATACAAAAAAAAAGACGGAACAGACAAGGACTATACGACAAATACACAAAGATTAAATATATCATAATTTTTCTGAACTAGACAGTTTCTCCATCATGTGAAGGCACCTCTTCGACATCCGGAAGGTTCCACAGGAAAACAGTTTCACAGGCATAAGAACGTCTTTTTTAACAAGTTGATCTTTGGTTGAACGCATCGATATTTTCCTCTCTAGAGTTCTGGACGTCTGTTCAAAACGATTTCTCTTTTTCCTTCGTTTCCACTGCCAGGGCTGGAAGATTTTCCGGAGCAACACAAACCGTCTATATTTACTCTTCATAGGTGAAGGGTTATCAGAACAAGATAAACGTCTGGTTCTCTGACACACAGGAATATCATTTTTCAATTTAATACACATTTTTAACTTAGTACTCTTAATGTTATTGCATTTATAATCCTTAATTAGAGAACTCAAATCATTTCTAGTATTAAAGTTTTTAACATGTGGCAAATCATAACTAGAGTTTTCTATCACATTTGAAACAGAAACGTTTGAATTAAAATGAACACCCAAAGAGGATCCACTTTCACTTAATAAAACATCGCTCTTTGCGTGGCCTAGTTTCTCTATTTCAGCATATACACTGGGATGTATAATAAATTCTTCGGTCAAGGTCGGTGATATTGCCGTTCGAACACTTAAGCTGGGAGAGTGTTGATCAAGAGAAAGATTTATCAGTTTAACTTCTACCATTCGCTGTTCGCCAAAACATGAACTTAATGTTATGATTTCTTCGGAAGGTATTTGCACTCTAATTAGTGAGGAATTTAAAACTGGGATCTGGCAACCTGAATCGATCAAGGCTGTCACGGGCTGATTTTCTACAAAAATGCTTACGTATTGAAGATTTGCAAATTCATCGCTATTTTGTTTTTCGCTCTCGATTTTCAAAGTATTCACGTTTATTCTATTATGGATGTGGTCGTTAGATTCTTTAGGTTTAAAACGCTTCTCACAGTCTCTTGCGTAATGAGATGAATCACCGCATATAAAGCAATTTTTATTTTCTCTTTCAAGATATTGGGGATAGTTCTCTTTAATCTTTGGTTTAAAGTTTTGTGATCTATTTTTAAAGGGGTCTTGGGTATATCCATAAGTAATGGGAATTTCTTTATGTGATCCGCTTCTAGATGAAATATAAATATCGCACTCTTTAGCTAAATCAATAGGCCTGAACCAATCTTCTGCTTCTCGAATGCCAATATGAGTTGCGGTTTCCTTATTTAAAGTTTTGAACTGTTTCTCTTCGACTTTAGCTGCAGGATTTAAACTTAATGCTTTATTTTTAGCCCTTTGAAGTTCGACTTCTTTTTCTAATTTTGCTAACTGAAGTTTTGCGAGCTCAATTTTCTGTTTTTCTAAAGTTACCTCTCTTTCGTTTCGCGATACTCTCTCATCTATACAGTTTTTAATTAAAGTTTTAACGAAATCTGGATCACTTTCAAATGTACTACTGTTCTCAATTTTAGTCTTTAGTTTAACTATGGTGTCCGTACTCTCCACAGTACCGTCTAGATCCTCAACAACTCTTATGAAATCCTCTTTAAGAGCGTTTTTATACATTTTAGAAAAAATATGGAAAGATCCTACCTTTTTTTTTTCTAGCTCCCTTGTTGCTCGCACGTACGATGTATCCAATGAAGAAAAATTTCGATTTCACAGATCTCACCTCTTCGCAGGTAATATAGTTGAAATTGTTCGAATTGACACCTCTTCGCAGGTGTTTGTGGTATTTCCAACCTCTACACAGGCGGAATTTTCATGCTGAGTTCAAACCTCTACACAGGTTGAACGAAGTTTTCGAAAAATGGCGGCGCGTCTCCTCCACGGACGGCTTTTGTTCACGTTCCAAACTTTGATCAAAATCGAAATTTTTTTCAATCCCGGCCTCTACACAGGCGGAGTATTCATGCTGAGTTCAAACCTCTACACAGGTTGAACGAAGTTTCCGAAAAATGGCGGAGCGTCTCCTTCGCGGACGCTTTTGTTCATTGTCCAGACTTTGGTTCAAAATCGAAATTTTATCGATCGCGGCCGAGCCCCCATAATTTGTGGGAGACAACAAGGGGTCCAAGACTTTTGTCTTTCTTCTATTTTATTTAACATTAAACACAAATTAATTAAAAAGGTAGATAAGTTTGACAATGATATGCAGAAGGTAACGCCTGCTCGCGCACCTCTAGCGTTCTTTCTGCTGTTTCTTCTAATCGTTAAAGTTTCTCCAAAGTCCTTAAAGTTTTCGTTTTGGTTTTGATTTGCTGCGCCTGCGCGCGAAGACTGTTTTGCTTTTGGCTGCATGCTACATATATATATATATATATATATATATATATATATATATATATATATATATATATATATATATATATATATATATATATATATACTCTGTACTTATTTATCAATATATATCGTTTTTTATTATTTATAACATATAAAATAATTTTTTCAGTATAGAATCATCTAATGAAAATTAAGTCCTTTTCCATTTTTTCGGAAATTCAACTCCTTTTTGGTAATACAAAACTTTGAAAAGAATTAATTATTATTATTTTTTTCCTAATCTCCATACTAAGACCAAATACATGCCTTGCACCAAATCTTGTTTTAACAATTCCCACTTTAAAATTGAAGAGTATAATTTTGAAGTTGTTGACAGTTTCACTTACTTCAGCTCGGACATTAACAATAGAAACGATTTTACTGCTGAAATCCAAAAGAGAATTACTATGGATAATAGATATCTTTATGGAATACGAAAATATATGACATCGAATTTAATCTGAATAAACACACACACACAAAAGGTTCTATAGTATAAAAGTCTTTTAAGGTATTAAGTTACAGTATTAAGTTATGCATGTGAAACTGGGTCCATGTCTCGAACATATGTGAACATGAGAAGTATGTACGAAAGAAAGATTTTATTTTTGGAGGAATTCAGAAAAAGGGAATGTGGTGAAGAAAATCAAATTTAGAACTCTATGATTCATATAAAGAATCTGGCATCGTTAACCTCATCAAAATACAACGAATTAAATGGGCAAGTCTCGTTGTTAGAATGGACAAAGACCGCACCACTGAAAAAGTCTTCGATGTCCAACCAATTAGCACACGAAGAAAGGGCAGGCCAAACCTTAGGCGGATTGATGGCCTAGAAAAAGATCTCCCAATTTTGAGAATTAAGAATTGGAGAACACTAGCATGAAGAAGGCTGGCACGTAAAAAGATTCTTGAGAAGACCAAGACCCACCTTGGGCTGTAGAGCCACTGAGGAAGGAAGAATTCTCCATACCATAGAATAAGGGTGGGCAAAAAGTGGACCACAACGATTTTTTTGCGATCCGAAAAACAGTCAGAAAACCAAATAAAGAGCATATATTTGTGAGCACAGTTTTTCTTGCATGACGATCTACAAGAGTAAAAATAGAGATGCATTCTCCCAAATGCATTTCAACAAAATAACATTCTCACTCTTGATTTAAAATTTTTCTTTAGAAAAGTGTGATAGGGTGCATTTGTCTCATTTAACTGATTCTAAAATTAAATGTGCTTTCAGTTACAGATGATATAAAATGAGCGCAATAAATAATTCTTATAAAGCAGTGTTACTATATTTTATTTAAATTATATTCATGGATTTTTATAGAACATACCTTTTTTCTGAGATGCAAATTTAACTAATGAATGTAATCGTTTTAAAAAGGCGCGGCCCTCCGATACACTCCGCTTTCACAATGCCAATCCTCGAGCCAAAACAGTTGTCCACTCCTATCATAAAACACTTTTTTTTCACAGATAGGTTCTAATTAATAGTAATTCTTATGTCAAACCTCCACATAATGAACCTCTATTTTACGAACATTTTTCTGCAACCAAGAACATTTTGCTGTTTTCTTCCTAAAATAATCTCCAGATACCGAAGTGCATTTTCTGTTTAACGAACTATTCTCTTGTGATTCTATTTTTTCTTCTGTTTTTAAAGTATTTCAGGACATTTTTCAAATTATTCTCTCTTTCAGTACATTTTATGGTGATCAATGGCCTTGAACTGGTTTTATGAGGTGCCTAACTCACTCAGAGCAATAAAATTGCTGTTATCTTTCAAGGAAAAAAAATCAAGAGTAAAATTAACAAATTTTATCAGTAATTAAATTTAAGAGCGCATGGGGTAGTGTATGTTTAAAATTACTGATAATAAAATAATGCTTGTTTAAAATTACTCTTGCAGACTTAAAATTAGAAAATGTCGTTAAAAAAATTTATGAATGTTAATATAAAATTACTTTTTTAAATTATACACACACACACACACACACACACACACACACACACATATATATATATATATATATATATATATATATATATATATATATATATATATATATATAGATGTACGGTGTGTTGAGGACACACAATGTTTTTTCCCTTTTCTCTTTATAGATTTCTTTTTGATGGGTAAAATATATAAAATAAATAGATATTAATTTTGAAAAAAGTGCGGATAATTGCTTTTTTCAGTTCCTACTATTAGTTCACTCTCTTCCTGTATATATATATATATATATAACTTACTAAAATTTTTAATTGTTAATAAAATAATTTCTATTCATCCGTTCATGTTCAAATACATTTTTTTGGAACTTGTAATGGAGGACACTTGATGTTAATCACATTTTTCCAAACATTAGTTCATTAATTAAATTTTATTTTTTAATTTTACATTTATTCTGTGTCATTTTTGACAAAATTAGATTTATCTGCAACAGATGACCCCAGTAAGTTTTTCTATCAAAGTAGGAATTGACTTAAATTTTTTTTTATATCACTTTTGTTTTAAAAATATATATGGTGTTAAAATTTGTTTTATGTGGTATCCAAAGTTATATGAAAAGATTAATCTGTACTTAACGAATTTTTAAAAAACGAACTTCTTTTAGGTATTTAGCGACTTCGTTTAATGGAGGTGTGAGTGTACATAAAGATAACCGCCCTCCACCCAAATTAACACTGTATTAAAAACAGAAAATTAATCTAATATTGAAACAAAACAAAATTAATGAGAAACTATGTGTAAAACATATTCAGTTGCTCATTGTTTCACTTTCTGCTTATTGAACTGAAACGATAGACTTACCTGTTACACCATCCCGATGGGACACGCAGTATGGGCAAACAAGGAAATATAATAGACACCTGTTCCTATCGCTCCCGAATCAATATCAAATATCAAGAACAGATGCGCCGGATTTCCTCAGCGGAATGGACATGTAACAGCAGAATAACGAATACCAGAAACGAAATGTCAAACTTGTTTTTACATTGACTCGCGTCATCGAAAATTTCCCATTCACGCAAAATTTCGAGCTGGATTTATGGTTTTGCGATTCTCAATAGAAACACACGACTTGACCCGGATCCTATTTTTTTGAGAAAGAAAAGAATCATTGAGAGCAATTCTATCCTTCAAACAATGATTTCTTATTCTTTTGCCTGTAGAGAGAGGAAATTTTGTAGATTGGAGCAAGCCAATGTTTCTTGGCAGGTATATTTCCTGGAAGAGATCGATTGAGATTTTATTAAATATTTATGGGATCACTTATTTGACCATCAGAGAATATCTTTTTGTTTTGTTTTGAAAAGAAATTTGCTTGGGCATGTTTTATTTTTTGAAGGGTAAGTACCGTCTATAGAACCTGTTCTTCAGTATTGCCACCATACGTACTAAAGATGTAGTCAATTTCCGCTTAGGCACGCCTAGGGTGCAGAAGATTTGGGGGCGCAAAAAATTAGAGGGTGGCAAAAGAAAAAAATTAAAATTATAGCTAATGTACCACCACCTAGTGCAGGGATGGCGAACCAATGGCACGCGACACAATATTTTAGGCACGTCACCGATCAAAACGGTTTGCATTTTAGTTCAAACTAAGAAAGTTCAAATTTCAGTATTATACGATCAAACGCGAGTGATTGATCGCGATGTGAAGGAAAGCACACTCGTTTGTTATTGCCTTGCCTTATTTACGTCGTTGACTGCATTTGCTAACGTTGTGTGCGAAGTTTATCTACGCATAGCATAGTCATTTTCATTGACACTACTGTATTTTAAAGTTTATTTGTGTTATATTTACGATTTCTAACCGTTATTTTTAACATGGCTAGTTCAGAAAAAAGACTATACTTGCAAAATAGTTATTGTAACTGAGAATTTTAAATTTGGTGTATCGAGAAATATGGCATGAGACTAGAAAAGACGACAAAGCGATGTGTGTTTAATGTTCTTAAAAAGTTTTATGAAGAACATCGTCTGTAAAACGGATTAAAGATACATTTAACTGTTCGAAGAAGCTAACTCGTGGTATTTTCACCATTTTTTCATTTTGCTCTCTGCCTGCTAGTCATTATTTTCAGAGATGAATAACGTTAAAGACTCGCTTAGAAACCGTTTGGTAGATGATTCCAATTCAGCATGAATTCTGCTAAAAGTAACATCTCATAACCCTACCATGATATTTATCATCTAATCCGCAACAACAGAGGTCACACTTAAGTTACTTTATAATTTGAATTACACGGATGAAACTAAAACATTTACTACTATACAGTGCAAAAAGGAATTTTTTCGTATTAAATAGAGTTGTGAGTTGTTAGTATTTAATTATATTGTTTTTACAGTAATCACAAGTCAAAATTATTGGACGGCACGTCTATGCCTCGCTAAACATTTCTTTAGAAAAAATGGCACGTGGAAAGGGTTCCCCCCACTGACCTAGTGAATCCTAGGATTTGCATTTCTGCCCTTTAGAGACTGAATTAAGATGGACTCTGGTGAAAGAGAGAAAAGCTTAACAGTTTGATGTTGCTATGCTCTCAACATTATATTACGATGATGTCATTAAGGATTTTGCAATGATCAAAGTTCGAAGTGCAAGTTCTTGTACCAGTACAATGACAGTGACTCAACAAAGAATAAGAATGTCTAAAAGTCAAATATAGTAAAGCGATAAACGATGAAAAAGATGATAATTAACAAGTTGAAAACAATTAATACAATAATGCATATTATAGTGTATAATTGCAATCGGTTTCATCAATTTACTCTACTAATTTACAAAACGTTGGAAGGGTGGTCCGTGACGCCGTAAGAAAAGAACTGAACAAGAGTGGCGAAACCATGCCACTATCTTTTTCTTACGGCTGTCGGTTGCTCGTCCGAGACACTGTGGGTCTATAAGTGGTAAATAATGGAAAGACACTTTAAAGATCAAAGGCAAAGGAAGGGAAAATAGTAAGAGAATGTAAAGCGAAAATTCCTCAAGAAGCAAAAGTGGCAAAGTCTGAATATAGGGGTCGAAACAATTTGAAGTGTCTAGGGCGCCGGAGAGATTAAAAACGAACCTGGGTGAAGTCAGGCAGTGTTTCTTAATTTTTTTAATTCACTCCCGACAGAACAGCGACAATTCTAGCTTTAACAATTTAAGAAGCTCTAAATAAAATAACAAATACAAAAACATGCAATCAATTTACGACACTGGTGTGGTTCTCATGTTTCGTAGCTATTGAAGAACTTAAGGTCTTTGAAAATTCTCGTCCATCTCTTTGTTCCTTCATGTTAATGGTTTCAGAATATTCGTTGGAGATTAAAACGGTTACGTATGATGCCAGCAATTAATGAAACCTATTAAATTGTTCTGTTAAAATGAAAGATGAATTATACAGACTCGGAAACTGGCAACATTTTTTAAAATATTTAATTGCTACAACATAGAATATTTGTTATTTCATTTAGTAAAACTAACTCAAAAAACGAGAGGAAAAAAACCATGGTGCTCATTTCGATTGAGTTAGACTTATGTTTTTGTAGTGTTGATTGTGTTTTGATTTACGAATTATATTTGTTGGAGAACACTACTCTGAAAAAAGTATTTTTTCGTCTTTTAAATTTATATCCTTATAAGGACTTGGTAAACATACCACTTTTCCTTTTATTTAAGAAAATAAACTCAAGATAAGTCCTTCAAAGCTTGAGATATCTTGACTCCATAATTACAACTCTCGAATATTTTCTCACAATTGATCCACATTGTAACCTCACTTTCAAAGATTTATTGGAGAAAGCTGTGTCAAATGGTTCAACATTTAGATTTTTTTATTCTATTTTAACTTGTAATAATTTTTTTTCTTTTAGAGAATAATAGCCTATATTGCTTTACACATTCATCTCAATATTTAAATAAATAACTCAAAGAACGTTTTTACGTAAATAAAGCTCAAATAATTGAAATATTTGAGGCGAACATTAGCGATATAACCCAACACACTTAAGATCTGAAACCTTACGTACAGAAGTAATTTGGAAAAAGCCCATATTTGTAAGCAAGAAAACGAGTATTGCTTTTTAAATATTATAACCGTACTACAACATATAAGTTTACTAAGCATATTTCCATAAGAAATGCGCAATTTTAGAACCGTGTTTGTAAAAAAATGTATAAATTATTCAACTTTTAGTATATATATATATATATATATATATATATATATATATATATATATATATATATATATATATATATATATATATATATATATATATATATATATATATATAGTCTGGTTATCTTTTGGTAAAATTATAAAATCCCTTTAACACGAACCTTTTTCAAATTCCTTCTATTAACTCGCACTCTCTATTCATTTATTTATTTACTTATTTATTTATCTTGGTGGAATTTTCAATCGTTAATAAAATACATTTTAAAACGCTCAATTGAGCTGAAATTTTATATACATGATTATTTTGGATGGCAATACAATAATTTAATTATAATTAATAAAAATTAATTGCTTAAAACTAATTATTTAAAGAGTTACAAATACAGCCACGTTGGCATCATTTTTGGTGACTTAGCGACCCTTTGGCGACTTGTGTCAAAACTTGAAAAGGCTTTTTTCTCACGTTTTAAAGCATTCAGTTCAACTGAAATTTTATAGACACGATAGTTTTGGATGGCAATACGATACTTTAATAATAATTAATAAAAATTAATTACCATTTAATGTTGTGATTCTGTCCTATGTTTATACGTATTTATATTAATTGTAACTATTTAATAAAAAGTAGCTACAATAAAATTTTTCTTTGTTGATCTAAGAAAGAATTGACTTAATTTTTTTATGTTACTTGTTTATGGATTAATTTCAAAATATTTCAAATTATGAAGTATTATGATCAGCAAGCAATTATGAATGCTCATATAAACAGCTAATTTGGCCCATTGGAGCCACAGCTTGGCGATCTGTCAACTTTAAAATAGCTCTTATGAAGTGTAAACGAATAATGGAAACACATAATACTGCCACAGAATGTTTGGCATCAACTCTAAGAGTCTCGACTTGTGTAAAAAATTCAGTTGGTTCGAAAGACTTCGTGTCGGAAGTTGTATCAATAAAATGAATTACTTTGAAACTTTAAAACTAAAACAATTAGATTTTCCAAAATAATTTCGTTACAGTTTACTCAATGGTTTCAATTCTTGTGACGTCATAGTAGCATGATAATGTTAACCACATGTTTTTAGCCAATCAGTTCATGTGATGTCATGGTCACACGATAAAAGCAATCATGAGTTTCCAGCCAATTAGTTTAGACGTTTCGTTGTTGCCAACTTTTGATTTTTGCAGAAACTTTCTCTTAAAAGAGCAAATTTATCAACAACAATAACGCACAATTCATTTTATTTAAAAGTATATGCATAAAATAAGATTTTTTAAAATCTTAAAACCTTTTGAAGAATTTATTTTTCATAACATTTGAACATAATTACCTATTTATGAAACTTTATGTAAGTTTTACAAACAAAACAATTAGTGCAATTAGTTTGATGTCTGTTTTGAATTAAATGGAGAACGCGTGTTGTTCTTTATCATGTGATCGTCATGAAATACGCAGATGGTACTTATGAATTACCGCAACCATATTGGCGACATTATAAGAAACGAAGGTTGCCAATTCATCGCGTGCGACGCATGCGAAATCAAGGTTGCTAACTTGGCTAGTTATCTTGAACGTTGACAGTGTTGCGATAGTACCACCCAGGCAATATTGCTATATAACTTATCTTGATATGTAACATATCAAGACTGCAAACTCATACGTTCCTTTTTTTTTCCAAGGATTTGGCCGATTGGTGTGATGTTCAAATTGTAAAAACAATTGCAGACACACATATTTGTCCCAACAATTTATTTTGATCTTCCTAAGAGACACTTAACAAAAACAAGTCGATTAATTAGATTCAAGTAGATTCCAAATACATTATCCATCGTTCTTTCTTCATCCGACCCCCGCTGCTCTTCGTTCCGCCTGCTTTGGTCCAGTCTGTCTGTTTTCTCTAGTTGCCAGGTCATCTCATCTATATATATCTGGACCTTGCCAGATCTTCCCATACATGTTTGACCAGATCTACCAAGTATGCTTGACCTGTTGTCAAGTCTGGGAATTCCTGCAAAGATTTAATCCTTTTTACATTTGAAGTTTAAAAATTAAACTTAACTAGACTAAACTCAGTGGCGCAACAGCCCAGGAGGGCCAAGGTCTACTGTGCCCGTCTCAGTATACGTAACCAATAGGCGCTGAGGTGCAAGAGCAGATGTACCGATCAGGTGGTCAGTCTGAAGAGAAGTTCACAAAATAACTTGGTACTCATTTATCGATCCACTGAAGGGATGAAAAGCTGAGTCGACTTTCCCTGCTCGAGGATAGAACCCGGACCTGTGGTGAGGAAGCACGATACGCTACCACTGGGCCTCTATTTAAAAACTTTGTACTTCATAAACGGGATGTCCCGAAACTTGTGATAGACACCTACCATCTCTTAATCTACTCGACCTAGATTTGTGGGAGGTAATGATTGATGACCCAAGCTAGTCATAATAAAACCAATTTATTTTTATCAATTATAATAATCAAAGACAGTCTTACTCTAAGAAGGAAATCAAGAGTGATATAGCGTAGCTTTAAATCCTATGTGAATAAGCGCCTGGAATCCTAACCGCTTAACTTGAGGTAAAGTTATCCTATGAATTCCAACTTCCTTACTTTCTTTGACTCGCTAAAGCCCATTCTATAATTACGCGTCTATGTTCAGATCCATACCATAAGCTCACGGCGTTCAGCAACTCAGCTTCCATTCCTCCTTCTCCTTTTCGATTACTAAACCTCCTCTAACTATCTACTAACTAATCTGAATATCAAGGTTTCTTCTTGAGAGGGTTGGCTGTAAAATAACTCAATTGATGGCCCCAAAGATTCCCCAAGAGGATTAGTTGAAAGACTCCGTAAGGCCCCGTCACAAACTCAACGCCAAGCCAGCACCAGTTGAAAGTAAGGGGGATCATATAAGTTCTTAGAAAAATAAAAAAATAAAAATTCCTTATCGCTTGTTAAGCGATGACTAGCACATGAAGGAGTGTGGAAAAGACACTCTCCCTCATATAATTAGGTACTGTGATCACAAACTCCACAATTTTGCAGTGATTTTTTGTCTAATGTTATCCTACACTGCCGTTGAGATACTGCAGGGTGTTTGGTATGATCCTTCTGAACCCACTGATTTCATATTAAGGCCATATCACACGTACATTTTTGGTGCAACTTTTTGGACCAAATTTTCGTCCTATCTGAAGGTGAAGGGTTGCCGTAAGCAAAATGGCATGCTCTGGCGCCAAACGCACTCTATCTCCACATTGAAAAAATACTAGCCGATTTTTCTGCTTCGGCAAACGAACATCCAAAATTATTTCTTTTATTTCGTTCGCGCTTTTGTTGATGGGCGTAAACAGAAGTGGAGCACATTCGATTTAAAATATTATACGCCGGTAAAATATTATACTCCATTAATATCATATCTGATAGGTTTGACGAAATCGACGCCACCATCTTGTTTATGACGTAAGACGCCGAAGAACCCCATTGACTGGAATTTCAAGCAACTTTTATTTGGAACAACTTTTTGAGCTCACTAGAAAAATGTTGTCCGAAAGCCGTTGCTATGGGAACTGAGTAAAATTTGCACGAACTGGACGAAAAATTCCTCGAAACGTGTACGTGTGATGCGACCTTTAGTATGATGGTTGGATTCCGACCTCTACGAGTTGCAATATCACGAAACTCTCAATAGTAGCCGATCGAATTCCGACACGTGTTGGTATCCCTTTTTCCTTCTTTTACGAAGCATAACACGATCTTTTCACAAACAACCAAAACTGAAATCAGATTTCTAAATGAAAAACGCAATCATTTTCTTTTCGCCGCTTGCTTCCTTCGATAGCATTTAAATGTGAATCATTTGCACATCCCCGCATCTTCTTCCTTCCGTACGAATTTGACATTTGACTTTCTTCATTTTGTTGTAAGTATATATACAGTGAAAATCGCTTAACAAGAAACTGAAATATTTTTTTCGTGTTAAGGGATATATATAAAAAAAACTCATATATTTAACAAAACTAAGTTTATTATACATTTTACTTACATAGATGTGTATACAGGCATATGTGTATTTAAGGAAATAAAAACATGCACAAAGACTTAATGAAATTTAATATTAGATTTTTCAAGTTTTCTGAAAAACAAAGCATTTATTGAGTTTTTGGAAAACAATCTGAAAATTTTTTTGAATCATTTTTTTAGCATCAAATTGTCAACAAATTGTTCGATGTCATCCATTTTGATATTCATTTCACCATTCGAATGTGCGTCTAAGTAACTGCGCATACTTTTCATGATGTTCCTCATTTCGGATGACATGGGAACAGGAGCTGCATTATTCATTTCATTTTCGTCGCCGGAAGCTGCATCCATGTTATTTTTAGAGATTTGAACAAACTCCAAAACGTCTTTGTCGGACATACCGCTTGATTCAAAAATAGTGTGACCCATTTCAGGGCATCATAGTTTTTTTTTCGAATTAAATTATTTACATGAAATTTTCAATGGGGTTTCCTTTGGCAAAGTACATTTTGCGTAAACGTTTCCGCCAATTTTGACCATTTGGGGGAGGGGGTATTTTTCCAGCTTCCTCTTTGATTGCTTTTTGAAGTCCTTGGAGAGTTTTTAATTTGCGCCAGTTTAATTACTTTTTAAGTATCCCCATAAAAAAATAATCGCATTGAACACAGCCAAGGAATGGTGGAAGTCATTTCTCAGGAAGCAGAAAATTTATTTTTTAATCTTTCAGCCATTTTAATTGTTGATTTTGCAGTATGTGAAACGAAAAAGAATAAACGAAGCGAATTTGTTGTAACAAACGAAGCGACTGAGTGTGTTCTTTTCTAGTCCATTAAAGAGTCGACAACATCTACGACACAATTTAAACATAGTAATGTTTAATGCGACATGAATTTCCCACGATGCGGCTACACACACGGACGATATTTACAGTTTTGTAACTGAGGTGCGCCCAACATCGCCCTCACATGGCCAATATTTCGGCACTTGTTGCAGAATCTTCGGGGAAAACAAAGTTCCCTTGAAGGTAAAGACGTTTACTTTTTTTATCACGTGTTTCAAAACTTTATTCTGATAGTATTTAGCATTAATTTTAGCCTTTGGTTCCACAAAAAAATGTTTTGTTAAGTCTTGAGAGGACATTCCCTTCCATACCATAACACTTGACGGCCAACTTGTATTTTTCTTAACAGCTGCGTCTTCGCGATGTTTTTCTTTTTTGTTTTTGCGTGAAATATATTGTATCTTCGTTTTGCCAGCTGTGAAAAACAGATGAAACAATGCTTCATCCGAAGTTATCCATGTTTTGCATCTATCTTTGCGCAACGTTAAATACAGAGGACAAGAAAGTTTTCTTAGTGTTTTTACGGTCTTACGGATTTATTCACTTTTTATAGCCAATTTTCTTTATCTGACGACAAATTGTCGTTTGCGATACCTATAGTTTCTTGGCTGAAGTTCTTTGAGGCAGAGAATTTTCTGCAGCGATATGTCTTTTCAGCTTCTTTTTTTTCTTTTCAAAGAATGCCATTTGTCCAGATTCTTTTCCTGGAGTTTTTGATTACCAGCGAAAATTTATTTCTTTTCGAAGTTTAGATAATGATTCATTAGCAAAATGTCTTTTCTGATTTTTAAATGTTTTATTCATAACAGAATTTGAGCAAACATCCTTCAAAAGCTTTAAAATTTCATTTCGGGTTTAAGGATTTAATTTTGGTGCCATAATTTACTTTCACTAATAAAAATAGTTAGATTGGTAATTTAAATGTTTCATTTTTAAAGCAAAGCGATTAAAATTTACCATTCATAGTTATATGCTTTTAAAATTGGTCACACTAATTTTGAATCAACCGGTAATTGCGGCTGTACGCACATTATCGTCATCTAATGCGACGAATTCTTCCGATAATACAGTAGAACAGTCAAATAATACAGAAACTTTCTCAAACATTTCATTAAATGCCTGGTGTTTTCCGTATTTTGTTCATTCCCGAATGGGAAATCTTTTCATGTTTAGAGATTTTTGTTTCGTGTCAAGAGAAAAAAAATGCAAGAAATTACATAGTAATTTGTCGGGACCGTTGTATTGTTTCGTGTTAACCGATATTTCGTCTTAAGTGTTTTCGTGTTTCCCTGTGTATGACACATATCAATCGCTTTTAGATCCATTTTAAAATCATTTATTGGATTGTTGCACTTCAGCAGAAATATTCCTACACACACATTAAAAGATTACATTTTAATAATAAAAAATACATATTTATCTTGAAGTATTTAATCTAGGATTTTGCAAGAAAAATCTTATTGTCAGTTTCTCCCGTTTTATTTTTCATTATGTTTTATTAAGATATTGAACACAATATCTGCAATACCTTTAAAGGCTTCTAGCTTTCGTTATTCAACATGAATAAATCTATTGTTGGGTTTTTCACTTCCAAAATTCAATTCCATTTCTAGAAAATAAGAACGTCATTGTTTTAAAAAGTTTATGCTGTAAATGGCCTGCTCAATTATAGAATAATTTCAAGTGATGACTGGTTTTCTCATTCTCCTTTGCAGTAAAAACACATTTACCTGTTTTAGGATTTCTAGAAATTTCATTCCGAAGAAAAAGGTGCATTTTATTACAGCAATTGTTTCTTTTCTTTCTTAGTTGTAAGACTAGAATTTGCAATCTAGTTATTGAGAGGATTCCAAAATTGGTAGTGGCAGGAAAGAGAAAAGTTTCTGGTTTTTTTTTTTTTTTTTGTATGTTTAAAACCAATATAACCAACATTCAAATTATTATTTTTCTTGTAGACTAAATATTGCTCACGTATTAAATCATTGTACAATTGTTCCAAGTAGTTCCTTTTTGTTTTTTAGTTTTACGTCCAAAACTAGTTTCATCTCGTCTTCTTTACCAGTGTTTCTAATTACATTAAGTCTTATATTTTTTTCTAGGTAGCCTTGAATACAGCTAGCACAGTTTTTTATTTTTTATTTTATTCAGTTGAAATTTTACTTTCATCACGAACTAACTGATCCTTGAGATTAAAAAGATGCAAAAGTAAATGATTTTGATTGATTGTTTTTTATTAATGACTCATTGTGATGAAACCTTAGGGCTATTGGTGACGGAGCTCATAATTTTGAAACTCGGTCAAGAAAATAAGTGACAAAATAATAATAATAATTTGTTTCTTATGCTAACAGGAGAGCGAATCTCATTGTTCTCCCAGCACTCATTCAGTGTGCAGCGATTGCTAAATAACGTGTTAACGGCTTAAGGAATTTATACATTTCGAAAGCTTACCTAAGAACAATGCAAACCCATAGTCTCTACTTGGGCACAAAACACCCCACTTTGACTTAGCCTTAATTGGCAAAGTATTTAAATAAATAGTGAATTAAAAATTTAGTTTTGGAATTTTATATTATATGATTTACAGCCCAGTGATTCTCTACCTTTTTTTTGTCGGGGCACACAATGAACAATTTCAAAATGTGGCGGCACACTAACAATAAAATAAATTGAAAATAATTTTACTTATCTATAATCCACTATTTAAAGTATTTTATGATAGTAAATTTCGATATTCAATAAAATAATCGTAGTATGTGTGACAAGGACAACAAAAGGATTATTGAGTAATTAATTACAAATTAATTATAGGAATACATTGAACGCAAAATTTGAGCTTGATGGTTTTTGATCATTTCGTTTATATTGCGTCGTAAAAATGATAATACCACTCTCATTTCGTCATCTGCATTTAAAAAAAGTCTCAATCTTTTTTTTCTTCATTTTTGTATTTGTAAAGGCTGAAAATTCGAATGTTAGCAAATAAAATGTAGACAATTTTAACGATATTTTTAAAGTTTTTTTGGCTACTGTGGGATAATCGCCCCTAATTTTATGGGGTCTTAGGGGTGTTAAATTTCTCTAATAGGCTGAAAATATAAACAATTTTCAAACATGGAAAAATTCTTTTAAATTTAAATTAAATAATTCGAATCTTTTACACATTATTCACAAAGGATTATGGTTTCGTTTTAAAAAGCACAAAATGCTTGAAGTATAACCATAATTTTAAAAAGTATAAGCAAATGAAGATAAAAAAAAGTTCTGTAATAAACATTAAGTAATTTTTGCATTGCGCACACTATTTTTTAAAATAGTTGCCCCTCTGATGTATAAAACTTTATAGAATTATAAAATGTAACATACTCTTTAAACCCTACATCATTTAAGAGTAATATATCTTTTGTATTTCAAAATATTTGAAAAATATTGAAATATTTTTTAAAAATTGTAATTTTTTTATTTTTTAAAAAATATAATTTATTATTTTCTACTTATATAAAAATACTACAGTGTAATAAGGATACATTTAACTTTATAAATCAACTTATAGCTAGTAATTAAAGCTACTATTTTAGAAATAGCATGCGCAACGCAAAACTTAATTAATATTTCTTATAGAAATGTTTCTTATTTTCGTATGCTTATAATTTTTAAAATTATGATTATATTTTAAACATTTACACTTTTCTGAAGTCCCATGCCTTTGTAAATAATGTGTTAAAGATTCTAATTATTTAATTGAAATTTAAACGAATCATACTTGCTTCAAATTTGTTTATGTTTTCAGCCCTCTAAAAAAATTTAACATTCTTCCTCGTTTTTCAAAGTGAATTCATATACAGATGTATCTATAATCACAAATGGATAACGAACCCAATCAAATTTTCTTATATCTAAATGTGGGAAGTAACGAATATAATTCTCAGTAACAATTTTATCAATA
>BMAU01017298.1:0-11997 GCA_019973935.1 Trichonephila clavipes | reverse complement strand
TAAATAATACTCAAGTGTGTTGAGTTTTCATTTAATTCAAACATTAAACTTTATCAAAATCTACTGGAATTTTATTCTGCGTGCTCATTCAAAGACGGCGGCAAAGATAGATCTACAAGTTGTACAGAAATGCCACGTTTTTCAGTATTTTATACAGTTATGTTGCAGTTAAGCGTAATATAATCGATATGACTACACAAGTAACAAATAACAAAACAGAAATATAAATTATGAAAACCATTTTAAAAATTAACAGAAATTAAATTCATTTATATAAAATAAGTTTAACAATTATTATTTAAGTTTAACATTTATTTGAATAGAATTAATTTCTATCTTGCCAATATCACGTTTAGCGGATTCGAAAAACAGTTGACAGGTGCAGCCATCTAGCGAGAGAAAATCTCTACAAAAACTGTCCTTTACATTACTCCCTTGCCAGTAACAAAGCTACGATACAAGAAAAAATATATGGCAGGGACAGTTTCAGACTTATTGAACAGATTATAATTTCATTTTTTTTACAAATTAAACTTATACAAACCGCTTTTAACACAATTATTACTAATCATTGCATTACACAACACAAAATTACTACTACAGGATTGCTACAGAAGTCTTAATGCACAAAATATGCTACAAGTTTAAAATATTTAAACACAGCTACCTTCCTGTTTCTTAAAAAATACATGGAAAAATACAACTAAAATGTTCAGCAATTACTTTAAATGTATATTTATACTGAGCAACAATCAAATTTAAACAAAGTCAAAAGTATATATAAAATATGCAATAACTCAAAAAAATAATAAACTACAGAATGCTTTTGCAAATACACAAAACTCAGTCAATATTTGAACGTGGGAAACTAAAAGTACATAAATATTTTGCGAAAAAAAATCATTCATATTCCAATGAAAGTTAACATGCCATTAAAAAAAAATTTCAAGTTACTCTGCAATGACAACACCTTAATTTTTTGAATATTATGAAACATATCAAATCCAATAGTGTTAAAAAATCAATTTTCATATTTACATACACAATGGGTAATTTTATAATATATACATACAGAAAACTTTCTATTTACAAGAAAGAATATCAGAAAACTTTAGTTTCAATTCACCACATAATTAATTATAACTCAGTTAATCACTAATACAATCCATTTACCACAATTGAGCATTTTTATGCAAAACAGTATCTATTTATACACATTTTATTTGATGCTAACACATATTATTTCTACACATAGAATTTGATGCTAACACATATCTATTTATAAACATAGAATTTGATGCTAACACATGTATTTATATTGATATCCTGAAAATTTTATGTTCACTATTAAATACATAATAGATAATTTTGTTAAAATACATACTTTCCAATGAAAAAAAAACATTCTGTAACACATTTAAGAGATGAGATGCCCACAAATTGTAATACTAATGAGAGAATTTCTGTGGACAATGTAAAAAACAGTAGTAATGAATAATTATTTGTGACATAAAGTTGAAAAAAAAACTTCGTATAACATATATTACTTTGAATGCGAGAATATATATGGAAAATTTTACATCATGCTCTTTAATTTCTTTTATTTACAAAGCTTTTTGTTTGATTTAGGTTCTCGCTGTTATGAAATTACACACAATTCTACTTTTGCTTACAACTTACTGATGAGGTTATATAAGGATAGTGGAAGAATAATTATTTAAATTTCACAATACTAGCATAAAAATCATACATGTATATATAACCAATTAAGAGTCAATTTTCAATTCTAAAATCCAGGAATTAACATACATTGTCATTTTATAAGCATATCTACAACATTTAAAGCAGTGTTTACTATAACTTTTTCACTATATGTACATGAATTGCATTACCAAGAGAATTATTACCAAGTGTATATATTTAATCAATTAGATACATTTTTATAAATGGTGATTTTCAAATTTATTAATTTTTAATAACTGTTTACTAGTAATAAGTGAAAGGAATTTCAAACTTTAACACTTACATACATAATAGTTGCTATTTTGTTTATTCTCTAAATCTTACTGGTTTTTTTATCTTTCTACCACAGCTGGTAGTAGATTGTTCATCAGGCATTGGGGAAAGTTCTTTCCAATTTGAAATCTCATTTTTTTGTCCAACACTAGTTTGTTCATTTTGATTGTCCACTGCTAACGAATAGGCAGGTTTCAGTCTATCTACAGAAACATTAACTGTTTTATCCTTGATTAGGATTGTGAAATATTTATCATACTTTTTTTGTACAGTATATGGTCCTTCATATGGTGGTTCTAATGCTTTTTAACTCTGTCGATACGAAGAAACACATGGGAACAGGATTTCAAATCTTTATGCACAAAGATATTTTGCTTCCTGTTGCTAGGAGACTTCAGTGGCTTTAGCTCTGCCATGTGCTGCTGTAATTTGGCGACAAAATTCTGTGGATCCATGTTAATAGTAGGAGGATCAAAAAATTCACCAGGTAATTTAATGGAAGTACCATAGACCATCTGTGCAATTGTGTAACTAATGTCAGGTCTTATGGCAGCTCTTAAACCTAACAACACAGTGGGTAATGACTCTGTCCATCTAATATTGTTGTAAGCTTTATAGCACCTTTCAAGGTCCTATGTAAACGTTCAACTTTCCCATTACATTGAGGGTGATAAGATGTTGTGTGGGCTACTTTAGCACCACATATTGCAGCTATGCTTCTAAATAGTTCTGCCTCAAACTGTCGACCTTGATCTGTGACTATTTTGGCAGGTACTCCAAACCTGCAAATCCATTTCTCATAAAATGCTCTCCCAACTATTTCAGCTGTTATTTCAGGTATAGAATTGCTTCCATCCAGCAAGAGAATCGGTCAATGCAGGTTAAGCAATACTGCATCCCTTCTGAAGGTGGTAGTTTTCCAATGAGATCTATGTGAACTACACTAAACCTTTCATCTGGTTGTTCGAATTCTCTAATTTGGATTTTGTATGCCTGCTGACTTTACATTTTTTGGCATCTAATGCAAGCTTTTGCCCATTCTCTGACTTGCTTTTTAATATCTGACCAGACATATTTTTCAATCATCAGTTTAACTGTAGATTTAATACCAGGGTGAGCTAAGCCATGAATTAGTTGGAATATTTGAAACCTGAATTTTTGTGGAATGTAAGGCCTAATTTTTTGTGTTGAGATGTCACACCAAAGTTTTTTTTTTCAGATGGCAATGTCGAAGGTTTAAATTTTAAAGAATTGTTGTGCAATAATTTTTGCAACTCTTCGTCAGTAGTTTGCTCTTCTGCAATTTCCTCAAAGTTGATTTCAGAAATTGAATCAATTCTGGATAAGGGCATCTGCAACAACATTATCTTTACCCAATACATGTTGAATGTTACAACTAAATTCTGAAATGTATTGAAGTTGTCGTTGTTGTCTTGGTGATGCTTTTTCATTTTTTTGCTTAAATGCAAAAGTTAGAGGCTTGTGGTCAGTATATATAACAAAATCATTCCCTTCCAGCAGGTGTTTGAAATGTTTCACTGAAAGGTATATTCCCAATAGTTCTCGGTCATAGGTACTATACCTTGTTTGTGTTTCATTTAGCTTCTTTGAGTAAAAGGCTATTGGTTTCCAACTCTCGTTTTCTAATTGCTGGAGTACTGCACCCACAGCAAAATCTGATGCATCTGTGCAAAGTGATAGGGTAGTCCAGATCTTGGAAATGATAAAAGAGCAGCTTCGGCAAGGTCAGTTTTGCATTTTTCGAAGCTTCTCCTGGTGTCATCAGTCCAATGCACTTTTCTGCGGTCTTTCTTTTTCGCTCCTTTTAACAGTTCATGTAGAGGTGCTTGGGTCTTAGCAGCATCCTTTAGGTATCTTCGGTAAAAATTTATCATGCCCAGAAACGTTCGCAGGTCATGAATAGTTTCTGGTAGTTTGTAGTTGAAGATAGCTTGAACTTTTTCTGGCAATGGCCGAGAACCTTCTGCAGTGATCAGAAATCCCAAATATTCAACTTGGGCAGCTCCCATCACTGATTTGGAGACATTTATTCGAAGTCCATATTGCTGGAATCTTTCAAATACCATTTTTAGGTGTTCACTGTGTTCCTCTTCAGTAGATGAGGCAACAAGTACATCATCAAGATACGGGAAAACAAAGTCGAGTCCATACAGTACTTCAGTAATGAAACGTTGGAAGGTTGAAGGAGCATTCCTCAGTCCAAAACTCATAGTATTGAACTCGTACAAGCCAAATGGGGTGGTGATAGCAGTTTTTCTTTGTCTTCCTCAGCAATTGGTATCTGATAATAAGCCTTTACTAGATCTATCTTGGAAAATATTTTTTTATCCTTCAGGATGTGATTAAAGTCCTCAATTCTAGGAATTGGATATCGATCTGGTATTGTCTGTGCGTTGAGTCGCCTGTAATCGCCACATGGTCTTAATGTTCCATCCTTTTTATTTACTAAATGCAATGGACTTGCCCATTGAGATTTTGAGGGTCTAATAATGTCGTTGTCCAGCATAAATTGGAACTCTTGCTTCGCCAGCTTCAACTTATCAGAGGCTAGTTGTCTTGCCTTCGAATAAACCGGTTGGCCAGTTGTTAGGATGTGGTGCTTTACTTCATGTTTAACAACTCTGTTAACCAAGTTTGGCTTGGTTAAATCAGGATACAACTTAAGCAGGTTGAAATATTTGGAGGCTCTATTGACTGTGCTGAGATCATTATTTTCTTGGATGGTAGCAACTTCTCCTTTAATTGAAAGATTTGTTACTCCATCGATTAATTTCCTGTTGTGCAGATCTATCAGCAACTGGAATTTTTGAAGGAAATCAGCACCTATGATTCCTCGCTCAACTTTGGCAATAATAAACGGCCACTGAAATGGGCGTCTTAGGCCTAGATCCAGCGTGAGAATTTTCAGACCATATATTGGAATTTCAGTGCCATTAGCAGCATACAGTTTATATTGAGAGGCTTGGCACTCACCTTTCGTTTTTGTCCAAGGGAGGATCGAGACTTCTGCTCCACTATCCACAAGGAATTGACAAATAACCGGAATTTGCGGCCTAAAATATCGGCAGCAGGACTCGCCGCGGCGTCTACTGCTGGTATTCGTTTCCCGGCTCATTGAAACTGCACGGCTGTACGCATTTACCAGGGAGGCACTTCTTCCCGAATCGGAAATGGTAGAAGCAATATCGTCCCTGAGGATTGTAGCGGCGCCTTGATTTGCTGCGACTTCTACTCCTCTGATGGTGATGAGGGCTAGAGCTCCGAACTTTTCGTTGTAGCTTCAAAGAGGCAAGTTGTTCTTCCAGACTTACTAATTTAGAGAGGAGTTCATCCACTCTTAAGGAATTTTTCTGAACCACTGCAGCATCAATTGTTCTTGGCGCCATTTCCACGATCTTGTTAGCCATTGCGCTACTTTGTCATTTTCCAGTAAAAAAAGAATCCAGGGTCACCAGTTATTAGGTGCTTGTTTCATAGCACTCTAAATAATACTCAAGTGTGTTGAGTTTTCATTTAATTCAAACATTAAACTTTATCAAAATCTACTGGAATTTTATTCTGCGTGCTCATTCAAAGGCGGCAAAGATAGATCTACAAGTTGTACAGAAATGCCACGTTTTTCAGTATTTTATACAGTTATGTTGCAGTTAAGCATAATATAATCGATATGACTACACAAGTAACAAATAACAAAACAGAAATATAAATTATGAAAACCATTTTAAAAATTAACAGAAATTAAATGCATTTATATAAAATAAGTTTAACAATTATTATTTAAGTTTAACATTTATTTGAATAGAATTAATTTCTATCTTGCCAATATCACGTTTAGCGGATTCGAAAAACAGTTGACAGGTGCAGCCATCTAGCGAGAGCAAATCTCTACAAAAACTGTCCTTTACAAAACATATCTCTGTGTCTTTATCTTTTTATTTGGCGGCTCCATATTCAAAGATCTTGATACAATTTCTTGATTAGCTTCAGGGAATAAATGCGATGAATCGACATTATTTTTTAAAAGAGTTAAAATGTTATCATATTGTTCTGGGGATACTTTATTTAATAATTGCATGCATTCTTTCTGGAATTCTTCCTTGGAGATTTCTGTCCGTGTAGATGTGGCTCTCAAATTATCCACATGTGCTTCTTTTTCCAAAACTTTTCGATCTTCACAAATAATCATTTCTTCATCTGTTACATGTGAATCTAAGGATGGTATTTCCTCTAATATGGTACTATTGTTTTTATTCAAATTTTTGCTGCAAATAAAATGAATATGTTTGCACATATTCCACTGAACTGCATTATCAATGCATGTACATGTAAAATTATGCAAACAGTGGTTACATTCCCTACACATCAAAGTGCATTCTTTGGAGCACGTAAAATTTCTTTTAACAATATATATGTCCTTACCTCTTGTGGAGCTAACTGACCATTCATCTTCATTATTTTCAATGCATAAGCTGGTTAAACTTTGGCCAACTTTGTCTTTTCCTCAGCTGAGATATTTTTGAAGAAACCTTACCTTTCTCCAAAGAAATAAGTCGATTGAATACTCTGTCTCTTACGAATTTCATTAGACTAAACAATGCCTTATCTAGTCGCTTGACTTTTTCCCTTGGAGATACACATGCTTTATCGTCCTATGCATACTTTCAATATGCATGTTGGTATTTATTCCATACCACTTCCTGTGACAATATGCCCATACTTCGCTTCGCTTACTGTAGGTTTGTTCAAAATACATTTTAAATTCTTTCATTTCCTCCTTTTCATCAAACATCTTCAGTGCTTCTTTTAACATTATATCGAAGGCTGCTTCATCTGTTTCTACTAAAAGACTTCGGACAATCTTGTAAGCTTCAACTTGCATTTCTTTCTTCGTTATCAACCTGGCAATACTACGTCTCCAACTTCTATCTACATGCCATGTACACAACAGTCTTTTCTCAGGAATGCCAAAAACTGTCTTCCATGCATTAAAAAAAGATTCAGAATCATCTGTCATCAAAACTCTTGGAGAAATACAAGTATGTTCCTTAATAGCTGCAAATGCCAGAGTTAACGCTGTAGAATCTTGTCGATTGCTTAAAATGAATGCTGCTGGAAATCCTTCTCTCTTATCATCCAAAACTAATAGTGTCGCTAAATCAAACCCATATGCATTCATTCCATGTGTAAAATCCAAGCATATAGTATCGTTTCCATAAAATTTTAACATATCTTTTTGCGAAGCATTCATAATTACAAGAAGAAAATCTTCAGCTTTCATACCAGGGTATAAATTTTCGTCAAAAATGTTCTGGTCCTTGAAGAGAACTATAGGAGAATCTTCTCTGTTTTTCAGGCCTTCAACCCACTTGTTAACACTTACCACATCATTTGAATCCAAAATACCATCAGAGCTTATATTGTATTCTTCTTTAATATTTTTTATATCTTGCCGTGTTTTATTAAATGAATTCTTTCTAGTTTCTGATTAAAAGAATTTCTAATATCATCCAAGATAGCTTCGACAGGGATTTTATTTTCTAGTTTTTTCGCTATATCTTCTTTTTCTTCTCTAGTTATTTTCATCCGTCGCAAATCTATCCCATGTCCTACATGGGTTTTTGTGAATTCCACAGTCACTTTGCTTTCAATGTCTTCATATACTTTCATCTTTGAAGGGCATTTTCCATTAATCTTGTTGCTACCAGCTATTTTCATATTTCTCTTCATATCACCCCTTGCATTATAAAAACCATTGCGATGACAGTAAAAGTAGGTCATTTTCCCACCAGATTTCCCTGATTTACTTGCAGTATTCTTCACATACAAGGAACTAGTTTGCTTCTCAATGCTTTCTTTCCACAACTTGAAATCTTGAAAAGTGTCAAATGTCCTTTTCTATTGTAATATTATGTACCAAATCAATGTGATCCTCCAAGGCCTTTTTAGAAATGAGTTCTACATTGCAAAGAATACATCTTACCTGTTTAATTGTACTTACCTTATTATGAATCAATTTTGCATGTCGATTTAAGTTCGAAACTGTAGAGAAGGTCTTATCACATTCAACACATTTAAAGCTATCCATTACTAAATTTTACAAGTAATATATATTTTTAAGAAAATAAAGAACAATAGATAATGAAAACACACAAATTTATGTAATAAAAATAAGTATTTATTCTCGATACCCACAACTATCCTTTAATACTGAAAAAAAGATAAAATAGAATTACTATTAGAATTAGATTAAATTTTCTTGATTAAAAATTACTGCATGTTTGAAACTAAAATCTATCTGAATTCATCCTTACCCCCAAACAAAACGTGGTTTTTATTTTACAAGAAAATTATTCATTATTCTGCAATAAGCAATAAGGAATTAATTTTTTAAACAATGTTGATGTAAAAATAATAATCGTTAAATAATGAAAAACAAATTATTTACCGCTAACCAAAGAAAATTTGCTTTTCAAATAAAAAATGGACACACTACTGACCTGAAATACAAAATTATTATTACTATGGATTGTATCTCCTTGATAGTAGATTGCTACATGTTTGACACTAAATTCAATTAGTTCCTGTTGAAATACATATTGAATTGCTTTCGATTTGCAGAAGAAAATAAATCAATCTGAATTCATCCATAAGTTCTAAGAAAATACGCGGGGTTTTTTTTTTTATTTAAATTATTCATTAATATTTTGTAAAAATCAATATGAAATTAGTTTTTAAAACAATGTTGATGTTCATTAATAATCGTTAAATAATGAAAAATTACTTACAGCTAAATACAAAGGAAATATCCTTTTTAAAAAATAAAATGACACATACTCTCGCTATGCTAGACTGGAAAACAATGTACAAAATTTTTCCCTTTTGGTAACGATTGAAATTTTCCCTTTCCCTCACGATGCCAGCGCCCCCTGGTGATTTAGGTTATTTTTAACATTAAGATTTTACTTTCCCTATGGGCTTCGTTCAATCGTTACCAAAAGGGAAAAATTTTGTACATTGTTTTCCAGTCTAGCATAGCGAGAGTATGTGTCATTTTATTTTTTAAAAAGGATATTTCCTTTGTATTTAGCTGTAAGTAATTTTTCATTATTTAACGATTATTAATGAACATCAACATTGTTTTAAAAACTAATTTCATATTGATTTTTACAAAATATTAATGAATAATTTAAATAAAAAAACCCCGCGTATTTTCTTAGAACTTATGGATGAATTCAGATTGATTTATTTTCTTCTGCAAATCGAAAGCAATTCAATATGTATTTCAACAGGAACTAATTGAATTTAGTGTCAAACATGTAGCAATCTACTATCAAGGAGATACAATCCATAGTAATAATAATTTTGTATTTCAGGTCAGTAGTGTGTCCATTTTTTATTTGAAAAGCAAATTTTCTTTGGTTAGCGGTAAATAATTTGTTTTTCATTATTTAACGATTATTATTTTTACATCAACATTGTTTAAAAAATTAATTCCTTATTGCTTATTGCAGAATAATGAATAATTTTCTTGTAAAATAAAAACCACGTTTTGTTTGGGGGTAAGGATGAATTCAGATAGATTTTAGTTTCAAACATGCAGTAATTTTTAATCAAGAAAATTTAATCTAATTCTAATAGTAATTCTATTTTATCTTTTTTTCAGTATTAAAGGATAGTTGAAGGAATACTTTGTGGTATCGAGAATAAATACTTATTTTTATTACATAAATTTGTGTGTTTTCATTATCTATTGTTCTTTATTTTCTTAAAAATATATATTACTTGTAAAATTTAGTAATGGATAGCTTTAAATGTGTTGAATGTGATAAGACCTTCTCTACAGTTTCGAACTTAAATCGACATGCAAAATTGATTCATAATAAGGTAAGTACAATTAAACAGGTAAGATGTATTCTTTGCAATGTAGAACTCATTTCTAAAAAGGCCTTGGAGGATCACATTGATTTGGTACATAATATTACAATAGAAAAGGATACTCGTACATTTGACACTTTTCAAGATTTCAAGTTGTGGAAAGAAAGCATTGAGAAGCAAACTAGTTCCTTGTATGTGAAGAATACTGCAAGTAAATCAGGAAATCTGGTGGAAAATGACCTACTTTTACTGTCATCGCAATGGTTTTTATAATGCAAGGGGTGATATGAAGAGAAATATGAAAATAGCTGGTAGCAACAAGATTAATGGAAAATGCCCTTCAAAGATGAAAGTATATGAAGACATTGAAAGCAAAGTGACTGTGGAATTCACAAAAACCCATGTAGGACATGGGATAGATTTGGGACGGATGAAAATAACTAGAGAAGAAAAAGAAGATATAGCGAAAAAACTAGAAAATAAAATCCCTGTCGAAGCTATCTTGGATGATATTAGAAATTCTATTAATCAGAAACTAGAAAGAATTCATTTAATAACACGGCAAGATATAAAAATATTAAAGAAGAATACAATATAAGCTCTGATGGTATTTTGGATTCAAATGATGTGGTTAAGTGTTAACAAGTGGGTTGAAGGCCTGAAAAACAGAGAAGATTCTCCTATAGTTCTCTTCAAGGACCAGAACATTTTTGACGAAAATTTATACGCTGGTATGAAAGCTGAAGATTTTCTTTCTTGTAATTATGAATGCTTCGCAAAAAAGATATGTTAAAATTTTATGGAAACGATACTATATGCTTGATTTTACACATGGAATGAATGCATATGGGTTTGATTTAGCGACACTATTAGTTTTGGATGATAAGAGAGAAGGATTTCCAGCAGCATTCATTTTAAGCAATCGACAAGATTCTACAGCGTTAACTCTGGCATTTGCAGCTATTAAGGAACATACTTGTATTTCTCCAAGAGTTTTGATGACAGATGATTCTGAATCTTTTTTTAATGCATGGAAGACAGTTTTTGGCATTCCTGAGAAAAGACTGTTGTGTACATGGCATGTAGATAGAAGTTGGAGACGTAGTATTGCCAGGTTGATAACGAAGAAAGAAATGCAAGTTGAAGCTTACAAGATTGTCCGAAGTCTTTTAGTAGAAACAGATGAAGCAGCCTTCGATATAATGTTAAAAGAAGCACTGAAGATGTTTGATGAAAAGGAGGAAATGAAAGAATTTAAAATGTATTTTGAACAAACCTACAGTAAGCGAAGCGAAGTATGGGCATATTGTCACAGGAAGTGGTATGGAATAAATACCAACATGCATATTGAAAGTATGCATAGGACGATAAAGCATGTGTATCTCCAAGGGAAAAAGTCAAGCGACTAGATAAGGCATTGTTTAGTCTAATGAAATTCGTAAGAGACAGAGTATTCAATCGACTTATTTCTTTGGAGAAGGTAAGGTTTCTTCAAAATATCTCAGCTGAGGAAAAGACAAAGTTGGCCAAAGTTTAACCAGCTTATGCATTGAAAATAATGAAGATGAATGGTCAGTTAGCTCCACAAGAGGTAAGGACATATATATTGTTAAAAGAAATTTTACGTGCTCCAAAGAATGCACTTTGATGTGTAGGGAATGTAACCACTGTTTGCATAATTTTACATGTACATGCATTGATAATGCAGTTCAGTGGAATATGTGCAAACATATTCATTTTATTTGCAGCAAAAAATTTGAATAAAAACAATAGTACCATATTAGAGGAAATACCATCCTTAGATTCACATGTAACAGATGAAGAAATGATTATTTGTGAAGAGATCGAAAGTTTTGGAAAAAGAAGCACATGTGGATAATTTGAGAGCCACATCTACACAGGACAGAAATCTCAAGGAAGAATTCCAGAAAGAATGCATGCAATTATTAAATAAAGTATCCCCAGAACAATATGATAACATTTTAACTCTTTTTAAAATGTCGATTCATCGCATTTATTCCTGAAGCTAATCAAGAAATTGTATCAAGATCTTTTGAATATGAGCTACAATAAAAAAGATAAAGA